>CM030359.1:403138999-403496499 GCA_017893485.1 Hemerocallis citrina | reverse complement strand
ACGCATACTTAAAGTTCAAATTCTAACAATAGTAGCTAAGTCAAACACATGTTTCTTTATAGGTTTTATGTTCAGGCAGAAATTCGACATTTTGTTGTTTTAATTTTCGAATCAGCAAAAACTCAATATTAAATTCAGTAAAAATATAATCTAGAATCCTAAACATGTTAATCAAAAATCTGAAAATTTTCATTGCAAAATTTTATCATTTGATCAACATTTTTACTGTTTAAACATGAAGGGTTCGAGAATTTGAAAATCTGAAAGTAAAAACACAGCTGTAGTAAAACGGGCATAACTTTTGCTACAAAACTCGAAATTTGAAAATTCTGGATGTTATTGGCAACTAGACACTTGGGGCTACATTTCATATTCAGAAAGTATTTCATTTTAAGGTTATTTACTGGTTCGAAAACAACGATCAAAGTTCAGGTCAGCATGCATCTACAATTCTTAGGGTATTTTTCTTAAATATAAATTAATTGAATATATTGGGTATCGATTCTATCTTCAATAAATTGTGTAACTAGCATGATAAGTGTCCAAACATGATAAATAAAATTTAGAATACACACATATACAAGTCTAACATCAATCAATCATCAAACGATCAAACGACATACAACCTAACGATTGTCTCTACAATAATTTATTTGTGTTGTGACTTGTATGAATAACCCTATTATCAATTCTATATGCATTCATGAAAAATCCAAACTTTAGAGTCAAAGTGGCACGATGTCAAGAATATTGGGGTTAGCTCGTATAAACCCTCAATAGACCCAACGAAAGAGATAACAAAGGATAATACGATAACAAAGAGATCTACTTGCAAGAATTTCAATAACACTTGAATTTGATAGAATTAGCAATTCAAGAGGATGGTGAATTACATGTTAATCGATGAAAATGAACACCAAGAACAACGGGATAAGGATCCCGAAGCAACGAACTCACGAACTAGTAAATCCCCAAAGCAGCACGTGCAAAATATGTGCAATACACGTGTAAAAGAGAACCAAGCACACAGCAAAATCGGAACCAAAGGGACAGCAGTAGCAATAGGGAGGGCCGCGGTGGCTGGCTTCGGTGGCCCGACGGCTAAAGAGGGAGGCACTGACGGCAAGCGGGGCGGCGCTCGTGCTGGCGTCGACCGAAACAGGGGGAAGAGCAAGAGGGATTTGGGGTTAATGTCGAGGACAGTGGAGAGGGAGGCCGAGGTGGAGATCTGGGTGGCTGGGTGTCGAGGAGAGAGGTGGGGCGGCACTGGGGAGAGATCGACGGGGGGTGGCGGTGACAGGGTCGCCGGAGATGGTCGGGGAAGGAAGAATAGGGAGATGGGTTTGGGCTGTTTGGGGAGAGAGAAAGAGGAGAGAGAAACTCGAGGAGAGAGAATAAAAGGCTATGGTTTCAATTTTTGTGCCAAAAATTAGGGTTTACAGTAGAGTTGTATTTATAGGGTACAATTGGGTTACTGGGTTGGTGAAATAGGGTCCAATAAAAGCGGATTTGGGTCGAGAACAATGAAATTGGGTTTTAGGGTTCAACAAGAGATAGATCCAGATCAATAGTGTAATATCCCGGACGGATATTACATTACATAAATTATTATTTTATTATTATTTTGTTTTAATTCCAAAATTGAATTATTTTGGTGATTTTCACCCGGTTTATTCATAGACATTATCTGTACCCAGATATCAGTCAGTATACATCCGTATTGTATCAAATTGATACCGTGATCTTCCGAACTAATAATAAAATTTTATTATTATTTCCGAGATTAAATTATTTTTATACGGATTATGCGAAGATTTTCGGTATACAGACACACATGCGCACATACGTGTAGTATGTCGATTAGTACATTATACAAATTGTGTGTTGTGTATTTTTGGACAACACTTGTCTTTGTTATGACAAAACCTATTAGATTGTTAGGGTTTATAAGTATTTAACCTGGGTTAAGTGTACATGAAGAGGTTAAGGAAACCCTTCTAGAAACCCTCACATAACACCATACCCACACTACACCTCATCCACTTCCTACCTCCACCACATCCCACCTTCCCCAAGGTATGGCCGGCCCCCATTTTGGGGAGGGTCTTTTGTGCATTTTTGGTGTGCACATTTGCACTCTCCACCCTCTCCCTCCTCCTATAAATACCCCCTCCTTCTCCACCTTGTCTCATTTTAGAAAGATCATAAAGAAAGAAAGAAAGAAAGGAAAAGAAAGAGAGAACACTATACTAACTTGAGAGTTTTCCCATTGTAGGTTTCATAAGGATTTCTAAGAGCTTAGGAGAAAGAGTAAGAGTGATCGCAAGTCCTTCCTACAAGAAAAGGAGGTGGGGGTTTCTCTTTCGTTCGTTCGTTTGTTTGTATTGTTGTTTTGATGTTCTTCTTCTTCTTACCTTCCTAGTTTTGTCTCTTTTTGTTTTGGGGGCGTTTTTCTTGTGATATGATTATGTGTTGTTTGTTGTATATGTTATAGCTTAAAAAGAGAAAGAGATAAGTAGTAGTAAAAGAACATAAAGGTTGAATCTTGAAGTGGAAATTGTTGTTTTAATGTTATGAATTGGACTAAAATGAACACATACACATGGACTTGGCATATACAACCATTTTTGGTTGTAGGACGTGAATGAGGACTTATACATAATCATATGACATAGTGCATACACCACTTTGTGGTTATAGAACATAAACTTGAACTTGGACTAGAAAGAATGCATATGATTGGTTGAACCAAATGAAGGTTCTTACTTTATTTTTATTATTGTTATTTTCTTTTATAATCTTAAGTAAGAAGGAACTCATTGTAGATATGAAAAAGGAAACTAATCTAAATCACTAGTTGTAGAATGGTCAAAAAGATCTCTTTTTATGTTCAACTAGTGTTAATAAGAAATAAATACTAATGAAGATTTGGTAGAAATATTAGTAGATGTTCATATTAAAATAAGTAGTAGTAGTAGTAGTAGATAATTAAAAGAAGTAGTTGTAGATGTTTTATGTTCATATTAGAATAAAGTAGTAGTAGTAGTAGATGATTAAAAGAAATAGTTGTAGATGTTTTATGTTATGTTCATGGTTAAAATAAAGTAGTAGTAGTAGTAGATGATTAAAAGAAGTAGTTGTAGATGCTTTATGTCATGTTCATGGTTAAAATAAAGTAGTAGTAGTAGTAGATAGTTGTAGATGTTTTATGTTATGTTCATGGTTAAAATAAAATAGTAGTAGTAGTAAAATATTGTAGGATTCATGCTAAAATTATCTATCATGTTTAGGAATGATATACATGTTGTAGGATTAATGTTAAAATCATTTATCATGTTTAGGAATGATATACATGTTGTAGGATTCATGCTAAAATTATCTATCATATTTAGGAATGTTATACATGTTGTAGGATTAATGTTAAAATCATTTATCATGTTTAGGAATGATATACATGTTGTAGGATTCATGCTAAAATTATCTATCATGTTTAGGAATGATATACATGTAGCGCCCCGATTTCCGATACTAGAAAACCGAGACACAAGTCAAGATCTTTGCTTCAATTAGTCACAATACACAGAAAAACAAGAGAATTTAAAACTTTTTATTCAATACACAATATGTTACGAGTCTGAATACTGTACAACTGTAATACTTTACAATGGAGTTACAATAATGCCTTTACATTTCTAAGTATTACAACCTTCACATCTTACATCAGAGTACCTCTTAACTAATACAGAATCAATACATATTTTGCAGCGGAACTAAACTTAATACTGACTCCTTGCTTTCCTTGCCTTGAGTCCTCCTGAATATCGCCTTTGTACCTCGGCGATCCAGTACCTATGGAAGTGGGGACGTCAGTATTCACTGACGCTTAAAGGCTGATCATATAGCAGCGAATCTTCCAAACAATATACAAAATATACAAACATAGCAATGGTGTCGGTGTAGTTTAAGTGTACGTGAGTGCTATGACTAGACTCTAATGTGGTACTTAAGTAGAACTAGGACACTCCTATTCTAATATCCGGGATTTGAACCCGTGCTATGAGTTCTAATTGTACACAACCCGTTCCTGACACCCACCCACGGCAGTTCAGGAATTAACAGCACGAGATACGCAACCCGTGTCCTCAACTTGTGAGACGGCACCGTACGTATCCCTTTGACGGGAAGGTAGAACTAGGATGCTTCCTATTCTAATGTCAGCAAGTCTCCGAGAGTAACATGCAGCCCATAAATACATGCGACTCCATCTCAAGCCGTTTCTCCATATATAGGGATTTAAACCCGCGTTATGAATTCTAATTGCACACAACCTGTTCCTGACAACTACACGTGACTCGCGAGGCTGCAGATGTGGTCATGTGCCACTGTTGCATTTCGCCCGTGGTGTCTATGTTCGCCACCGCGACCCGGCTAACCGGACCTCACTCAAATTAGACGATCCCGACGTATCGGGTGTCATTACCAAAAACCAAACCATAGAGTTTCGCAAGCGCAGGGTAGCACGAAGCCTACCCTGTGGCACTCTCTGGGGTATCGCAAGCGCAGGACTGCACAATGCATCCTGTGGCACCCCTAGCCACGGTACTTCAGGAATTAACAGCGCGAGATACGCAACCCGTGTCCTCAACCTGTGAGACGGCACCGTACGTATCCCTTTGACAGGAAGGTACAACCCGGTACACCACCTATGATCTGCCTCAAGAGACGAGTTAGTGTCGGGGCCCCCTACAACTGACTCCTCTCTCCCGGCAAGAGTTAAAATGATCCTTGTAAGTCACTACCCTAATGATGTCCCTGACTCGAACATTCCTAGGGTGACAATATTATAACCACAACATGCTAGGCCTTAAGTTAGGCTTCGCAAGACAACTCTACTAGGTCGCTCAACCTAGACTTACCAGAATCCCTCAGGACCCGGTTCGTGGCTCATCGATCCAAGACTCTGGTAACAATCTCTCTCTCAATCATCACTACCCCTAACTCGGATTCTACCAAACACTCTCGGCCCACGGTCAACCTACATTGGTTAAGATCCGTCAACGTCCGAGGTGAGATCTATCCGTTTTGCTCTAAGGAGGTAGGATGTGGTCTTGATGGTCGATAGCCCTAGGGTGGTAACATCACCCTAGACGAGCGCAACGAACTGTGTATTAGCTAACAAGCTATACATGAGTAACAACCACATACGAGCCAACTAAGCTACGTATGAACAATAACTACCTACGAGCCAGGCGGGCCTCGTAAGAGATAACCACGCACATACCAGCCAAATAAGCCGCGTATGAGACCAACAGCTACGTACGGGCCGGTCGGGCCGCGTACGAGACAACCACCTACATACGAGCCGACTAAGCTACGTATGAGACCCACAGCTACATACGGGCCAGTCGAGCCACGTACGAGCACAACCGTGTGCAAACAACCATACAGGTAATCATTCCTAGAAGCAACCAAACATGCTTACTAATACCCTTAATCTTCTACTATTAGAAGCAACAAAGGGATCTACTAGTAGTCTAAGATCGGTATTCTACTAAGGAAGAATCCGAAGGCGACATAACCGCCTTTATCGAATTAACTATCGCCAGTGGTCTTCCCGATCTTACTACTTCGACCTATAATGTCTTAGGCATGACATACACTCGTAGGCATCTTCCTAAAGTAATCCAATTACCAAATAGAACTACTCACCATCACACTCCTAAGTATGAATAGGATTAATGCTTGTGTTTTCATCGAACTTAAACATAAAAATCACTACGACCTAGACATAGAGTCTACTATAGTCAAGCGAGCATGAAAACTACTACTTATCTTGACTAATAACCATAACACAAGCATGGATAGATAACTAATATAACATACAATCATTCCAAGGTGTAGTAGATATTCTAACATTACTCCTACAATGTTCTAATCATGTATTACTCTAGCATGGCGTAGGGTCCAACATAAATCACTACAACTAGCCATGGGTAGTTTCTTTACCCTAGGCGTGAACATCCTAGTATGGGTATCCTTAATTTAATATGATCAATAATTTGCATGATCACTACTTACTTAGCATGAATCATGGTCATTCACTAACATAGTATACACTTCTCTACCATTCATCTAGCATGGTATATCGCTTTCCAACAATTAAACTAGCATGAGAACCTAGTAGGATATTTTTTTAGGAAAAGTCCTACAACATCCCAAACATAAAGCATGATAGGATAATTTTATAAAACATCCTACAACTAATTAAGCATAGAATCATGGTAGGATATTTTCATAAGTAATCCCACAACTAACTAAGCATGGATATGGCTTCTAATTATTTTTAGGAGTAATCCTACAACACATGAAGCATAGAAATGGCTTCTAATTATTTTTAGGTGTAATCCTACAACACATGAAGCATAGAAATGGTGTCTAAATATTTTTAGGAGTAAAGCTACAACACATGAAGCATAGAAATGGCTTCTAATTATTTTTAGGAGTAATCCTACAACACATGAAGCATAGAAATGGTGTCTAAATATTTTTAGGAGTAATCCTACAACACATGAAGCATAGAAATGGTGTCTAAATATTTTTAGGAGTAAAGCTACAACACATGAAGCATAGAAATGGCTTCTAATTATTTTTAGGAGTAATCCTACAACACATGAAGCATAGAAATGGTGTCTAAATATTTTTAGGAGTAATCCTACAACACATGAAGCATAGAAATGGCTTCTAATTATTTTTAGGAGTAATCCTACAACACATGAAGCATAGAAATGGTTTCTAATTATTTTTAGGAGTAATCCTACAACACATGAAGCATAGAAATGGCTTCTAATTATTTTTAGGAGTAATCCTACAACACATGAAGCATAAATATGGTTTCTAATTATTTTTAGAAGCAAAGCTACAACATTAGAAGCATGAATATTGCTTCTAAATATTTTTTAGAAGCAATCCTACAATGTCTTAAGCACAAACATAAAGAAATATTTTTTAGAAAACATCCTACAACATTCTACTACTACTACTACTTCTATTTTGATCAACACATACACACAATTATCCACTACAATAAAAATCACCACATACAACTATCTATTACTACTACTTCATTCACAATAAAATCACAACATACAACTATCTCATTCTACTACTTATTATTTAGCATACTATTCCTTAGTTGCTTACTAACCTCATTTATTACTAGTGATAAAGAAAGGATTATTTTATTTAAGATAGCTACAACTAGTGGGTAAAATAAAAGAAGATCTTTTGGATTAATAGCTACAACTAGTGATTAAGAACAAAAGAAGATCTTTTTACTTTGTTAGCTACAACTAGTGTTTAAGAATAAAAGAAGATCTTTTTAATTTATTAGCTACAACTAGTGTTTTAAAATAAAAAGAAGATCTTTTAAATTTATTAGCTACAACTAGTGTCTTAAAATAAAAAGAAGATCTTTTTAATTTGTTAGCTACAACTAGTTGGTTAAAAAATGAAAAGAAAATCTTTTTAATTAATTAGCTACAACTAGTGTTTTAAAATAAAAAGAAGATCTTTTTAAATTTATTAGCTACAACTAGTGTCTTAAAATAAAAAGAAGATCTTTTTAATTTGTTAGCTACAACTAGTTGGTTAAAAATGAAAAGAAGATCTTTTTAATTAATTACAACTAGTGGTTAAAAATAAAGAAAGATCCTTTTTTAATTAATTACAACTAGTGATTAAAAGAAAGAAAGATCTTTTTATTAGTTTCTACAACTAGTGATTAAAAATAAAAGAAAGATCTTTTTAGTTAATTTACAACTAGTGGTTAAATAAAAAGAAGATCTTTTTATTAGGTTACAACTAGTGGTTAAAATAAAAAGAAGATCTTTTTATTATTACATTAGTTACAATTAAGTCCTACAACCAATCAATGGTTGTATTGTTCAACAATATGCCATATGTAAGTTTCTTTAGTCCAATCACATACAAAAACAAACTACAATGCAAAAGCTATGATCTTTATGAGTTAGTAGGTTCTACTACTACCTTTCCTTTCCTTTTCATTCAACATCACAACATTCCAAAAAGAAACAAAACAAGAAGGTGAGAAGAAGAAGAAGTCAAACACAAACATCAAACAAACAATCAAGGAAACAAACAACAAACAAGGAAAAGAAAGCAAAGAGAAGAAACCCCCACCTTCTCTAACTTTGGTGGAAGAACTTGCTAGCTACCTTCTCCTTCCCCTAAGCTTTTTAAAACTCTTCTATTAACCTACAAAAATAAAACTCTCTAGTTAGTTTGTTCTCTCTTTCTTTTCCTTTCCTTCTTTCTTTCTTTCTTTGGTTTTTCTAAAATGAGAGAAGGAGGTGAATGAGGGGTGTTTTATAGAAAAGAAAGGAGGTGGTGAGTGCACCAAAATGGCACAAAATAAACCCCAAGAAGAGGTGGCCGGCCATGGTATAGGGGAGTAGGGGGTGAGGTTTAGAGTGGTGAGGTGGAGGGAGGTGTTATATGAGGGAGGGGTGTTTCTAGAAGAGTTTAATCCTAATCTTGTGCATACAACTCTCTTTTAACCTTCTAATCAAACCCTAATTCTCTAATTGAGTAGCCATGACAAGCATAAGTGTATTGTCCTAAAGTACATACTATATAATATACTAAGTGTCATACAATTATGTGTATGTGTACATGTATGTGTATACAAACAATCTTTTTATAAAATCCTCATAAAATTCCCAAAAATAATTTAATTTGGAAAATAATAGTAAAATAAATTTTATTACCAATTCGGAGAGTCGCGCTATCAATTTGATGCGCTTTGGTTGCGCATCGACCGATAGTTGCGCGTAGGTACTGTTTGCGGGCAAACCGGAGAAAAATCACCCAAAATAGTCCGACTTGGAATTAAAATAAAATAATAATAAAATAATAATAAAATAATAATTTATATGAGTTAATATCCGTCCGGGATATTACAATACATGTTGTAGGATTCATGCCAAAATTATCTATCATGTTTAGGAATGACATACATGCTTAGAATGTTGTAGGATAAATGCTAAAAATCACTTACCATGGTTAGAGGTATATATATATATACTTAGGAATGTTGTATGTTCATACTAGTAGTTATCCATGCTTAGTAAGATATTCATGCTTAATAGTTATTCATGCTTAATAAGATTCAAGCTTAGATGATAGTAGGAAAGTAGTATACCATGATAGATTAATTTGTCTATACTTAGATGGAAGTAGGAAAGTTGTATACCATGTTAGTTTAATTGTAGGAAAGTTGTATACCATGCTAGATTAATGGTAGGAAAGTTGTATACCATGTAAGTTTAATTGTAGGAAAGTTGTATACTATGCTTAAATAGTTGTAGGAAAGTGGTATATCATGCTAGATTAATTTATCCATGCTTACATGCTTGTAGGAAAGTTGTATACCATGTTAGTTTAATTGTAGGAAAGTTGTATACCATGCTAGATTAATTGTATACCATGTTAGTCAAATTATAGGAAAGTTGTATACCATGCTAGATTAATGGTAGGAAAGTTGTATACCATGTTAGTTTAATTGTAGGAAAGTTGTATACCATGCTAGATTAATGGTAGGAAAGTTGTATACCATGTTAGTTTAATTGTAGGAAAGTTGTATACTATGCTTAGATAGTTGTAGGAAAGTGGTATATCATGCTAGATTAATTTATCCATACTTACATGCTTATAGGAAAGTTATATACCATGCTAGATCAAATAAATATTCATGCTTACATGATATTCATGCATAGATAAGTATATGTTCATGCTATGTTAGTAGATGATCATGCTTAATCATTATTCATGCTATGTTAGTAGATGATCATGCTTAATCATTACTCATGCTAAGTTAGGAGATGTCATGCTAATTTTTGTTCATGCTAAGTTAGTAGACGATTATGCTTAGATAAGTATATGTTCATGCTATGTTAAGTAGATGATCATGCCAAATCACTATTCATGCTAAGTTAGTAGATGTCATGCTAGCTATTGTTTATGTTAAGTAGTAGATGACCATGCTAATGATTGTTTATGCTAAGATTAGTAGATGTCATACTTAATTGTTGTTTATGCTAAGTTAGTAGATGATCATGCTTAGTTATTAATCATGCTAAAGATGGTAGACATTCATGTTTAAATAATTGTAGGAACCATGCTTAGGGCATATGCCATGTTGTGGGTTTAATGTAGAAAGAAACCATGTTTAGGTTGTACATACATGATAGGAATTATCATACTATGGTTAGAATGTTGTAGGTCTCTACTTGGAATACATATCATGCTTAGTCGTAGCAATTCTATGTTTATGTTCTACCCATACTAGATTGTAATAGTAGATGTTTCACTAAGTTGTCTTCGTGACTAGACCATAGTAATTAATCATGCTTAAAGTAATGAAGATCCATGTGTAAGGTGGTAGTAGAGATGCATACTCTAAAGTAGTAGGCATTCACGCTCAAGTTGTAGCCTATGCTTGACTATAGTAAACTTCATGTTTAGACCATAGTGAGAATTCATGCTTAAGCTTGATATAAGCACATGCTTAAATCATATTCGCACTTAGGAGTATTGTGGTGAGGGGTTACGTTATGTACCATAATTAGATTGTCGTGGATAGATGCTTGCAATTGTATGCCATGCTTAAAGTACTATAGGTTGAAGTAATAAGGATTTGGGAGACCACTAGTAATAGTTAGTTTGATAAAGATTGTTATGTCGCCTTCGGTTTTTTATTGGTAGAATACCGATCATAGACTATCAGTAGATTCTTCTGTTGCTTCTAATAATAGAAGATCAAGTTTGCTAGTAAGCACGTTTGGTTGCATCCTAGGATTGATTACCTATATGGTTGTTTGCATATGGTTGTGCTCGTACGTGGCTCGACTGGCCCGTATGTAGCTGTGGGTCTCATACGTAGTTTATTTGGCTCGTATGTAGGTTGTTGTCTCGTACGCGGCTCGACCGGCCCGTGCGTAGCTGTTGGTCTCATACGCGACTTATTTGGCTGGTATGTACGTTGTTATCTCCTACGAGGCCCGCCTGGCTCGAAGGTAGCTATTGTTTCATACGTAGCTTATTAGCTCGTATGTGGTTGTTACTCGTGTATAGCTTGTTAGCTAGTACATTGTTCGTTGTGCTCGTCTAGGGTGATATTACCATCCTAGGGGCTATCGACCATCAAGACATATGTTTTCTACCCTAAGGAACTGTGGAGGAGTCACTCCTTGTGTACCGTCGAATCTTAACCAGTGTAGGTTGATCGAGGACCAGAGTATAGACGAAATCCAAGTTTAGGGTAGCGACATGCATGTATGTTCGCACGGCCGAGGTCTTGGATCGATGGACCAGGAACCAGATCCCGAAGGGTTCTGGTAAGTCTAGGTTGAGCAGCCTAGTAGAGTTGTCTTGCAAAGTCTAAATTAAGGCCTAGCATGTTGTGGTTATAATATTGTCCTCCCTAGGAGTGTTCAGGGCTAGGGACATTATTAGGGTAGTAACTTATAAAGATCATTACTTAAACCCTTTGCCGGAAGAGAGGAGTCAGTTGTAGGGGGCACCTTATGACTCACTCGTCTCTGGAGGCAGACTAGGTGGTGTTATTGGGTTGCGCCTTCCTGTCAAAGGGATACGTATGGTGCCGTCTCACAAGTTGGGAGCACGGGTTGCGTATCTCGTGCTGTTAATTCCTGAAGTACCGTGGCTTGGGGTGCCACAGGATGCATTGGGCAGTCCTGCGCTTGCGAGACCCCAGGGGTGCCACAGGGTAGGCTTCGCGCTACCCTGCGCTTGCGAGACCCTATGATTTTGGTTTTTGAAATGACGCCCGACACACTGGGTTCGTCTAGTTTTGAGTGAGGTCCGGTTAGCCGGGTAGCAGTGGCGAACATAGACACCACTGGCGGACTGCATTAGTGGGACTTGACCACGTCTGCAACCTCATCAGTCACGTGTAGGTGTCAGGAACAGGTTGTGTACAATTAGAATTCATAACGCGGGTTCAAATCCCTATATATGGAGAAACGGCTTGAGATGGGGTCGCATGTAGTATGGGCTGCATGTTGCTTCGGAGACTCGCTGACATTAGAATAGGAAGCATCCTAGTTCTATTTAAATATCGCATTAGAGTCTAGTCACAGCACTCACGAACACTTAAACTACACCAACACCATTGCCATGTTTTGTATGTTGTTTGGGAGATTCGCTGTTTTGATATCAGCCTTTAAGCGTCAGTGAATACTGACGTCCCCACTTCCATAGGTACTGGATCGCCGAAGTACAAGGACGAGATTCAGGAGGACTCAAGGCAAGGAAAGCATGGAGTCAATGTCGTATTTAGTTCCGCTGTAAAATGTGTGTTGATCATCTATTAGTTGGAAAGTACTCTGATGTAAGATGTTGAAGGTTGTAATACTTGGAAATGTAAAGGTAATATTGTAACTCTATTGTAATGTATTGCAGTTGTATAATGTTCAGACTTGTAATACATTGAGTGTTGAATAAAAAGTTTTAAATTCTCCTGTTTTTCTGTGTACTGTGACTGTTGCCGCTAAATTTGGTGTGGGGGCAAACAGATAGAACTTGTGGATTCTTAGGGAAACTGAATAGAAAACCTATGTACCTGTTCCGTCGGGCCTCGATCGTCGTTCCTGCCGTGCACCTGCAAAAAGTGCGAGACACCGGGGTTGTTCCCGGCGACGCACCCTCCGACGCTCAAGTCAGTAATCTGGCAGACTATGAAAGAGCGCAAAAACTGGTGAAAGATTGATTACCTCTTACTGGAGATGGGTGGGGGGTATTTATAGGCGTCTTAGGGAACAGATTAGGCATGTAATTCCTGTGTATATAGATAAGGAATGTAATCCCTAATCCCCAGTGAAAGGATAGATGCGAATCAGGGCCGTTGATTGATATGAATCAGAAACCCTAATTCTATCCCGCTGGACCGGGTTTGTTGCGGGTTGAAACCCGCACCCAGTTGTGGTGGACCCGTTCGCGGGTTACTGGATCTGCGGATAGGAGACCCAGCACCCGCTTCAGACCTGTTTTGTGGGTAAAATTACTGTCTCACCCCTGAATCTCGGGATTCGTGCCCCATCTGGATGGTCTTGATTAAACCCCTGTTTTTAGCCATATCACGAGCCCCCCACTCCCAAAGGCTGAGGTCATTCAGTCTTTGAGGAGTAGTTCGACTACTTTAGTGGCTAAGGGAGTTGTATCGAAGTCTGAATGGGCGTTTTTGGAATCCCGAAGTGGGCGGTGAGGTAATTTCTTTCTCCTTCTTGAAGCCATATGGTTTACCGAGTTTTTGTCTATTTTTTCAGGCTATTTATCTGATTTCGCGATATGTCAGCTACTCGTTCGGGGGCTTTAGCTGCGCGTTCTAGGGAATAATTACTCGTTCGGAGGCTTGGAAATATCCCCCGAATTTTTAATTATTTCCTAGATTTTTAGCTAATTTTCCCGAATTTTTAGTAATTTTTCGCGATTTTTTAGATAAATAAAATGATTTAAATAAATAAAAACCGAATTTTTAATATCCATTTACGACGTGGCGTCATCAGAGCCCTTGATCTGGGCGGAGCGCGATTTTCGGAGAGATCAGATGGACCCTGTTCCTCGGCACGCTTTTTTGCCGTATACGAGGTTCGGTACCTCGGTACTTCGGCTCGGCCTGGCATGCCGAGGACCAGTGCCTCGGCTCGATGGATCCGAGGTACGTGGCATCATCTGGGTCGTCCATCTCAGCGTGGATCCCCATAAAGTGCTATCTTGTCGTTTAGTGGACGTGGCCAAATCTGGGCCGTCCATCATCACGAGCACGCTTTTTCACAAGATCCAACGGCTGATATGGGTCGGAGCGATTTTTTGCCATATACGAGGGTCGGTACCCCGGTACCCTGGCTCGGAGGGTCTGTGCCTCGGTTCGGGGGGTCAGTGCCTCGGCTCGATGATTCCGAGGTACGTGGCATCATCTGGGTCGTCCATTTCAGCGTGGATCCCCATAAAACGCTATCTTGTCGTTTAGTGGACGTGGCCAAATCTGGGCCGTCCATCATGACAAGCACGCTTTTTCACAAGATCCAACGGCTGATATGGATCGGAGCGATTTTTTGCCATATACGAGGGTCGGTACCCCGGCTCGGAGGGTCTGTGCCTCGGTTCGGGGGGTCAGTGCCTCGGCTCGATGATTCCGAGGTACGTGGCATCATCTGGGTCGTCCATTTCAGCGTGGATCCCCATAAAACGCTATCTTGTCGTTTAGTGGACGTGGCCAAATCTGGGCCGTCCATCATGACGAGCACGCTTTTTCACAAGATCCAACGGCTGATATGGGTCGGAGCGATTTTGCCATATAGGAGGGTCGGTACCCCGGTATCTCGGCTCGGCGCATCAGGGCTGTTTCGCAGAGGTACTGAGTTGGGTGTTTTGGAGGAAGTACCTCCTGAGGGCTCCACTCCTCTGCGCCTAGTCGCTCGGTTGCTCGGCTGAGCTGTTCGGTAGCTCGGCTGGGCGAGCCGATGGCAGGCAGCAAGGAAGGACGCATGGCTGGATCTGAGCGGTCTATCATGGCGCGCATCTCGAGGATGGGGTTCAGATCACGAGAAAACGCTATCTTGTCGTTTTGTGGGCGTGGCACGATCTGAACCGTCCATCAGATTCTGTCACGGATTTTAAAGAGATCCGACGGTGACTTCGCCTCGGAGCGATTTTTTGCCATATACGAGGGTCGGTACCCCGGTATCTCAGCTCGGTGCATCAGGGCTGTTTGGCCGAGGTACTGAGTTGGGTGTTTTGGAGGAAGTACCTCCTGAGGGCTCCACTCCTCTGCGCCTAGTAGCTCGGTTGCTCGGCTGAGCTGTTCGGTAGCTCGGCTGGGCGAGCCGATGGCAGGCAGCAAGGAGGGACGCGTGGCTGGATCTGAGCGGTCCATCATGGCGCGCATCTCGAGGATGGGGTTCAGATCACGAGAAAATGCTATCTTGTCGTTTTGTGGGCGTGGCACGATCTGAACTGTCCATCAGATTCTGTCGCGGATTTTAAAGAGATTCGACGGTGACTTCGCCTCGGAGCGATTTTTTGCCATATACGAGGGTTGGTACCCCGGTATCTCGGCTCGGCGCATCAGGGCTGTTTGGCCGAGGTACTGAGTTGGGTGTTTTGGAGGAAGTACCTCCTGAGGGCTCCACTCCTCTGCGCCTAGTAGCTCGGTTGCTCGGCTGAGCTGTTCGGTAGCTCGGCTGGGCGAGCCGATGGCAGGCAGCAAGGAGGGACGCGTGGCTGGATCTGAGCGGTCCATCATGGCGCGCATCTCGAGGATGGGGTTCAGATCACGAGAAAACGCTATCTTGTCGTTTTGTGGGCGTGGCACGATCTGAACCGTCCATCAGATTCTGTCGCGAATTTTAAGGAGATCCGACGGTGACTTCGCCTCGGAGCGATTTTTTGCCATATACGAGGGTCGGTACCCCGGTATCTCGGCTCGGCGCATTAGGGCTGTTTGGCCGAGGTACTGAGTTGGGTGTTTTGGAGGAAGTACCTCCTTAGGGCTCCACTCCACTGCGCCTAGTAGCTCGGTTGCTCGGCTGAGCTGTTCGGTAGCTCGGCTCGGCGAGCCGATGGCTTTCGCGTAGGTGGCCGAGACGTTGACTTGGTATTTTGAAGAGTCTCTTGATTTGAGTAATCTTCGTATCTTTTCCGCCTGTCGCTTTGGCTCCTTAGTGGGCTTTTTGTGTTTCCCAAGGAGGCCCAATTTGCTAGGGGTTAAAAGCTCTCACCCTTACTCTCAAGCTCATTTCTCACTTTTTACTCAAGTTTTTAACTTTCGATCTCTAAGTTCTCTGCTAGCGGCGATTTTCTCTCTAAGGCGTTGCCGTTAGCTGTCGCGTGGGCCAGGCGATTTCTGGCGAGAGCACTTCGACCGTGGACGTCACTTCAAAAGGTCAGTTCACTTAGTCTGAATAATTTTTCTAGAGATGTCTCGAGTGGAATCGGGGAGTGGGGCCTCGTCTTCGGGCGACGAGAGTGCCGAGGAGAGGAGATTAGGAGGAAGGGTAAGCAAGTTGCCGAACCGTCTATAGTCGAGACGAAGAAGGAGAAGAAGAAGAGGAGGGTGGAGGCCCAATCCCCCATAGTGGAGGTGATTGTGGAGAATCCGAAGCAAGCACCTGAGATGGGACGGTATCCTTCCGTCCTGTCCGGTCATTCGGGGGTCAGGCAGTACCAGGGCGACTTGCTGGAGAAGGCGATCTATGGGAAGTCTAAGATCGTCGAAGAACCTAACCCGGCCCTTCCCACCGAAGCCGATGAGCTCATCACGCTGTTATCCGAGGAGGACCTACTCCGGGTTAGAAGGGCTTTCGCTATCCCTCCGGAGTACAAACTGATTCTCCCAGGTCCCGGGATACAAGCGAATTCCAAGCTGCCGTCGTCGGACATGTGCATGTTCGACGTCGACTCCTTTCATGCCGGGTTACGTTTCCCTCTGCACCCATTCATCCTCGAGATCCTCGGCTGGTATTGCCTCGCGCCGACCCAGTTCATGCCGAACACATGGCGCCATGTGAACGCCTTTATGCTTCAGTGCTACCGAGCTGAGGTAGAGCCGGATCTCACGGTCTTCCGAGGATTGTATCGAGTAAACCGGCAGCACAAGACGGAGTATCGATACTACTTGGGGCCGAGGAAGGGTGTTAAGATTATAGAAAACCCTGACTCGATTAAGGGTTGGAAGGAAAAGTATTTTATAGTAAGGGGCGAGGCGATTCGGCCCATTCCGACTCGTTGGAAGGTGGAGGTGCCGAATTTCGCGCGCGCCGACCCTGTTTTGTCTGAGGCCGAGGAAGAGGTGGCGAGGAAGATAATGGCCCTCCCGATACTGAGTTGGAGGGATTTGACGGAGGAGGTGTTGTTTGGGTCCGGCCTAAGCCCCATCGACCCGAGTATGCTCCTGACATCTCGTTTTTCATTTTTCTTTTAAGTTTTTGGTTCGGCTTGCTAACTCGTCTCTTTTTTTTGTGGCTCGTTGCAGAAGCAATGAAGATTGACTTCAACTCCATGATGGCTGACAGGTCTAAGTTGGCCGGGGGGAAAAAGAGGAAGAGGGCGGCCGCGACTGTCTCGTCGACTCCGCCACCTGCTGTCGCCTCGACCATCTCTCCGCCCCCTCCGGCCGTTGAGGCGCCCTCGGAAGTTGTCGTCGTTGAGGAGCCCCCGTCCTCTGTGGTCCCTGGCGTGGTCGAGGGGACCTTTGACGTAAACGCGGCGCTGTCGATCGAGGCACCACCGCTAACCAAGGCTGCCGAAGAGATTCTGACAGAGCAGCACAAGCAGCTGTTCGTGCCGAATTGGCGAGTGAAGAACCATGACGTCGGCAATTCGCAGATGTCAGTGCAGGTCGTCAAACATTTGGCGACCCCGAAGGATCGAGCCGCACTAAAGGCGGGGACGGTGGGTGACGACACCTACGAGGTGGCTCGGTCGCTCGTCTCGGTAAGATTCTTGTTGCTAAGTTTACTGCTCGGTTTGCTTAGTGCGCTCATTGTTGTCTTCGCAGGCCACTTGTCACTTCGGCCATCTCCTCGAGACGTTCGCCGAGTAGGAGAAGGAGCTGAGGGCCGCGAGCGACAAAGACCGGTCGGCGAAGGTGAGGGCGGTCAAGGAACTCGAGGCCGAGCAAAGGAGGGCGGAGGCCTTGGAGGTTCGGGTGGCCGACCTTGTCGCCGACCTGAAGAAGGTCAAGGAGACTCTAAAAGCGGAGTCTGCCAAGGCTGCCAAGGCCGCCGAGGAGCTGGATGCGGCGACGAAGGCCTTGGCCGAAGAGGAGGCGGAGAAAGGGGCCCTGGCGACGAAGATCCGGGCCGAAGTGGAGAGGGAAGTTGAGGACGAAGCGAAGAAGCACATGGCCGAGAACATGGAGCGATCTTACCATACGGCGCTCGACCATGTTCAGGAACGGGTCGCGGGCTTCGAGCGGGTCGGCTACCGACTGTGGCCAGGGTCGCCTTCAGACGACGAGGGGGAGGAAGGCGAAGGCGACGACGCAGGAGGCGAAGACGAGGAGGGGGAGGACGGCCGACCGGTGGTGGACGGCCAGGTCGACGAGGGGAGGACCGAGGGGCCATCTGTTATTGCGCCCGTGGTCGAGGCGGCGACGCAGGTGGACCCTTGATCCTCTTGTTAAATCTTTGTAGTTTTTTTTTTGTTTTCGATCATTGTAATGCCTTTTGCGGACTTGCCACCGCTTTTTAATGAATGAAGTATTTTGACTCCGAAATTTGTCTAAGTGTTTGGCTCGGTAGTGTGGTATTTCAATCATATCCCTTTCTTATTTCAGATTGCCGAGCAGACTCATAACACCTCGGCTGAACAGCGCCGAGCCGAGTTGTTTAAGCGATCTCGGGAGGATCGTCTCGAGGGTGAGGTTCACTTGACGAGGAGGATACTTCATAACTTGGAGATTAGGCATAGCGATGCTTTGGTTGAACTGCACCACCTACGGATAGTCGAGGCCGAGCTATCTGCTAGGGAAGAGGAACTGGCGCGAGTTTCAGCCGAACGAGATGGCTTAGCGAGGAAGGTGGAAGAGCTGCAGAGGGTGACGGTCGACAAGAGTATCGAAGTGACCCACTTGCGTTGCGTTATCTCCGACAGCGCCGAATACCCCGGTTCGGCGAAACTTCCTCGGTTTAAGGTGATAGTAAAGGATGACACATTGAAGGATCGCATCGTCGAACTGGAGGAAGAAGTTGCTCGGCTCAAGCCTCAGCTGGTGAGGGCTAACGTCCGGAGCACCTCGTGCACCCGCAAAGAGATCAAGCGAGAGATCACGTTCTATCAAGCGGTGAGCCGGACTCCTGTCGTAGGCAGGTCAGCCGCCGATGCCCAAAGCAGTGTGGCGGTGTCTTCAAGCGGTGCTTCAGTCGGAGCAACCGTCAGGATCAGTGGTGAGGAGGCGTCTCGGTTCGTCGGCCTGGATTCGAGCTCGGAGGTTAAGAAGCGTCGACCCAAAGTGTCTCTAAACCGGAGCATTCCCCTTCCTCGGAAGTAGCGGACGGGTCGTGTCTTTGTGTTGTAACATATTCGCCAGTTTTTGTTGTTGTAATCTCCTTTGTAACTTTGACCAAAGTATTAATTGCATTGGGTTTGTTTTATCCGAACTGTTCTATGCTGTCTTCTTATTTGCGCTCTAGTCGCACTAACCAGGGTAGGTCCGAAACGAAGCGTGAGACAGGTGTTCGGCCCGTCGAACTCCTTGGCCTCGAAATTTTCTCTTTTGCTGCGCTTCTGAGCCTGGCCTGGTCCCTTCAGGTGCGGCTTGGTTTGGCTGTTGAGGCGCAGTTGTTTCTCGACTGCGCCCACGTGGCCTGATCGTTGCCTGGGGACCGGGGTGACTTCCGCCGAGCGAGGTGAGGCGATCAGGGCCGTCTGATGTTTGCACGGATCTTGAGGTGGGTTCAGTTCCCAAGAAAACACTATCTTGTCGTTTTGTGGACACGTGGCTGAATGAGATCCGCTCATCACGCCCTAGCACACTTTCTGAGACGATCTGACGGTGGTTTCGTCTCGGAAGGTTTTTTCGCCATATACGAGGGTCGGTACCCCGGTATCTCGGCTCGGCGCGTCAGGACTGTGATTCGTATCTAATTCCGGCCCGTTTGAGGACGAGTCGGAGAGATTGATCGTTAGATTAGTTTAAGGGATGCAGGAGCAGTTTCGAATGACGAGCTACTTCTAGTCTGCTTAGGGGCGAACTTGCGAAGTAGAATCGAGCTAAGTGTTGGACTCCGATCCATTCGACAGCTGCAGGAGCAATTTCGAACGACGATCTGCTTTCGGCTCGTCTGCAGACGAGCCGAGGAAGAAGTGTCGAGCCGAGTGCTGGACTCCGAACCATCGTGTGGTTAGTTTAAGGGATGCAGGAGCAGTTTCGAATGGCGAACTACTTCTGGTCCGCTTAGGAGCGAACTTGCGAAGTAGAATCGAGCCAAGTGTTGGACCCCGATCCATTCGACGGCTGCAGGAGCAATTTCGAACGGCGATCTGCTTCCGGCTCGTCTGCAGACGAGCCGAGGAAGAAGTGTCGAGCCGAGTGCTGGACTCCGAACCATCGTGTGGTTAGTTTAAGGGATGCAGGAGCAGTTTCGAATGGCGAACTACTTCTGGTCCGCTTAGGAGCGAACTTGCGAAGTAGAATCGAGCCAAGTGTTGGACTCCGATCCATTCGACGGCTGCAGGAGCAATTTCGAACGGCGATCTACTTCCGGCTCATTTGTAGGTGGGCCGTGGAAGAAGGGTCGAGCCGAGTGCTGGACTCCGAACCATCGTGTGGTTAAAGGATTAAAGGCTGAGAGATGCGATAGTATCAAAAACATGAAAAACTTTATTTATTAATATCCAATGATCGGCTGCTTCTAAAGTTGCTAGCCGTTATTACAATGAAAAAATAAAGGAAAAATTACTACTAGTAACAGGAAGGGAATGGTTCGACATCTCGAGTTACTTAGAGAGGCGTAGCTGCCTTCTCTTGGTATTTCAAAAGATGGTCGGCATTCCAAGTCCTGGGAATTTCTCTGTCTTCAAGATCTTCTAGCTTGTACGCACCGGGCGGATCACTTTTGAAATCTTGTATGGTCCCTCCCAGTTCGGAGCCAGTTTGTTTTTCTGTCCGGGGAACGAGATGGCCAATTTTCGGAGGACCAGATCCCCTTCTTTGAGGTCTGTTGGGCGAGCTCAATTCTTCTCCGGTAACTTTGTTGCCGTATAGCCGCTCTTTCTCAGATTTCGTCTATCAAGTCTAGGCTTGCTCTGAGCTCTCTGGCATTCTGCTCTTCTTCAAAAGCTATCAAACGAGGAGAGGGTATCCCAACTTCTAGCGGGATGAGGGCCTCAGACCCGTAGGTGAGATTAAACGGACTCTCGCCTGTTGGGGTCCACTTCGTGGTGCAGTAATTCCATAACACATTGGGCAGCTGATCGACCCACAAGCCTTTGGAGCACTTTTCTAGTCTCTTCTTGATGCCGGAGAGGATCTGTCGGTTGGCATTCTCGGCCTGGCCATTTGACTGGGGATGAGAGACAGAGGAGAAGCGGTGTTGTATGGCCAGGTCTTCACATAAGGCTCGGAAGGCAGCCCCAGCAAACTGCGTTCCGTTATCTGTAACTATGACCCGAGGAACGCCGAATCGGCAGATTACATTTTTCCGGAAGAATTGAACAACTCTATGCTCTGTGATTGTAGCCAGGGGCTCGGCCTCTATCCATTTCGAGAAATAGTCGACTGCCACGACTAGGAACTTTAATTGTCCGGGAGCTGGTGGAAATGGCCCTAGTAAATCCATCCCCCACATTGTGAAGGGGATCGGACTTGATAGGGAGGTGAGTGGTGCTTGCGGAAGGTGTCGGATGTCGGAATACTTCTGGCAGGAGATGCATTGCCGAACGTGTCGTTCGGCGTCCCGTAGGAGAGTGGGCCAGTAATACCCGTAGTTTAACACTTTGCGCGCTAAGGCTCTGGAGCCGGAGTGGGCTCCGCCGATGCCCTCATGAAGTTCTTGCAAGGCGTAGTTGGCTTGCCCGGGAGAGAGGCACCTTAGGTAGGGCCGACCATCCACCTGGGTGAAGGAGCGCTTATATAGAATGCCTTCGATTAATATGTAACGCTCGGCTCGGGTCCTTATCCTTCGGGCTTCCTTCGGATCCTGGGGGAGGAGTCCGTCTCTTAAAAACTCGACGAGGGGCTTCATCCAATTGTCTTCGAGGAGGACTGGCAGTGTTTCGACGGAGTCGAGGGCCTCGTCCTCTATGCTCGGCTTCAGGAGGACTTCAATCAGAACAGTTTGTTCGAGGCCTTGAAGGGAAGAGGAAGCTAATTTGGATAGGGCGTCGGCCTGGGCATTTTCTTCTCTGGGGATTCTACGGATGAGGGCCTCCTCGAAGAGTGCCATGAGGCTTTTCACTTTAGCCAAGTACTTAACCATCCTGTCGTCACGGGCTTCGTATTCGCCGAGGACCTGGTTGACGACCAACTGAGAGTCGCTGAAGATCCGCAGGCGTCGTGCCCCTGCATTTCGGGCCATTCCAAGGCCGGCTATGAGTGCCTCGTATTCGGCCTCGTTGTTCGAGGCTTTGAAGTTTATACGGAGGGAATATTGGAGGACAAAGTCGTCTGGGCCCGCCAGGATGACCCCTGCCCCGCTTCCCTCGTTGCAAGAGGATCCATCGACATAGACCGACCAGACTGGTGGTCCCTTCATTCTTTGCACGGGATCGGGGATAGTTGTTTCAACTATGAATTCGGCCAGCGCCTGAGCCTTGATTGCGGTCCGAGGCTGATAAGTTATATCATGTTGGCTCAGCTCGATCGACCACTTCATGAGTCGGCCGGAAGTCTCTGGCTTGTGAAGGACCTGTTTCAGCGGCTGGTCGGTAAGAACGACCACCGAATGGGACTGGAAGTAGGGCCGAAGCTTTCTTGCGGCCATTACCAGGGCATAGGCTATTTTTTCAACTTTCGGGTACCGGAGCTCGGCGTCCCGAAGCACTTTGCTGACGTAGTAAATGGGCTTCTGAGCCCTTTCTTCTTCTCTGACTAAGACCGCACTAAGCGTCTGTTCGGAAGCTGCCAAGTAGAGGGAGAGTGGTTCGCCCGGTATGGGTTTGCTGAGAAGAGGTGGATTGACGAGGTAAGCTTTAAGCTGGTCGAAGGAGTCTTGTTGTTGCTGCCCCCACTCGAATCCTTTAGCCCCCCTGAGGGCTTTGAAGAACGGGAGGCACTTTTCCCCGGACTTCGACAGGAAGCGCCCTATGGCGGCTAGGCGACCAGTCAACCTCTGAACTTCTTTGACATTTCTGGGAGGGACCATGTCCAGTATGGCCTTGATCTTTTCCGGATTTGCCTCAATTCCTCGTTGGCTAACCATGAAGCCGAGGAACTTCCCTGATGAGATGCCGAACGCACACTTGTTCGGGTTGAGTCTCATATTGTGCTTTCTCAAAACGTCAAATGCTTCTTGGAGGTCGGCCACATGATCAACGCCTCGAATGCTTTTCACAAGCATGTCATCGACGTACACTTCCATGTTCCGTCCAATCTGGGCTTGGAAAACCTTGTTGACGAGGCGTTGGTATGTTGCCCCGGCATTCTTTAGGCCGAACGGCATGATTCTGTAGCAATAAAGGCCTTGGTCGGTCACAAAAGATGTCTTAGGGATATCCGGGGGGAACATTCTTATCTGATTGTAACCCGAGAAAGCGTCCATGATGCTTAGGAGCTCGTGTCCCGAGGTTGCGTCAATCAGAGTGTCGATGCTCGGCAGAGGGAAGGGATCTTTGGGATAGGCCTTGTTGAGGTCGGTGAAATCAATACAAATTCTCCATGTCCCGTTGGACTTCTTCACCATTACTACGTTTGACAACCATTCAGGATAATTTACCTCCTGTATGAATCGGGCCTTCAACAATTTTTCTACCTCCTCTTTGATAGCGAGCTGACGTTCGGGGGCGAACTTGCGCCTCTTCTGCTGAACCGGTTTGGACCCCGGATCAACACTCAGGCGGTGGACCAAGAGTTCTTCGGAGATACCGGGCATGTCTGCAGCTGACCATGCGAAGAGGTCTTGGTTGGCCCGGATGCATTTTACGATATCTGAGTATAGGGCGGACGGGAGGGACTTGCTAACGAAGAACTTGTGGGTCGGCTCTTGCTCCGAGAAGAGCACTTCCTCCAATTCGTCCACCGGCTTGGAAGTCGGTCGAGCGGATTCTTGGGGAATTTCCAGTGTTTCTAATGAGAGAACGGGCCCGAGGGTGGAGGTCATATAACACTTGCGGGCCTGCTCCCGATTTTCCCTCACTTCCCCTACTCCGGCCCGGGTGGGGAATTTCATTTTGAGATGATAGGCGGAAGGGACGGCTTCAAGGGCGGCTAGGCCGGGCCGACCCAAAATGACGTTGTAGGCTGCTGGGACATCTACGACCATGAAATCCATCGACTCCGTGCGGGTAGTAGGAGTTTTGCCGGCTGTGACATCGAGGGTGATTACCCCTTCAATAGTCACCGGCACTCCCGTGAACCCATGGAGCGTGTAGCCGGCGGGCTTGAGTCTGTCTCGGGAGAGCTTCAGGCCCTTGAAAGCGTCGAGAAAGAGGATGTTAACGGAGCTACCGTTATCCACTAAGATTCTCTCGGCTTTGAAATTGGCCATGTGAAGACTGATGACGAGTGCGTCACAATGAGGGGTGCGGACACCCTCGAGATCTTCGTCAGAGAAGGTGACAGGCACTCTGAGGCCTTTGGGAGGAGGGGTGGCTCGGACCGAGTTCACTTCTCTAATAAAAGCTTTCCGAGAGGAGTTTAAGGAGCCCCCCATTGGACCCCCATGGATGAGGTGGAGGACTCGCTCTTCCTCAAACTCTGGCGTCACTTCTCGTTCCGGACGTTTGTTAGCCCCCCGAGGCTGGGGAGGAAGCTCGGCTCGGTCCTTTCTCACGAATTTTGCCAACTGCCCCCTCTGGATAAGGGCTTCGATCTCGTTTCTTAGTGCACGGCAGTCGTTGGTGTCATGCCCATGGTCCCGGTTATAGCGGCACCACTTCTCTTTATCTCTTCTCTTAGCAGGGGTGTTCATCTTCGGAGCAGGAGGCAAGACCCCTTCTTTTTCGACTTCCATGAAAATGGCGGAGATGTTAGTGGTGAGGGGAGTGAACTTCTCAAATCTAGGGGGAGGTCGGCGCTGGCCGGCGTTATCTTTCTGGAGCTTCTTGGCTCCTTCTTCTTCCGTTCCCTTCCTCTTAAACCCGGAGGCAGGCACCTCCCAGTTGGGTCGTTCCTCGGCCTCTTCGGCCCGAATGTATTTTTCTGTGCGAAGGAGGAGGTCGGAAAAGTCCTGTGGTGGCTTCTTGGCGAGGGAGGAGCGGAGGTTGGAATTGAGGATATTGGATTGGAACGCCGCGGTAGCAACCGACTGGTCGAGGGATGCGATGGTTCTGGCTTCAGCTGTGAACCTCTTCACGTAGTCCCTCAATTTCTCCCCCTTCTGTTGACGGAGGTGCAATAGTGAGATGCTGGTCTTCTCGGCCCTTCGGCTGCTGACAAAATGGGTGATGAAAAGGGTTTCGAACTGCTCGAAGGAGAATATTGATGCTGGGGCAAGGCGAGAGTACCATTCTCGAGTTGAGCCTTTGAGAGTTGCGGGGAATGTTTTACAGAGGAGGGCATCGGAAGCTTGATGGAGGAGCATCAAAGTCTTAAAGCTTTCGATGTGATCAACTGGATCGGTCTCCCCGGTGTAATTCTCGAACTGGGGAGGTTTGAAACCGAACGGCACAGGGGCATCTACTATGGTCCGGGAGAATGGGGGTCGGCTAGGACGTAGGGTCCTCCCCCTGAGCTCCTCTTCTCGGTTTATCTGACCCAAGAGTTTTTCCACCTCATTCAGACGGTGGTTCACGGTGTCGTCTCTCCGACGGTAATCTGCCGAGCCACGGGACTCATCTTCGTATGAGGGGGAGCGAGGGCTGCGGCGATGGTAACTTCGAGAACGACGATGACTTGGGGTGCGCTTGGAGTTGGTAGGAGCGGGTCGAGGAGAGGGGGACCGTCGGCGAGGGCTTCGGACCGGAGGAGGGGATGGGAGCTTCGGCTCAATAGGATTCTGACGGAGGTTGAGGGCCTGCAGGACGGCCGCTTGGAACTGCTGGAATTCGGCACGGGTGATTGGTGCCTCATTGTTCCTAGGCTGTTGCCGACCTGCGGGAGAGTGCCTCCTTCGGTAATGATCGGGGGAGTCCTTCCTCCCCTTTCGGATGGGGGACCTCCTGTACTCTCGGCGACGAGGGGATCGCTCATGCTGGCGGGAGGCTTCCTCCCGAGCCTGCTTTTCATCCAGATGACGACGGAGGTCATCATCTTTCGGGCGTTTGAGGGCGGCATTGTGGCGACCAGAGGCTCGGGGATGATGGGAGGCCATAGAGTCAGTGGAGGCGTTGTGGATGGAGAGGTTCTCTTGGTGAGGAGGCTGTTTCTGAGGGTTAGGACCCTTTGGATCAGGAGGGGGAAGGTTCTGTTGGAGCGGCTCTTCCGTGGTAGGGGGAAGTTGCCCTTGTTGCTGAGCGGGATCAGGAAGGACCTCTTGCTGGTCAGGGTTGGGTACTCGATTAGACCCCCTTGACCTAACTTTGCGAGGCGGCATGGCTGGAGAAGACCTGTTTTCGGGGAAGAGGAGAGGTTTCTATTCGTTAGTTTCCCACAGACGGCGCCAATCTGTTGCCGCTAAATTTGGTGTGGGGGCAAACAGATAGAACTTGTGGATTCTTAGGGAAACTGAATAGAAAACCTATGTACCTGTTCCGTCGGGCCTCGATCGTCGTTCCTGCCGTGCACCTGCAAAAAGTGCGAGACACCGGGGTTGTTCCCGGCGACGCACCCTCCGACGCTCAAGTCAGTAATCTGGCAGACTATGAAAGAGCGCAAAAACTGGTGAAAGATTGATTACCTCTTACTGGAGATGGGTGGGGGGTATTTATAGGCGTCTTAGGGAACAGATTAGGCATGTAATTCCTGTGTATATAGATAAGGAATGTAATTCCTAATCCCCAGTGAAAGGATAGATGCGAATCAGGGCCGTTGATTGATATGAATCAGAAACCCTAATTCTATCCCGCTGGACCGGGTTTGTTGCGGGTTGAAACCCGCACCCAGTTGTGGTGGACCCGTTCGCGGGTTACTGGATCTGCGGATAGGAGACCCAGCACCTGCTTCAGACCTGTTTTGTGGGTAAAATTACTGTCTCACCCCTAAATCTCGGAATTCGTGCCCCATCTGGACGGTCTTGATTAAACCCCTGTTTTTAGCCATATCAGTGACTAATTGAAGAAAAGGTCTTGGCTCGTGTCACGGTTTCCCAGTATTGAAAATCGGGGTGCTACAAATAGGGTTCAAATAAAAATACTCACAATTCAATAAAATAAAATCCACAAGATAGGTAACCCAATAAAAGAGAAAATACTTCATGAACGAAAATTCCAATCCAATTAAATGAATAAATAATAAAATGAATAAAATATAATTTGGGCTTGCAATTAAATTAGGATTCGCTAGAAATTAGATCAAGTACAAAAATAATTTTATCGATGAATTTTAATTAAATAATCAAGAAACGACAATTAATTATTATAATAATAAAATCATACACTAAAATAATATTCGGGTTTAACAATTTACTATAATGACCCAATAAATATGTATACATATAATTTGGACTCAAATACAAATAGTTGGTCAATAAGATGTAGAAAATAAGATCAAAACACATCATTACTTGAAATGAATAAATTTTCTATTAGAAAAACACTTTAATATAAAATCCAAAATGATTTTAACAAATAATGAATTTATAATATCGAAATACAGAAAATATTCAGAAAATACGTATTTATGGGAATGGGGGTTACAATACTATTATTATTATTATTATTACTAGGATAATGTACGTGCGATGCACGTCTACCAAAAGTATCGTGATCAAATTAAATGAATATATATTGAATAAGAAAAAAATAGTTTATATTTGCACTACAACACACAACGGATACACCGGCATATTTTCTGATATTCACCGGCGGTTTAAAATGCCGGTGAATAATTCACCGACGTTTTTAAAATCGCCGGTGCTAATGCCGCCGAAGAAGGCATCGCAGAAAAGGGGAGGTCTACATCGGCGTTTTTTACGAACGCCGGTAATTCCGTAAGTTACACTGGCGGTCGCAAAAGCACCGGTGTAAGGCGTATTCAAGACTGCCCTCTTCTTCCCTGATATTCATTCTAAAAACGCCAGTGTAGGTATATAAATTTTTTTAAAAAAATTAATTAAAAAAAAATGCAGCACTCTTACAATCAAAACCAGAATATGGACTAGTTCAACTTATTGAATTACAAAGAGTGAAAAAGAATACTTTCACTACCAAATTCAGGCAAAAATTCTACTAACTGAAATGAAACTTATACTTTTGTAATACTCATGAGATAACTGTCAATTGAAATCACAACATAAGTTCAAACGGAATTATTTTATCACTAGTCACTCCTCTGTAAATCATAGTATGCAACTTCAGTTACATAATCCATCTCATCATCACTTAAAACCATACGGCAAAGAACAATCTCATTTTCAAACGCAAGCAACAAGCATGAACATTACGTTAGAAACTGATACTCATGTAGACATCATGATATAATTGAATATAAAGTATAGATAAAAAATTTCCATCACTAGTCGCTCATAAAAAAATCATAGTGTGAATTGAATATAAAGTATAGATAAAAAATTTCCATCACTAGTCGCTCATCAAAAAATCATAGTGTGCAACTTCAGATACATGATCCATCTCATCTCTAAATTCAGACAAAAAAGCAACTAACCCATCTCCAAATGCATAATAATTCAAGTTTACTCTGAACCAAACTAAAACTCAAATGCATAATAACCCATCTCCAAAAGCAACTAACCCATCTCCAAATGCATAAGAAAGCAAACTCAAACTAAAGAATGAAAAAAAATGAACCTGCATGGTCCCAATTTTTGTTTTAATCATGATAAGCTTCAAGTATTGAACAGTGAAAAAAATGAAGCACATACTATACAAATAACCCAAACTAAAGACCCCTTTCTTCAATCTAAACCTGAATATGAAGATCAAAGCTAGAAGCCCCCAAAAGCAAAATCACTTGCTATTATATATCCTGATTTTTTCTCCCCATCATTCATATACCCTCACATTACCTTTTGCATAATCAAGATTCAGTGGGCGAAAACTAACATTCAGTGAACCAAACATTCAGTGGGCAAAAACTTAAGAGATCTTCAAACCAAACTCAACAAAACGAGTTCACAAGCACATGCTATGTTCACCAAAAAGATTTCGTTGATCTATAAACTGAGATCTGTAAAATAAACTTGTATATAACCTCACATAAAGCTTCAAGATGGGAGATGATCAAGCTCCAAAAACCTTGCAAAATCCGAGCTAGAAACACCTGGCTCCGAAGTCCACTAACTCCTCAGATCCAAGCCAGTTAGTTCAACTTCTTAAAGCTCTCTAGCTTCAACAAGAATCAACAAGAAGCTAGCCTAGCCGAAAATCAACAAGAAGAACCAACAAGGAGCTAGCTCAGACTAAAAAGCACTCAAATCTAGCCTAGTTACAATCAACAAGATGCTTCAAAATAGAGACTTCAATCCTAAACTCGAAGCCCAAATGCGTTGGAGGAGCACTTGTTTGCGTAATGGGTTTCATCAAAACTCGATGTCGAAGCATTCGAGCCTGGACATCAAAGACTTCGAAGTGATTCAAGCACTTCAACCCCAACCCCTAGCTCATATCAAATGCTCCAAAAGCTTCAACAGCCCCTAAAATTGAGTATATTGCCACATTTTTGGCAAATTGAGTTTCAAATCTCCCCTAAATTACTCCTTACAAAAACAGTGAAGCAAAAATGGCGAAGCAAAAATAGATCCAATCTCAGAGTAAACAGAGGTTCGAGATCTCCCCTAAATTGAGTTTCAAACCATTAGCACCCAAAATTCCCACAAACATAAACAGAGATTTAATCCCTCAAAATCTCAAGAACAACAAGTCAGTGCAATTAAAACCTAGCTACATCCAATCACAGAGTAACACATTCAAACCTAGATCCCATCACAGAATAGCACAGTGAAGCAAAAATAGAGACGAGATTCCATCACAGAATCACATGAGTTCTTGAGCATAGCCCCCAAAACAAAATCAAGAAGTAGAGAGAGAGAGAGAGAGAGAAAGAGAGAGAGAGAGAGAGAGTACTTGCGATGAGGCCCAGTGGCGACGGCAGAGGAGTTGTCGAGGAAGGAAAGGAGGCCCAGTGGCGGCGGCACGAAAAAATTAGGGTTAGGGATAAAAAAAAACCAAAACGAAATGTAAGGGTTTCGCGGTCGGATTGGGGATTTATCCCAGTAAATTCACTGGCGTTTTTATTAATAAACACCGGTGAATGGGAGAGAATTTGTGGAGTATATTATCGCTTTCTATTCCTCGGCGTGTCTTTATAAAAACGCCGGTGAATATTATAATTCACTGGCATTTTGTAGAGACCGCCGGTATATAACTAGACAATTTTGCGACCCAATCCTGATCTTATCCAACCCCGGCGCGAATGGTAAAACGCCGAGAAATATACGCCGGTGTAGCTAGTTAATCTTGTAGTGTTGAATGTTTAGATTTGGGCTACACGTGGGGTGCACGTTTATATTTGTTAGATATAGTTTGAACGTATATTGCACGTGTTTGTTTAGTTACAAAATTAGGATTTGTTTGGTTAAAAACCCCAACTCTCCCATTAAAATAGCAAAGATTATTATTATTATATATATTATTATTTTATATATACTATTACTATTATTATTATTATATTATTATTATTATATATTACTATTATTATTATTATTATTATTATTTTATACATATACTATTATTATAGAATATTATTATTACATATATATTATTATATCTATGCATATTATTAAATATTTTTATTATAATAAATTATTTTATATTATTATATATCATTATGTATGTATCAATATGTACGTACGTATATGTATACAACATGTATATATCAGAGTATATATACTGTATATACACACAATCAAACTCATACATATATTATATATAATAGTATACAATATAGAGTATTTATATATACACATATTTACATAAATACAGATTATATATATACAATACATACTGCATACAGTTTACCAAACGCCATTTATACTTTAATTTTAAAAAAAAATTATGAAAATTTTTTACCAAACAATACTCTGATTTCAAAAATAAAAAAAAACAACTTTTTTTTTCCTTTCAAAAACTATGTTTAAAATGTATTTTCGAAACAACAAACCAAACACAGCATTAATGTTTACATTATAACACGTCCCCACAGGTTTAGGACCATCTTTGTGGGCCAAGATCTGGACTATCCACAGCGGTATTTTTTTATAGAAATTTTTTCAGACAGGTCCCACAACAAATATTGATATTCCATATATATTAGTCCCCAACAAACCACTAATTTCATTTTTCGTATCTGGATAAACTTCAAAAGTGATTAAAAGTGACTGGTTCGAAACTCAGGTGCAGCATAATGTAAATTTTTACCAGTGACGGACGTACATAGAGATGAGAGTAGGGCTGCAAACGAATCGAGCTATTTGCGAGCTTTTCGGCTTGACCTCGGTCAAAGCTCGGCTCGAACCGAGCTCGAATTTTTTTTTTTTTTTTTTGGCTAAGCTCGCGAGCTATTCGGTTCTAATACAGTCAAAGCTCGGCTCGAACCGAGCTCGAGCCGAGCTCGAGCTCAAAAATGAGCTCGTTTCGTAAACGAGCCGAACTCGAGCCTGAAGGTATTCGGCTCGGCTCGGCTCGATTGCAACCCAAGACGAGAGTAGGCGGCTTCCCACCGTCGGTTTTCGGAAAACTATAAAGAGTAATGCTAGAGTCACTACCAATTTCACTATATTTCTCTTTATTATCTTAGATGGCACATTCCAATAGGTAGAGGAAGATAGAATAGGTGGGAGAACTCTCCAATAAAAATGTGTCACCTAAGACAACGAAGAGAATGGTAGTGAAATTGGTAATGGCTGAAGCATTACTCAACTATAAAAGGGAAAGTCTCTGTCTTCATAATGTATATAAACAATGTTGATACCAGTGGGACACGTACTTGCAATACGTCACTGATTCAAGTGCCACCACTTGTTAATTTTTTATTCGAGTATCACCACTGAAGGACATACTTGAAATAAAACATAAAAGTCTCTCCTACTTAAGAAAATAATAGATGATTGAAATTTTAAAAAATAAAAGCTCAGATGAGTTGTTTTATTTCTTGATTCTTTTAATAATTATCTTACTAACTTTAAGTCATAATTACAATGTTAATTTTTAGAACCTATTTGAGCACTTTGTACTTACTAGAAAACATTGTTAGATGAATACTTAAATATAGATGACCAATCTTATAAACTAATTCAAAATATAATAATACGTAATGCGCATAAAAAATAATCATAGTACTTTTTTCTCTTTTTTTTTTGGATGTATAAGCTAAATAATAATTCGCCTACTTTGAGAAAAATTTCTGCCTTCACCACTAATTCTTACCCACTAAACTAATTTAGAGAAAAAAATTCTTTAAGTACAATGGTATAGAAAGAATTAAGATCACAAGCTAGAAAAAAAAAGTATTTTGAGAGAATGAAGCCCTCACGCTTAAGAATTTTTATGAAAGTAGGTTTATTGAATCAAAATTTTCATGATGTTGCAATCGATGCAATGACCATTTACTTTCAAAGTTGATCGAGAAACTAATATGGAATTAGCAGTTTGTGGGGGCACCGATAGAAAATTTCAATATTTGTTAGGGATCTGTGTGTAAATTTTTATAATTTCAAATTTCACATTTAATATTGCTCAGTTGGTATGGGTATTCGAGGGTTGAGTTGGGCGGGTTTTTGAGAAAATTTTAACTTGCACTAGAAATTTTGGGCAGGTTTTCAAGAGGATTAGAACTCGCACATTTGGATTCAGGCTTGTTTCGAGCTGGTCGGACAAGTTTCTTGGGTTTACATATCTATATAATAAAACACAAAGAAAGCTATCAAGTGGCTCTCATTCATTTGGAAAAAAAAATAAAAATCAATGGTCTAGATTTTTGCTCCCAAAAGATATCCCTCCCCCCAACTAAATCTTTCCCCCCTAAAATTCAAATTCTCTCTCCCCCTCCCATCAAACAACTTCTTCATTTATTTCTCTCTCTCTCTTCCCCCTCTTTTCTCCTTTTCCATATTTATTTTTTAACCCAAGTATATCAACAACAAAAAAAACAGTGAATGTTTTTTTTAATACAATTTCAGATTATATATTTTTTTAAATTTCAATTAATTTTTTTTTTCCAGATTATGCTTTCATAACTCAATAACACTAATTTACATTTAATTGCTTTTGAATTACCATATTTGACCTGATTGTAGAATACTTCACTGAGATTGTTTTAGAATAAAATGCTTCACTGAGTTAATTTTGATTAGAATATTTTTTTAATTATACAATTTCGGATTATGCTTTTTTTGAATATTTGGGCATTTGCTGCTTTGAAAGATCGTTGCAAATTCTTTAATTGACTCGCTTGATTGTGCTTTTATGGACAAATTCATGCTTAATCCGTGTATTTCGGATTTTTGTAGCTGCAAAATTGTATCTTGATCTGCTTTGCTGCAATTTCACTTCACGTATACATCACAACAATTTTTTTTTTTAAAATCATACATGATTAACTACATAAAAAACAAACATGGGGGAACTAACTCATGCAGTTAGAAAATGAATTGCTATTTATGTTACCAAATCAAAAAAGAAATCTCTTATGCTTAAGTCACATATAGCAAGGAATTTCCGATTCACTACTGATGTTGATTCTCAATACTATTTTTGAATCTCAAGCTGCTGACAAATAATCCTGCAATATATAAACCAATAAAGATCAAGGTCACTTCATAATTCTACTTCAAAGTACATCAATACATCAATGTCTACTAGCAAATAAATATCTATATAAATCATCCCTTACTGTTTACATGATTTTTTATATGTTGTATCGTTCCGAATACGTGTCGTATGCACGTGCCCACGGGCATACCTAGTGACTTATAAATATACTAGGTTTGCCTGTTGACACGTGCCCACGGCACGTCTTCGGAACAGTGCACCTTATTTGATCAAATAAAATAGTTTTGGAGGTCGAGCAAATTAATTGAAGTAGCAAACATATTATATGAGAAACTTCTGGGGTCCAGCAAAAAACATATTATATGATTTTTTTATTTTTTGAACTATTTTTAAAGTTTTTAATTTTTTTAGTTTTTAAAAATTTTAAAAATTTTATTTTCTTAATTTTTTTAATAGAGGAGGGAGGGAGTGAGACAGAGAAAAAAATTTAAATAAATATAGGAGTTGTTTTGGGTGGGGAATTTGAATTTGAGTTTTGGAGGAAAATTTTTGGGGGGAAAAATATGTTTTGTGAGGTTAGATCTGGGCTTTTGATTTTTGGAGGGATTGAAGGAGAACCACTTGATAGCTTCCTTTGTGTTTTATTATATAGATAATTTATATGAACATTCTATATATAGTCATTGGTATGAGTTTATATACATATCCACACAAAATACACAATTAGTATATAAGATAAATAAAAACATTACTGACCTACGCCTTGCAACTTTTCTAGTAAACATATGCACGCTATAATTACTAATATGCACTAGAAAATATGGTTTTTGATTTCAATTTGCTAGAACCATTCTACTCACACACCACCTAAGCAACTAACTATTTGTGGCGTTAGGGACTTATCCCCCGTCGGCTCGCTGCGATGAGGCACAAGTTCTATGATGAACGACTGACCAGGCACGTCCCTCACCAAGGAGATTGGTATATGCCAGAAGTCAAGTCATCATCATCGGGGACTCCAAACTCGTTACTAACTTGGTGCGAACACAGCTTACAACTTTCATCGTACTGTGCTCTCCAAAGAGCAACTCTTCTCAAAATCTTAAAAGATGCTGAGTTGGAATCTCATTCTAAGAATTCTTGTGGTTCCAGAGAATCCAGCTACAGGAGAACCAGGAACAGAGAGCTCTCCCCTTTTTCTGCCCGACTCTTTGGTTGGAAGAAACAGCTGGCAAGTGCTACTCCATCTACTATGAAGAGGAAGTGGTAAGACAATCAGGCCAATATAGAGTAGATAGCGGCTGACTTTAGTTTAGTTTTTGTCCATTATATCCCAATAATACATGCATACGTGTGTATCAAGACAACTATACATGACATCGACAAGTATGTGGAGATACACTCGAAGTTTTATTTGCACATATAGGTGTGTCAAATTTTTTGGGTTTAGGTCAGGCAGATTTTAGGCTAGTTTGAGAAAAACTAACCCGCTTTGAATACATGCGGGTTTTCAAACTTCCCAAACCTTATATTTTTAGATTGGGTTCCAGTAGGGCAATGCTTCAACCGCACGGTGAATATCTTACCCCGACTACAGTGGGGAACTTCATCTTTATGTGAAACATCGAAGCTATACAAGGAGGACAGCTAGGCCGGGGCAACCGAGGATGGCATTGTAGGAAGCCTTCACATTAACAACCATGAAGTTCATGACTTCGGTCCTAATAGTAGGTCTTTGCAAACCGTCACATCGAGGGTGATAATTCATTCGATCTGGATTGAAACCCCGGAGAACTCATGGAGGGTGTACCCTGTTGGTTTCAGACTGTGTAATGCCCCGCTCCAATACTCAGACAATTTATTCATTTTATATTATTTATAGTACAACTGCTCACTAGAGGATGCCTCTCAAAAGGCGGTTAACCAATTAGGTGACTCTTGATCATAGACAATTATATTTATATTTAATTAATGTTGTGATACTTCCGATATGGGATCAATCAATTCACCAATCCCACAGTCTCTTGTGTTGACGTCAGTAGGCAACACACACACAACACACAGAGGAAAAGCTCCCTCTCCTCTGGGCCCCGCTCGTATGGCACACCCACATGCACACACAGTAGCCTAAGGCCCAACAGTCAACAAAAATCAAATCTCATCTCATCTTCATATATATATATATATATAATTCTTGATCAGTGGAAGAACAATATTACCATTTTTGTTCAAAAAGATACCAAAGTGGATGATTGACTCATTTCATACTAGAAAGAATCGCGGGAAATCCTTTGATAACAAGGATTCATATTTCTCAATGATATCCCACGATCGAGACAATTGGTTGAATCCCTTGAAACCGTTTCATAGAAGTTCATTGATATTTTCTTTTTATAAAGCTGTATATATATATATATATATATATATATATATATATATACTCCAACTCCCATAGAACCCCTCTATAGGCCACTTTAATTAATTCTCTCTATATATCTATATATACTATATTATATATCTCGAAATTACGGGGCGTTACACACTGTCACTGGAGATCTTGAGGAATTCAAAAGCTTCTAGGAAGAGAATGCTTACCAAGCTACTATTACCTACCAAGATGCAACGTACCTCGTGGTTCGCCATGGAGAGACTGATCACTAGGGCGTCGCAGTGGGGGGTTTGGATACCTTCAAGATCTCGATCCTAGAAATTCACTAGGACTCCCCAACTCTTGTTAGGAGGGACGTTGTGCACTGAGATGACCTCTAGGAAAAATGCCGTTTAGGAGGAATTGGGCTTCCCTCCCATAGGACCTCTATGGATAAAATGAAGAATGGCCAGATGTTCAGAGTCTTGGGTCTCGAGGTCTTTCTCCGTTCTCTTGTTGGCTCCTCGAGCTGGTGCGGGCACAACTTTGTCCTCCTGGATGCACTTGGCAAAGTGACCGCAGGGAATGTAAGCTTCATTCTCATCTTTAAGGTTTTAGTATTCTTTCGTGTAGTGGTCATGGGAATTCTGGAACTGGCATCATCGGCTTTTATGATACCTTTGCAACAGCTCGGAGAAATCCCAACAAGGCTTCTTGGCTAGTGATTCTTTGAGGTAGGTGATGCAGACACTGTGGAATGCGGCAACCGATACCACCGGTTCAAGGTTACCGGAAAAGTTCTACAGAGAAGTGCATTAGAGGCTTTGTGGATCATCATAAAAGTTTTGAAGCTCTTAATGTGATCTGCAGTGTCAACTTCACCATTGTATCACTTGAAGGTGAGAGACTTGAAGTTCTATAGAACTGGGGCTTCAAGGTTAGCTCTAGTGAAGGCAGGTTGGACCTCCACCTCGACAACCCTCCTCTTGACCGATATGAACAAGGTAGTTCTCCATTTTTTGAAGGCGATGCAGCACCACATCTTCTCGCCTCGCGGCTTGAGTTGACCTCGGAGATTCTTCTTCTAGCCCGAAGTGTGTGACACTCGCCTCACGGTTCTTATTCGGGGCACCTTGGAGGGTCTTAAGGACTTGGTTGTCGAAGTTACGGAACTCCATCCGAGTGACGGGAACCTCCTTTTCTTTGCTTTCCTTGGGAGCTCGCAAACTGGCTGGAGTCTGGCTCCTCTTGCGCCTTTGTCCCTGGGTGAAGGTGCCAGATAGGACTTCTGTCACCGGGGCGAAGGACTCCTCTAGCTTCTAGGGCATTCTGAGCAGGAAGCACCATCTTGTGTGCACCTTTCATTGAAGTGTTAGCAGAAGCCTGTTCATTCCTATCAAGCATTGATGACCTTGTGGAGGTCTGACCACATAGGATATGCCGAGGAAGGGTGGATGTGAGGACTAACCCCCGGTTCTCAACCGAGTAGGATTGAGGACGACGATGTTGAGAACTTGCTGATGCAGCCCTGCTGGGAGGAGGCTGTGACGGTGGGCGAGGAGGCTGCGACGGTGGAGGAGGGGGATCCCCTGGAAACTGATGGCAATCCCTGCTTGCTTTCTTCCACGAGGCTTGGATGGAGGTGGTGGATGGATCTGATCAAAGATGCAGATCTATAGCTTTCCCACAAACGACGCAAATTTTGTTACTGCTAATTTGGTGTGGGAGCAATCAGATTATGAGTTCTTTTATTGAGGGAGAAAGTACTGATCTGTACCGTCTATCAGCAACTCGATCTGAATGGCTGGAAATGCTTGGAATGTAATCTGGACGGCTGGAAACGTTTGGATCTTAATCTAAACTCAAAACACTTTATTATGTCATCACATATACTTCACTTTGTATTTTCTGCTTCATAATGTAAATTGTATGTATTGCTGCTTTTGCTGAACTGATGAATATATTTTTGTGTGTGGCAATTTTGATAATTCTTTAAAGAAAAGTGTGTTCAAAGCCTACTGTGCTTCACAATTCCTTAAATTTCCAATGAATTAGTAGGTTTGAAATCATGCAGCAGCAATGAGGATAATCAAAAGCTAATTCTTCACTTTGTATTTTTTTTTGGTTTCTGCAGAAGAGGATACACATCAGAAGAGGAAGAAGTAGTAGGAGCAACCACAACTAAATAGTTCCTTATATATATGGAGGGTGTATGTATCTGCCTTTTTATGAATGTACTTTTTGTGCAATAACATCAAGAATATGTATTTTGTACAATATGTATATGGAGTTCACTTGACATTCACAGTTTTTTTGTACAATATGTATTTTGTCGCCAAGCATAATCTATGTACTTTTTTCTTTATAAATGAATGAAGAATGCTAGTTATCATCTATTTGTTATCACCCACAATGTATTTCTTGGATGTGAACTTGGTAAACCAAATAACATGGATGAATTTGTGAAGATGTTAAGCAGCTTCCTTCTTCTTTTCTTGGTGGGATCAGAATGTTAACAATAGTCATAGTGTGTTCAGAACCAAATCTTTCAAAATTCCTTCATAAATCTGTTCTCTAGATCCTCAACAATAGCGATAGTGTGTTCAAAACTAAAAATCCTTAATCATCATATATCATAACATCAAGAACAAAAGATTCAGATCCAACTTAAAGCAAAGACTTTATTGAATACATTTTCATCTCTAGATTGTAAGTATCCAACAGATAGCAAATAAAGAACTAGAGAATATTGATACATTCCCAAATTGGTATTTATTTTGTATACTTCAAATGCACAATCAATAGTACATAACAGCAAACAAGCTCAAATGCATAATCAATATTACATAATATCAAGCAAACTCAACTGCTTCTTCTTCTTCTTCAGCAAACAAGCTTCTTCTTCTGCTTCAGTAAGCAAGTTTGCTGACAGCTGTGTGCAAATGCACAATCAAGAAGCAAGCTTAACTGCTGATGTTGCTGCTTCAACAAGCAAGCTTCTTCTTCTTCTTCTTCTTCTTATTCTTCTTCTTCTTCTTCTTCCAACCACACAAAAGCAATGTATTTGTATGCACATAAAATTAAACAATACATGAAACAATTACTAGCAGGCTTAAAACATAACTATCAGCAATGATTTATCAAATATTCCAAATATTCAAGCATCAGTTCACCAAAGAGAGAAAAAATGGTGTCAATAGGTCATGTACCTGCAATGCCATGCCAACTAGTTCAAATGCAAAGATAACCCTCTCTCATATTTATAAGGAGATCATATAATGGTCTCACGAATGCATAAAGAGTATCTCATACCAGTTGAAATCAATCCGATACATCAGAATTCTTAATCAAATAATGGTTTGATGAAATAACATCGGCATTAGCATAAACAAAGATACTATTCAGAACCAACAGAGAGTCAAGACATCGAGCAGAAACATTGTCATATCTAGATCATAAGTATCCAACAGATAGCAATCTTAAGAATTGGAGAATATAGACACATTCTCAAGTGCAGAACTATTCAGAATCCTAATTGTACTGACTTTGCACATGCATAATCAATATTATATAACAGCAATCATGCAAACAAGCTGCTGCTACTTCTTCAATATAATTTTGGATGAATTTTATATGACTTCCATCCACTATCAAGATCAAGCAACTAAGTATCATATAAAAACCAACAATACTGTTTTGTGTGACTCATCATTGCCTACTAATGCAACCACAATACAAATGTAAGAAATTAAACAAAATTCTTAAAAACATGTATGAGAATCAAACACTTTCCTTCAGTATCATATTGTCAAATGGCAATCACTATTTGAAGAACCCAAATCCCAGTCTCATACTTAGGTGGTCTTCGGCAGCGGAGTCAAGCTTCACAACATGTAAGAACATACATACAACCCTAAAACAATAATTGAAGACCAAAGCTTATATCATATCACCACTATACCATATCAAAACTGATCACATTTAAATTATCTAAAGTCCTCAACTCCTTTGAATAATAACTAAACAATTACCAAGTTATCCAGACAATAAGAGAAGACAATGGAAACAACGAAGAAAACTAACCACAGAAACCTTACTCAGATTATGGGATAAAATACATAACCCAGATCTTTGCTTTGGACTTAAATGAGTATTTCTTCAAATACCCACAACCCCAATTCCGCCACTCTTCCAACTTAACACAACAACATAAAAAATCCAATTTTCTTCACAAATTACAGATACAACACAAAACAATGCATAATTCTAAGAATTCATTATCTCTTCAGATGATAAGAGTACATCCCAATTAATAAAAACTCATTAAAATTACAGATATTTGAGCAAAACCCATGAAATAAAACATATAAAATTTTGATATTCCTACAAAACCCACATCAAAATTTCAGCAAAGCTCCAACCTTTTTCGATTGTTATCCATTATTTCAATTGATAGTAAAAGAGGAAGAGGAAGAGGAAGAGGAAGAGGAAGAGGAGAAAATCTTGGCGAGTGAGAGAGCCATCTAAGACCAGGGCATCCAAATCCTCAATTGTTGGTAAGGGATGTCGAGGCTGGTACTTGAAGACAGTGGGGCAAGGGAATATTTTTTCGCCAAAACTGCATAAGAACTTCACTTTGCGAAGGGATTGAGAGCTAAAGTTGAGATCTTTTTCTACCACTGATTCAGAAAGGAGAGAAGGAGCTATGATTTTGGGTTGTTTAGAATTTAGAAAGAGGAAGAAGAAACACACCGGAAGAAGAGAGGAGAAGGGATCAGGGGTTTTGAATAAGAAGGAGAGGGTATGTTTGTCATTTAACATGCTTCTTAATGGGTTCATACCCATTAAAAGGTATGTTCTTGGAATATTTCACTAACTTAATGGAGAAGTGGACGGCGCGGCCCTTCCCTTTTGGTCCAATTGTAAAAAGTTTGGGTGCTATTAGGGTATTATTTTCACTTTAGATGTGTTTAGGGTATTAATATAAAATTTGAGTGTCTTTACATCTTTAACCCTATTTTATTTTTTCAATTGTAATTATCCTTTTTAAAAAAAATGTGTTAAAATATTGTCGCACAGACTACAGGAACATAAGAAAGTATGAATATGAGAAGTATTCGGTGTGCCAAATCTGTAACATAAGATGGACTTCAGTCGTAAGAGAGATGGAGTAGAATTGGTGAGGCCCACAAGTTTCTCGTGTCAAGTTTGGGGGATATGTTGAGTTTAATGTCTTGCATGCTAGTTTGATACGGAGATGGTGAAGCGAAGGAGGTCGACACATCGAGGGAGAAGAAGAAAAACAACAACAACGGTTATCATGTGCTAGGAGCACATGGCAGTCAATCGACATGTCCTCTAACTTGGGGTCAGGACAGTCGTCGATTATGCACGTGTGAAGCCAGGTTCGGGTACTGGGCTGTGTGATTTAATTAAAGTACAAACTGATACTCCACATTAGATCGTACAACTCTTATCGTATGCTTATCTCTTCAGAAATATTGGACGGCTATTGTATCAAGATATCAAACTAGGGTTTCACTATATCTTTATATATTATTGTAATTGACATTCATTGAGAGCCAAGAGAGAGAGAGAGAGAGAGAGAGAGAGAGAGAGAGCACTTCATTGAATAGAGTTCGAGTGGTTTTCCAATTGTAAACAACTAATATCTTCAGTTGAGGCTTAAGAGAGGGCCGTGGTGAGAGTTGTAAACCTTGTATATTCTTTAGTTGAATATCATCTTGGTTTTTCTTTTCGGATTAGGGCTTGCCCAGGGCCAACCCTGAGTTAAGGGGGGCACGAGACAAACTCCCAAAATGGGCCCCCATACATAATTTATTTTATAAAAAAATTGGTATTTTTTTAAAATTTTTAATTTTTGCTATAATTCAGAAAAAACCGACATATCATATATGTAAGTAAAAATGAGTAATGGAGGAATGAGTAACACTTTGTTTGGGTGGTTTCTATGGAGATTGAAGAAATGACTAATGGAGATGGTGATTGGAGTCGGGAGTCGGAGTTGAGGGAGTGACTGTCGGGTGGGGCTATTGTCGGAGATGGAGGTAGCTGAGTGGATTGGGGGATTAGAATTAGGGATTGAGGATTTAGGGTTTTGGGATTAGAAAGAGAATTAGGGAGAAAATGAATAGAATGGAGATGATATTGGAATTGGGACTGGATTCCGGTTGGAGTGGGAAGAATAGTATTCGGGTTTGAGTGTCGAGTTAGGTAATTGGGTGTGGGTGTTCGGATAGGCCGGTGAGGATAAATAAATGGAGATTTTGGGGATAGATAAATGGATAAATAAACTAAGCCATACAAATAAATCAATCAAAAAAACCCAAATAAATAAATCCCCTAGCCCAATAACTATTTTTTTAATAAATAAAAGCCCAAAAATTTAAATATGGGAGTCCCTAAACATATTGTAATTTAATTTCACACTCAAAATACGTATATATATATATATATATATATATATATATATATATATATATATATATATATATATTGTAATTTATATATATATATTGTTAAGATAAATCAGAGAGATGAAAACAATACTGAATATCGAATTGAGTTCAACTAAGTACAATACCACCTATATATAGGAGGGGGACAACTATCAAAACAACTCTACAACCAATATGAGACTATAATAATATCTAACACCCCCACTCAAACTCACGATGGGTCAAACAGTGTGAGTTTGCCTACTAAGTATCTAAGTCTCTGAACAGTATGGGATTTGGTGAAGAAGTCTGCAGTCTGCTGGGAAGATGTAACAGAATGGAGAGAAATGGTCCCTGCTTCAAAGCGCTCACGAACATAATGGCAATCAATCTCTATATGCTTCGTTCGCTCATGAAAGACCGGGTTGCTTGCAATGTGCAATGCACTCCGGTTATCACAATGAAGAGGAGTAGCTCCTGTAAGAGTGACACCCATATCTGATAACAGCCAATGAACATGAACAATCTCTCTAGTAGTAGATGTCATTACTCTGTACTCAGCTTCAGTCGAAGAACATGCAACAACTGCCTGTTTCTTACTTCGCCATGAGATCAGCGAATCACCAAGAAATAGACAGAAACTGGTGGTAGACCGTCTGGAAGTAGGATCACCTGCCCAATCTGAATCAGAATATGCACTCAGCTCTAATTTGAATGTAGCAGGCATGAATAATGAGCGAGTAATACTGCCCCGAAGATATATGAGAATCCGAAGAAGAGCACCGTAGTGAACTGATGTAGGAGCAGAAACAAACTTACTGACAATACTGACTGCGTGAGTAATATTGGGTCTGGTCATGCATAATTAGACAAGCCGTCCAACAATCTGTCTGTATCTAGTGGGATCAGGAAGGAGCTCACCATCAGTGGGACGAAGCTTCACATGAAGCTCTAAGGGTGTATCGACTGATTTACTGTCAGAAAGGCATGCAGCGGAGATAATATCTGACAACATAAATGAGTATCCCCCGAGATCCATGATTAATCTCTAGACCAAAAAAATAACGTAGTCTGCCAAGGTCTTTCATATGGAACTGCTGATGAAGACATTTCTAGGTGGATGTAATGCCCGCAGAGTCATCCCCAGTAATGATCATATCGTCAACATAGAGTAGTAGAATTACCCTTCCCTGCGGTGATGACCGCATAAACATAGGATGGTCCTGAGAATTCTGACTAAAACCAGCCTTGGTGATGACAAGGCGAAAACACTCAAACCAGGTTCGAGGGGCCTGCTTCAAAGCGTATATAGCTCGACGCAACCGGCAAACATGACGAGGAAGAGTAGGGAGGCCAGGAGGATCTATATAAACAACCTCAGATAATGTACCATGAAGAAAAGCATTCTTCACGTCCATCTGGTATAACGGCCATTGGCGGATGGCTGCAACAGCGAGAAGAGTGCGAACAGTAGTCATCTGTGCAACGGGAGCAAAGGTCTCATCATAATCAATATCATGCTCCTGAGTAAATCCTCGGGCTACTAAACGGGCCTTGTGCAGCTCAATAGATCCATGAGGTTGATATTTGACAATGAAAATCCACTTGCAGCTAATAGGCTGAACGCCCTCTAGCAGAGGAACAACATCCCAAGTGCCAGTCTGATCAAATGCACTGAATTCCTCTGCAATAGCTTTCCTCCATTCAGGATATTGAATTGCATCTTGATAGGTTCTGAGCTCACATGTAGAGTTTATAGCAGTGAGATATACATGAAACTGTGGTGAGTAGGAAGCTAGGGTGGCAAAACCAAATTGGTCAGAAGGACCAGTGGCATCAGGTGTATAACGTGCCGGAGGAATACCAGAAGTGGAACGGGGGGTAGACTGACGAAGTGGTGGTAGATTGACAGGGTGTGGGGGTGAGGACAGTGGAGTAGGTGCATGTGTCGGTGGGGAAGTAGGTTCGTTGGGTGCTGGCTGCTGTGGGGATGCAGGTGGTGTTTCGGTAAGGGAAATAGTAGGTGTAAGGACTGCAGGAGATGTGAATGGAGCCAGAGGAGTGGGATCAAAAGGAATGCAGGAAGATAAATTCAGGGGGCTAGCAACAACTGGGAAATCGAGAAATCTAGTATCCTCGGGGGGAGTCAGGTAATAAGGGGAGTCTTCCACAAAGGATACATGTCGAGAAATGCAAACACGACCCGCTGATGGATCAAAACAACGATAACTTTTGTGTTCAGGACTGAGACCTAGGTGAACGCACTTAGCAGCATGGGTGGAGAGCTTCGTGTGCTCAGTAAGAGGGAAAAGGACGTAACAGGTGCACCCAAAAGTACGGAGCATACTATAGTCGGGGGGAGAATGATAAAGAGCCTCATAAGGTGTCGTACCAGCTAGGACAGACGAGAGAGTAATATTGATAAGACTAACAGAGGTCATGATGGCTTCATCCCTGAAAGACGAGGAGCAGAAGAGGAGAGTAAAAGAGCGCAAGCCATCTCAAGGATGTGATGATGCTTGCGTTCAGCTACACCATTCTGCTCATATCTGTGAGGGCATGATTGTTGAAAAAGGGTGTCGTGAAACTGAAGGATCGATCTCATAGTGGTGGAAGTATACTCACGTACACCATCCGATTGAAAATTCTTAATGCGCACACCGAACTGAATGTGAATCATAGTTGTAAAGAATCGGTAAATATCAGGTATCTCAGATCTCTGACGCATAAGAAAAACCCATGTATGTCTAGTGAAATCATCGATGAAGGCAACATAATAGAGATAGCCTTTACAAGAGGGTACGGGAGAGGGTCCCCATGTGTCGGAATGAACAAGTTGAAAAGGGTGAGTGGTTTCAGAAGTTCTTTTGTGACTAAAGGGTAGGGCAATGTGTTTGGCCAAATGACAACCCTGACAATCAGATAAATGTTTAAAAGTGAGAGAACCAAGGGCACCACTGCGAGCTATAGTCTGGAGTCGTGATGCGCTAATATGACCTAAACGTTTGTGCCACAGATCAGCATCAGAGGAAACAATACCGGCAAAACTATGAGAATGGTGTGCACGAAGAAAATCTAGATAATATAGACGACCCTGACGACTAGCACGCCCAAACTCCTCACCGGTGGAGGAATCAGTAATAGATCAACCTAAAAAGTCAAAAGTAACGAGAAGACCACTATCGCACAACGCACTAATAGAAATAAGATTTATTGATAAATGAGGAGCATAAAGAACATATGGCAATGTGAGAATGGGAGAACTAATTGTTCCTGAGTGTGTAATAAGAAGTGGTGAGCCATCAGCTGTGTGTAGAGATGGAGAGTGAGAGGGAAGTGTTGTGCACGTGGTGAATAGTGTCGGATTACTAGTAAGATGATGTGATGCACCAGAATATAAAATCCAGAACGAATTCATACCGGGAGTGGCAGAAAGTGTAGGAGCAGAGGAGCCAGCATTGATAGACTAACCCATGAGCTGTAGTTCCAGCTGAGTGAGGCGTTGCTGAGTATTAGCCCAATCAGCAGGAGACGGCAAGACCGGAGTGACGGGCATGGCCGAGAATGTGAGGGAAGAAGCACTGCGAGGAGAAACAAGACTAGCGCTGCTGTGACTAAGAGCACAATGTGGAGGAAGATGATGCTGGTGCCTGGATCGGGGTAGGGGGTAGGGCGGTGCTACCGGTGGTGGAAGTAGAGGTGGAGTAGGGTGATGAATGATGTAAGGAGAAGGTAGGAGATTGGAGGAAGACTGAAAGTGATGCTGCTGCTTGTTGAATCTGGAGGAGGAATGAGAGGCGGTTGCATCGGGGAAGTCAGTGGAGGCGAAAATATGTGGGAGAGACTAAGATGCCATCAAGTAGTAGTACCTCTATATATATATATATAGAGTTCCCTTCGGTTGCTTACTACTTTTGGTGAGCACTCCGTGAGCACTCATGAAATAAAGATCCTATGAAAAATCCGAACCGCTCATATTGTTCTATATGCCTAAGATAGCCTAAAAATAAAAAATCAAGTAATTTGAAGTTCATTTACCCATCCATCATGCTGTTAGAATTTTCAGCCATACAATTTTGTGATGATGTAAATCATGGACAAATGAATTTCAAATTAATTGATTTTTTATTGTTAGGCTATCTCAGGTATATAGAACAATATGAGCGGTTCAGATTTATCATAGGTGCTCTATTTCGTGAGTGCTCACGGAGTGCTCACCAAAGTAGTGTGCAACCGAAGATTTCTCTCTCTCTCTCTCTCTATATGTGTGTGTGTGTGTGTGTGTGTGTGTGTGTATAAATTAAACACACACACACACACACACACACACACATATATATGGAAAAGGGGTATGAGCAACTTGCTCATTTAGTAAATAAGCAAATGATGATGTGGCATGCACACACACACACATATATATATATATGGAAAAGGGGTATGAGCAACTTGCTCATTTAGTAAATAAGCAAATGATGATGTGGCATGCATGTGATTAGAAAATTCTTAAAAGAGTTAGTTGTCCAATGTATCACATGTATGCCACATAATCAAGTGCTCATTTATTAAATGAGCAAGTTGCTCATAACCCTTTTACCTTATATATACTAGTAATATGCACGTTTTTTTTTAAAAAATATGTAGGAACAGAGCAAGTTCCACTGGCAACCTCTTTGAACAACTCCAAAGCAGTGATGGGTGATTCTAAAGTAACAAAGCTCTCCAATTCTCTACTCCATTTCATTAGCAGGTCAGTCATATTTTGAATAAATGCAAGGCACTTCTCCGGTCTTTATAAGATCTAAACCATGAATGCAAGGCACATCAAATTATAAGATCTAAACCATGCAGTTCAAACCCGCGATTGTCAATAACTGTTGTACTATGGGTTGGGTTGTATACTAAATGTCATCACGTGAAGGGAGCTTCAAACAATCTGAGTTTTTTTTTTAAAGTACAGTTTTAATTGTCACACATGAATGCATGGCATATGTCCCATGTAAACTCACTTAAATTTTAACACCAACGCAGAGAAAGTCAAGATAATAATAGGACATGAAAAGTATTATATTCAAAATTCTGGCATTCTAACATTTGCATAACAGTACACAATAAATTTAACGCTAATGCAAGATACGTCACAGCTTTAACATCTGAATTGAGCCCTAGATTAATTTGTATCAGTCGTACTATGATTCAATAAAATATGAGCGAGATATTTCGAACATTTAGCATTTAGAGGTTAGAATTGAGTAGAGCAAGTAGCAAAACTCCAACAAAGAATTAAAAAAAAAGAATTGACCCTAACTCAAAAAATATTACACTCAATCAAAACCTACACTACCAAAGATCTAAAATATTTCTCAAATATTATATTTATTAGAGTAATGTGAGCCTCATATTTGTATGAGGAAATTTCCCTCATACAAAGTGATTATACTCACTTGGTGGGGCCCTTATGGAAAATCCAGTCCGTCCATCATTTTTATCATGCTAATAGATGTATGTGTAGAAAAAATCAAATGGTTTGGAAGTCATTCACCCATGCATCATGTGGTTGAAAAATGAACGATTTTAACAGTAATACAAATAATGACTTCCAAACCATATATATAAGGGAAATAAAATCCAGATTTTCATTTCACCCATGCGCTCTCGAGATGTACCACAACAATAAAACAATAAATTAAACAGTAAAACATTATACTACTATTTTTTCTCCTAGATTTATTTCGCTTCAATCTGTATATCCTAATTTTCATGCTGTGGTAATGCTTGAGAATACAACTGAACAGCTGAAACTTGAGATTAAGTTCTAGTTCCCTATCTTACAATATGCACTAAATACATATATATGGCTTTATTACAGGCACGTGTTTTGTCCGTATGTGACTAAACTAATACTCTAATATTCCTCCTCAAGTTGGAGCATATATGTCACACATGTTCAACTTGTCAGAGCATCCACGGTCGTTTGCTTGTTTACCATTTTTTGAAGTGTACGGGTACTGCAGCCGACACAGTCGTTGGGTATTTTGCCATTTTTTTGCGATTTGGCTACAGTAGACAGGTAAAAATAGCACTCGAAATAGCAAAATGCATATTTTTCCAGACGAAACATCATGTGTCATCTCGATTATTTAATTATATTTTTAAATAATCGGACGAAACAGACAAAACATGATGTTTCGTCCTCAGCAAAAATAATTAAAAAACAAAGAAAAATAAACCCGAAAAGACAAATTGGATTGGGATGTTGGTTCGTCCCAATCCAATTTTTTAAAAAAATTTAATTTGCAAATTGTTAAATTGTTTTTTGCAAATTTGCAAATTGTTTTTGTAAATATTTTTTACAAACTATTTTAAAAATTGTTTTTGCAAATTTATTTTTGCAAAAAATACTTCCTTAAAACCCGGACGAAACATGTCCGGTTACTTTGCAATTTTTTTCTTTTCGTCCCGGATATTTTATTAAAATTTTCTCACTTTTTGACTATATAACTGATTTTTTTAATTACAGACGAAACATCATGTTTCGTTTGTTTCATTTTTAACGAAAACATGTACTTTTTGCCTTTTTGATGACTGCAACATTTCGTCGAAATGGAAAGGTAAAATTTGCATTTATGCGTTTTTTTACCTCAAACGACTGTGGATGCTCTTATTGATAAACTGTATCTTGGCTTTAGCATGAGGTTTTGTAAGAGCATCAACTAACTGGTGATCAGTGTGAATATGTTTAACTTCTATTTGAGGAGGGATCATAAGGAGTGCCAATAATCTTGTTGCGAACTACATGACAGTCAACCTCACTGTGCTAATTCGTTCATGAAACACAACATTTGTAGCCATATGGATGACAGACTGACTGTCACAATACATGTGCATCAGTTGATACTGAAGAACCCAAAAATTAGTAAGTAATCGTTTGATCCATGTCATATCACATGTGAGTTCATCCATAGCACGATACTCAGATTCTGCACTTGATCGAGACACCACATTTTGTTTCTTACTCTTCCATGAAACTAAGTTTCCTCCAACAAACACGGATTACCTAGTGGTGAATCTCTTAGTCATTTGGCAGACAGCCCAGTCAGCATCTGACCAACCATCAATTCGGCAATGTCCACCATCAATATACAACAATCCTTTACCAGGGGAGCTCTTCAAATACTGATGAATTATCATAATTGCATCCTAATGGGTTGTACGGGAAGAGACCATAAACTGACTTACTATGCTAACTGAGTTTGCGATATCAGTACGAGTAACTGTGAGATAATTCAGTTTTCCCACAAGCCTCCTGTATCTCTTTGGATCCTCCAACTGGACACCCTGATATGGCAACAACTTGGAATGTGTGATGGTTTGCATCCTAGCATACCACTCTCGGTAAATATGTCCAGTACATATTTTCTCTGTGATAAATAAATTTCCTGCTTAGATCAAGCAACTTCAATCCCCAAGAAATACTTTAGTCGTCCGAGATCCTTAGTTTGAAACTAATGTTGAGTATATAACTTTAGATCTTGAATACCATTCTGATCATCACCTGTAATTACAATGTTATCAACATAAACAACTAAAATAATTTTCTTCCCTTGATGATGTCGATAGAACACAAAACGATAATTATCACTCCTCCTCAATCCAAAACTCGTGACAACCTCGGTAAAATGGCCAAACCAACATCGGAGAGATTGTTTCAGTCCATACAAAGGCAGTTTCAAGCAGCACACTTTAGTGGGCTCAACTTTACTAACAAAAGCACGGAGTTGCTCCATATAAACCTCATCCTCAAGAACACCATTGAGAAAGACATTTTTGACATCAAGTTGGTGGAGCGGCCAATGAAATCGAGCAACCAAAGGCAACAATGATCCGAACAGAAGGCATTTTGACCACATGAGAGAATGTCTCATCATAATCAATGCCATAGGTTTGGGAATAAACTTTAGCAACCAATCGAGCTTTTAGGCGGGCCAGAGAACCATCTATATTTACTTTATCTGTGTACACTCATTTACAACCAACACAACGTTTGTCAGATGGAAGGTTAACAATATCACATGTACCATTTTCCTCAATGGCAGACATCTCTTCTCGCATAGCCTGGCTCCAATCAGGATGTGACAGTGCTTCTGGTAATTGTCCAAAGTAGAGACAACGACATAATGGGCAGATGACAAATGAGCGTATGAAAGACAGCTATAGAAAGGATGTGCAGTGGAGCGGTTCCTTTTGCATCTGGCAATAGGAAGATCATGATCAAAATACTCACTAGAGGATGGTGTGGGCGCAGTGGAGGAAACCAGGGGTGTAGTAGCAGGCACAAATGGTCGTGTCTCATCGACTTGGGGCGATGGGACAATGGGCACAATGGCGTGATCTGAGGGAGTGGTGTCCGAATGTTGTTTATACACTTAAGTGATTATAGGCCGTTCGAGCATTGCTGGGGAGCATTGTGTTACAGAATCAGTAGAAGTAGATACCACAAGTCTAGGGTAGGTAAGAAATTCAGATTCAGTCTCATCGGTGGGAATTGAGTTTAAACCAGAGGAAGTGTTAGATAAAAAAGGTTTAGACTCATGAAATGTAATATAAACAGAGGTAAAATGACGATGCAACTCAAGACTATAACATCTATAGACTTTCTGGGAGTAATAATACCCTAGAAAAATACATCGGATAGAACGGAGAGCTAACTTGGAGCGACCAGGACGATTGTCATGGAAAAAACTAACGCATCCAAAGATTTTGGGAGGAAGGTGAAATTGGTCAACATTTGGAAATAAAACAGAAAATGATGTTTGGCCATCTAACACAGACGAGGGCATGCGGTTAATTAGGTGACATGCAGTAAGAATTGCATCCCCCCTAGAAACGCTGAGGAACTTGTCTATGAATAAACATTGTTCTTGCAACCTCTAATAGGTGACGATTTTTACACTCGATAACCCCGTTTTGTTGAGGGGTATAAGGAAAAGAAGACTCATGAAAAATACCACAAGAAGACATAAAATAAGTAAACTTAGAACTAAAATACTCTTTGGCATTATCACTTTGCAAAATTTGAACAGAAACATCAAACTGAGTTCTCACTTCATCGCAGAATGATTTAAAAATAAACAATACTTCAGACCGAGATTTTACTAAATATAACCATGTGGTACGAGAATAGTCATCAACAAAGGTAACAAAATATCTAAAGTCACCAAATTGAGACTGGACATGGCAAGTTCCCCACACATCAGAATGAAGTAAACTAAAAGGTCAACTCGACAGTTCATTTTTAAAAAAAAAATAAAGGTGACCTCGTCACCGTTTCAATAATGATAATTAACGAAACAACATAGATCCACTTACAACAGTGATATGCGAGATATAACAAAGTTCTACTACAACAAGTACTCAAATCTAGAACAAAAACCCAAAATACAGTGCAGATACATAGAGTACTGATAGGAAGAATCCCACTCCGCCTTTCTTCCTTCGCCACCCTCGTCCCTCTGATGGTACTGCACTACTCCTCTTCTAGACGCAGCCTCTTTCTTGAGCCAGCATGACCTACCCAAGCATAAATGAATGCAAAAATCTTATGCATCATAACATGGAATCTATAATTATGATTATGAAAGCAAAAAATGTTTCGGTCTAGCCAAAGACCCAAGACAGTTGCTGCAACGGAAATATCCCATGCGACTCTATCGTCCTTATGGAATTGCTCCCGTATCCACTCACCCCATATATCTAAGGACGATCTAGGGCAATCTAGTAGTCCAAATCCTAAGCAGACTACCTCCCACGCTAACTTAGCCCCCGGACAAGTGAAAAAAATGTGATTGGTGTCCTCGACATTGATCGCACATTTCGCACATGTAACGTCCAGCTGCATATTGCGTTTATTTGGGTTTTCTTTTGAGAGGATTGCGTCATTTGCTACAAGCCACAGGAAGATTAACTTTCATTGGTGCCTTAGTCTTCCAAATTACACTAAGCTCCCTACTTCTCATCCCTCCATCATTAAGCCACCCATATAATGAGGACACCTCAAATGACCCATTGTTGTCCAACAACCATTGTCTCTCGTCGTCTTCCTCGTTAGTGTATTGGCCTTCCGGGGCAATGAAATCATGGAGACTTTGAACAATCTGGTTACTCTGTTGCGCTGACTTTCCTCGATATTGTATATGAAGCCTATTGGTACGCCACACATCAGCGACAACCGAGTCTAAGTTATCTTCTTCCTTCGCGGCCTCTGGGAAAAGGGATTCTAATGCATTGTTCCCGCACCATTTATCTTTCCAAAATCTCGTATTTTTCCCGTTTCCTACCCTGCATCGGGTATTAGTGTGGAAAATCTCTCCTACTTTACCACCCCTTTCCATAGATAAGAAATTTTACCATATTACTTCTTCATCCAAATCTGAACTTCTTTCTCCTCCTATATTTCTTGAAGGACTTACAACACCAACTGTTGCGTCCCTTATACATTTTCCGCCACCATTTACTCATTAGAGCTTTATTCATATCCCTTAGATCTAGAATCCCTAATCCCCCGAATTTCTTTCTCTTGCAGACTCTACCCCACTTCGCTAGATGGATTCCTTTTGTTTAATTCATTAGCTCCCTTCCACAAAAATCTTCTCCGGCACTTGTCGATTTTGTTAATAACCCATTTCGGTATTTCATAGATAGACATGAGGTACATCGGGAGACTGTTGAGTACCGAGTTGATAGGAGTGATTCTACCTCCAATTGAAAGAAATTTCCCTTTCCACCTTGCTAATCTCTTTTCCACTTTTTCGATGAGTGGTTCCCAATCATCTTTGATCAACATTCCAGGTTTAATTGGTGTACCTAGGTATTTAAGCGAGAATGTCCCTTCCTCACAGCCCAACAAGATCTTAATGGACTCAACTGGTACGGATGTTGAATCACTGAACGGAATAACACAACTCTTGGTTAGATTCACTGGCAATAATGCCCAATATTCAAAACATATCAGCGCTAAGTTGATTGCATTGATCTCCTCCTTCGCAGCTCCGAACATTAAAGTGTCATCCGCATATTGCAGGATCGAGACTGATTCCGAGATCCCTCCTATTTCGATTCCATTAATTATTTTTCCATCTCTTCCTCTCTTGACCATTTCAGCCAACCCATCAGTGAAAAGTGTGAATAAAAGAGAGGACAGTGCATCACCTTGCCTTAGACCCCTGCGGCATCAGATTTCTTTTCCAAGTTTACCGTTTACTTGGATAAACAACTTTACCCCTCTTACACACTTTCTTATCCACAATCTCCACTTGGTACTAAATCCTTTAAGCTCTAGAGCTTCGTCTACTGCGTCCCATTCGATCGAGTCATATGCCTTTTCGAAGTCTATCTTTAGAAGGAATCTGTCAGCCTTATCTTTGGAAGCTCTGAACACTATCTCATGAGTTGAAGCAACACTGTCCATAATATCTCTTCCTCAAATGAAACCGCTTTGTGAATCAGCCACAATATCATTAAGGTGAGGGACAATCTCTGTGCAAGAACTTTGATGATAATCTTAATCGAACCGTTCAATAAGCTAATGGGCCGAAGATTTGCGACCCTGTGAATATCCTCCTTTTTAGGAATAAGAATGGCATTCGCATAATTAAGTCTATCAATATTAGCCCCTCGTTGATAGAACTCCTGAAAGATAGCGAAAAGATCTTTCTTGATAATTGTCCAGTACATACTGTAGAAGAAGATGGGGAAACCATCTGGACCCGGAGCCTTGTCTTGTCCTAGAGATTTAATCGCCTGGAGCACTTCTTCCTCAGTGAACATCCCCTCAATTCCCTCACTTCCATTAATTCTCGATGAGTTCCACATATTCGTTTGCAAACTTCCTTTTCTTGCCTTCTTGCTTCCTAACAGCTCCTTAAACTGTTAGTCTATGTGAAGTCTAATCTTCTCCTCGTCTTCACACCAATTTTCTCCCACAAATAAGCCCTCGGTTCTATTTTGCCCCCTCCTACCATTTGCTATATTGTGGAAGAATTTTGTATTAGCGTCTCCCTCTTTAAGCCATTGCACCCTTGATCTTTGCTTCCAGTATTGTTCCTCCATGTGTCCAAATCTTTGAATCTGTTGCCTCCCATTTATCAGTTACTCATTCTCCGAATCCAGTAGGTCGATATTCTCCTGGATCTTCTCCAGCTCTTGAATTCTATCACCTACCTCCTTCATCTTTCTTTTGACCTGACCAAATTCGTTTTTAGCCCACTCTTTCAGACATTTCCTTAACCACCTTATTTTGTTTATCCATCTTCTGATAGCCCATTCCCCATCCGTAACTGCATTCCAGGACTCATATATAATCTTTCTAATGTTTGAGCCTATCGTCCAAGCCTTCTCGAATCTAAACCGGCGCACCTCTTGCTTGTCCCGAACACCACAATGGAGAGCTAGCGGGATATGATCTGAGGTGAGCCTGGCGATGGACTTAACTCTCGGTACCAGAAACTCATCTTCCCAATCAGAAGACACCACAATCCTATCAAGCTTGGCCAATATTGGGTTAATTTGCATATTAATCCACGTGAATTTTCTGTCGGATGCGCTAATCTCCATAAGCTCTAACTCATCAATGATAAAATTAAACTGAGATCTATCCTAACCGCTAGCCCCTCTCCCTCTATGTTCACTAACGAATTTAGTAATATTAAAATCTCCTCCTGTAACCCAATAACCTCTCCACCAACCTCTAATATAGCGTAGTTCATTCCAAAGTTTGCCCCGTCGTCTTGAATCGTATGGTCCATAAATTGATGAAACAATGTGCTCCCAGCTGTCACTCCTATGTCTCATTCTAACGGTTACTGTGAAAATCCCAACGAACTCATCGATAATTTCAAAGCAATTAGGATCCACTCCTATAACTATTCCTCCTAACAAACCGATAGCAGAATTGGATCTCCAATCATACGCCCCACACATCCTAAGAGATTGGAAATCCTCAATCGTGGGGTTCTCAATTCTAGTTTCTTGAAATACGCAGATGGACAGCCTATGCCTAGCTATAGTTTCACTAATAAGTATCCTCTTGGCTTTTTGCCTCATCCCTCTAACAATCCAGAAGATGTATAACATAAAAAACAAATAGACACCTACCTTCTAACTCTACCTAGAGTATGACATCCGCCTATAGACCAAGTCTACATGCCTCCCCTCTCAGAATATTGATTATTTCTTCATGCTCATCTCTAGACGTCCTCACGGCTAGACCGAATCACGTTGCATAATACAGCAGAGAATTATCAGAGATATAATTAGTAATTGCTTGCTTATTAGAAATACCTCTCCCCACAGATGTTAGCTCTTTTGATTTAGCAGCCGCTCTTATTAGATCTTCCTCGCTAGGACCCTCTGAGCTCCCCATATCCAATTTCCTCTTGCTCCTCCTTTGGTACTCCACAGTTTTCTTCGTTTGAGTTTCAGTGACTATATCCTGTGTGTCGTCCACCACAGTGTCCCGCACTACATTCTCTGGTTCAAATATGTTATCATCATCTCCCATACCCTCTAATGCTCCTATCATGACATCTCCTGATAATCGACTCTCTTTTTCATTTATCCTTTCGCCCTGATGTTTACTCTCCCTGCCACTCAACAATTCATCTACATTGACATTCTCCTTGTTAGAAGTTGATCCAACCAAAACTCTTGCACAACTAGCTCTCTTTTTTGAAGTTTGTTGCTTGTCTCTGCCTATTTTGTGGCCCCCCCGTTGACCCATGTTCGGATGAGCCCTGACTTCCACAGACGGATCCGATGGGCTGTCTACTAATAGGCCCACACTACCCAGCTGGCCCTCCTCCATTTCCTCTGACCCATTTGATTTTTTAAACTCCTTTCCATCTACTTGAAGGCCCGACCCAATACCCTTAGCTTTATTGACAAGGGCCTGCATAGCTACTCTTACCGCAACTTCGAAATCGGCGCTCGTAAGAGAGAGAATAGTTGTATCTTGCTGATGCGATGTTGCTTTGAGTTGGAGCTCTGTGCCATCTTTCTTTTTAAGAATTCCAGGAATTCGGCTGATTACTGTACGAGGTGTACATGTTGCTGCACCTGTCCCATCTTCTGCCTCAACGGTTGTTTCCCCTTTCTCTTCTTCATACTGTTCGTGATCCCTGTTGGCCCTGTCTCTGTTCTTCAGGCCCACTATGACTACCCTACTAGAGGATTGCCTAATTTGAAATGGACAGCCCTGATAAACCTTGTTCTCATCATGTGGCTTTGACTTTTCCTTGGACTTGCTTTCAGATCTACGGTTCTACTCACTCTCCTCACCATCCAATGCTCGCAGTTCATCTTCCACCTCCCAATTGTCACCCACCTCTTTTTCCTCGTCATTTTTGTTCGGCGGCGAACCTCGGAAAGAGACTGATTTTTTTCTCTCCACAATAACTTTAACCTCATACACCTCATCCTCGAACTCAACTATGATCATTGAGGGGATCAAATTTGTGTTTTCTACTCCCACTCGAACTTATGCAAAATCTCTACGGGTTTGCATCATCGTTTCCTTATCGATCTCGATGACATACCCGAAACCTCTAAGCAAGTTTTGAAAACCTGATCTGACCCAACAATGGAAGGGGAAATTGACAACTCGAATCCACACCAACGCCAATGAATTGATCTTCAAGGCCCCACCGACTGATCTTGACCATCGAACGAATGTTATATAAAACTCTTCTCTTTCGAGCCCACCTAAGGACAAAACCTCCTTAGCTCTGTCCTCGTTTTCGCAGTGGACGAAGAAACCATTTTGGCTTAACTGTTGAACAACGCACGTCCAGTTCGCCGACGATGGAACGTTTGCTGCAAGAATCTTGTTGATGTCCTCCGTTGTTGGATTCCCTGTTTGCGCTTTAATCATGACACGGTTCTTAAAATGTCGCTCGAATTCCGCCATTATCGAGGTTGGCATAATTATTACCTTCAACACTCTCCTTCCCCCATCCTCGCTTTCTTAAGTCTTGCTTTGTTCTGAAGGGACTGATTTAGCCTGAGAAGGAGCCACAAACTCGTTGCACTTCGCCGGAGTCTTGGCTTTGGTGCAGTTCTTCGAGATGTGTCTGTAGTGCTTGCACACATAACAAAACCAATCATAGTTGCAACTCTGCATCGTATGCCCTTTTTGCGCACATTTATGACACTGCGGCAATTTCCCTGCCTTTGCCGACTCTGACGAACTCAAGCTTGCTTTCCTGACTGTTGTTCTCTTTTCCTTCCTCTGTTTCCTAGGGCGTACCAAAACCCACTCCCATTCCTCATCTTCTCGTTTCTTTGTTGCGTTGGGTTCCGGTTCTGGTTCCGGTGATGAGAGCCTCCGGTGAACTCTATGTTCACCCTCCTCTTTGTTGGTCTTCCACAAAGCTTCTGCATATGACATCCTTCTAATGTCAGTCGAGTGGGGTTCTTCTCTCATCTGTTCCGGTGATGCCCTCCGAACTCTCTCTCCTTCTTTCATCTCCTTCGAGTGACCTCTATGGTGCACTCGGAGTTCGTGGCTCGCTACCCATCCTCTGTCACCATGGTCTTCGATGGTGTAGAAGCTTTCACCCTTTCTTTGGCTTGGTTGTCGTACCTGCTCCTGTTCTCCCCTCCGCTTACTCATGATTCTCTCTCGACCAATTATGACTCGACCGTTTATTTATTCTAGGAGGGTAAGACTTACACAAGTATTTACCTAATTGGCATGACTCACAAGATAACTCCTTAAGAGAAGATAATTCAGGTTTCAATTTTTTCCCAGATTCTGTAACGATGGATGACCCAACTGACAGTACAAATTCAAAGGTGCACTTAAGCATGCAAATGAGGTAGAGAAATTTTCAAGCTGATAAAGACCCTCTGATACATGACCTGTGACAATCGTGTTTCTCGTCCCAAGTTCCTGAAACAAACAATTAATGGGATAAAAAGTAATACAACAATTCAGTGTTTTGGTAATTTTACTAATAGTCATTAGATTAAAGAATTTTCTTGGCATATGAAGAACAAAGCTAAGCGAATAAAGTGAGAATAAGGTTTACAAATTCGACCCCCCCCCCCCCCCCAACTGGGGAAGTAAAACCATCATCAAGTCTAATAGGTGGATGAAAAGATCTACTAACATAGGTCAATATACCTGAATTTCCAGTCATATGAAGATGCATCTGAGTTTATTATCCATGATGTTGAAAGTTAATTGGTTAAACATGCGATACCTGACCTTGCTAATGTGACAGAAGAAGACCACTATCGAGAAGCGTGATATTGCTTATTTCTTGGATATTTCCGGAACTTTTGCATCTCATTCTCAGTTATCTGGACAGTGATTGCTACATGTACAATGTATTGGGGTTGATTGCCTTGAGAATGCATGATAGGGTAATTTTCTTTCATAATTGATCACAAGCCTTAAACGGGTTCAACAAATGGTCTCAATTTTCCAGTGGCTTGGATTTGGTTCAGATTGTGTCAGAGTTGAGTTTAGCAGTTCTACTAAACACTTGGTGGGAAAGTTGCGGCGGCTATGACGGCTGTGATTTGGTTCATAATTCAGTGTGGTAATTCATCAAACATCTTGTGTTCCACTCCAATATCACTCAGATTCAGAAAAGCTTGAATTATTTGTTTTCATTCAAGGAGATGATGATGGTGAGGGCTATATACTGATGGTGAATGCTTGACTAAAATGGTATCCGGGCAAGTGCTTGACCCAGAAAATTCTCAAGAAGAATTCAAAGAAGGGCTCACAGAATGCAAAGCCCATTACTAAAATTGAGCACTGTGAGAGCTTCTTTAACTTCTTTAACCCCCTACATGTTCCCAAGGATGATGATGATCATAATGAGGACGCTGATATTGGGTTCGACCTTGGGTTGCAGTGAAGAGCTTGGGGTGAAGACGAGGCAGCGAGGTGGAGGTGTTGGGCTTTGGGTTGATGGTGGAGTTGAGGTGGATGTTGGAGCTTCGGAGGTGGGAGGCAGTGTCGGGTTGGCTTTGATGTTGAGCAGGCTTGGGGGTCGCAGTGAGGTGGAGGGAAGTTCAGTTTGCGGTTGGTGTCCGAATGAAGGTGGAGGCAGGCTTGGTGTAGGGGTCCAGGTGGTGGAGGTGATCGGGTGCAGTTGACGGCGTCGGGACGGTGGAGGCTAGCTAGGTCAGGACCTAGCTCTGATACCATGAAACTTGAGATTAAGTTCTAGTTCCCTATCTTACAATACACACAAATACATAGATATGACTTTATTATAGGCACGTGCTTTACCCGTATGTGACTAAACTAATACTCTAATCAATAGCGGAGCTTAGTGAGGGCCCAGGCCCCTAGAATTTTCGAAAACCCCCTTCACATTATTGAAAATTTTATAAACCCTTCAAAAAAATTATAATTTAACCCCCATGAAAATTAAGTTTTATTGTTTGGCCCCCCTAAAAATTATGAAAAATTCTCTATATGTTTATATGTAATCATAGAATTTTACCTTGGCCTTTCCGGTAAAATTGTTCTGGCTTCACCCCGACTCTAATAATGACAAGAAAGATCATGCTTCGAGCCATACCTTAATTTTACTTAACAACAGCAAGAACAAAACCTTCAATTAATTTTCAAGAAAGGGATTCAAATTCTTCATCAAATAATCTTTTTGACGTCTTTCTAAATGCAGTTGACATTCATCAACAAAAAAACACAGCAATATCAATTTGAAGAACATTTTCTAGGAGAGTAAGCCAAAGAAAAGAGAATATGAAATTAAACTAAAAATACAATATTGCTAGATATATAAATCGAGGATGGCAATTTTCAAGAGATATTTTTCATTTAGAGAATCAGACAAGTCCTTCGCTTTCTTCTTCTCTTCTTTTGTTTCGGTGGACGCAGAACGACCTTAATTGCAGCATCAAACACAGTCTTCACATTCTGCAACATTAAGTCGGAACAAATAAATTGAAATTATAGGAAATATAACATTTTTACAACCTTGAAATTGCGTCCTTTATTTGTAGTTTATCATGTACGTACCTGTTGAGTCTTGGAACTGCATTCTATGTAAACTGCTGCACCTATCATCTTCTTCAACTCTTCTCCCTGTTAAAATCAAAGTAAGAATCTACTTAGAAGCTCTTCCATTTCAGGTAATGTTTATTAGTACTTTTTCATTTATATTTTTCATCCGTAACTTGCCTGAGAAGTTGTGATTGGAGTTGCACCAGGGTGATCGGTGAAGAACTGCTTATCGTCACGTAAATCTACAGGTCATAAATGTAATCAAATTATTTATATTCAGCTTAGGTGCTTGTTGGTGAGACCTAGAGATCTATATCTTTTGTTAAAAGCTAAAAGAGTTACATTAATAAGTTAAAGAAAAAAACAAAAAACAAAAGATAATGTATTCTTTCCTCACCATACTACTCTAATTCTTGCATATAAACAGATTGTTTGAGACAAGAGAAGACACAAATGATACTATCGATTAAATCTCCATATCAATTTCTCAAGATCCTATAAAGAGAAAGGCATTCACTTTGTTGCTCTCTTCTATACTCGTTGTCCTTTCGTCTGCCATTGGGAACAAAAGTGTACACTTAGTGCATATTATCGTCAGTAGAATTAGAATTTGCTGCTGTACGAGTTGTTCATTGAGGAATTATTATGGCTATTCATGGAGATCACCACTTCATCTTTTGTTACCGTCAAATCCAATGTAAGGCCAACCCTTCTTATCGTATCATGCTAGGGTTTTTGTTTATATGATCTCTATATGTCATGTTTGTGATGTCGATATAAAACAAATAAACAACATTAGCATGATACCACAGAAAAGATTAGTTTTACATTGGGTTTGACAACAACTGAAGCAGAAGTGGTGATCTTCTCGAATAGCTGGAACTCCTTAACGAACTGCTCGTATGGTCTCAGATTCTACGGACAAGAATACACTCAAAGTCTACACCTTCGTTCCCAATGGCAAATGAAAGAAAGGCGGGTATGGAAGAAAGCAACAAAGAGAATGACTATCTCTTTGTAGGATCTTGAGGGTAGCACTGTCACATTTACCTGATACCCAGACCCGACCCGGACCCAGCATTGGACCGGAACCGACCCGATCTATACGGGTCTGGGTCCGGGTCCGGGTCCTAAAATAAGACCCGATGCACTTTCGGGTCCGGGTCCGCTCAAAATAGAACCGACCCGGACCCGGACCTGTTAAAAAATACCCCCAAAGATATAGAAAATGAATAATAGAATTATAGGAATATACATATAAAAGTAATTGTGGAAGATAGATGTGTAAATATAATGTTAATTCATGTACTTACGTGCAAAATTTGTTAGAATCGTAGGGTATCAGGTGCAAAAATACGTAAGTGCAAATATTTATTCTCTACTACCGAACCCGATGGGTAAATTTTTTTAATTAGGACCCAGACCCGGACCCGGTTCTTGTAAGTCCGGGTCCGGGTCCGGATAGTGGAGGTCCCGACCCGATAGGACCCAATACCAGCTATACTTGGGAGTATTGATATGTTGATTCAATCTATTGCATCAATATCTCTCTACTCTAGTCTCAACCCATCTCTACTACTATAATGGGAGAAGGCTTTGGTGTAATTTGTCTATCAACCAACCCGTGCAACGCATGTGCCTAACTATTGTAAATGAGGTTTTAGATCAAATCCAAACTACGTCTGAATTTTTACTTTTAAAAAACTATATTTATTAAGACATGGATCGCACGTGTTAACTACTATATCTCTAATACTATAATGGGAGAAGGCCTTAGTGTAATTTGTCCATTTACGAACCCGTGCAATGCACGTGCATAACTATTGTAAATGAGGTTTTTGATCAAATCCAGACTACGAAGGCCTTAGTGTCATTTGTAAATGTTTTGTCAATCTACCAACCCGTGGAACACACGTGCATAACTATTATAAAGGAGGTCCTAGGTTCAAATCAATACTACGTCTAAATTTTTATTTTAAAAAACTATATTTATTAAAACGTGCATCGCACGTGTAAACTACTAGTAATAATAATGGGAGAAGGCCTTAATGTCATTTGTCATTCTACCAACATGTGCAACGTACGTACATAACTAATATAAAAGAGATTTCCGGTTCAAGTCCTCCCTACGTCAGAGTTTTTATTTTTTATTTTTTGAAATTATTAAAACGTGCATCGCACGTGTAAATTACTAGTTTAGTTATAGAGGAGAATTAGAGGAGTAGGGGGAGGCAAGAATATATTTTGACTATATTTTTTCATCTTCTTATTTATCTCTTGCCATACGAGAATGTATTACTTAGGAAAGTATCTCAACAATGATACGAGGGAAGATACTTAACTTGAAGTTTAATCAACCCTCCTAGGGTGGGTCCCGAGTAGTGGGATTGGCTCATGGGCCCAGCCCAAAGCCAAATCTAACCAACAACAATAATTGTATTGAGAAACAATGGACTAATTAATGGTTGTCCAATTTGGGTTTGTTTCATTATCATCTTATTAATGAAACATGATGACTATACTCTACATTTTTCTTTAAAAAAAAGTAGACTAATTAATGACAAAAATGTTTCTTTATCTTGTTACCGCATTTTTGTTGCATTCAGCTCTAATAAGGGTCATGTCGCCCTTCACATTTTAAAGTAGAATAACGTTAGAATTTGTAATTTGCGTATAAGTAGAACTTACTAAAGTTAACTCTAAGCTGTTTTAGAAAAAGCATTAAAAATGTTCGGAAATCATTTTATTGTATGGAATTATAGATTATCTGCTGGTCATGTAGAGAATGACAATGACTAGATTGTGCACAATTCAAAACATATACAATATAACAATCGATTATTCTGCAAGTATGGAAGTTTATAGGTAGTTTGCTACCTGTTTTGCTAGGATTGTTAGCTTACTCCTGATTTGTGGTAGTAGCAGTGTGTTATGTTGGGATTTCTGCAGTTTGATGTTTGGTTTTATTTTATATTGACTGGAGCTCTTTCGAGCTCTATCAGAATTATAGAGAAGCAAGGAAAATTGTTACAGTGATATACAGAAGATAATGAACTGTGTTCTTAGTTTCATGTTTTATCTCTGACCCCGCATTAAATAGTCTGAATATGTTCTTACCTAGTTTAGTTCCCACCAGAACAATTGGAACAGTCGGAGCATAATGCCTCAGCTCAGGAACCCACTGAAAATTTGAAGCCAATGAATGTGAAAGAATAACAATAATTTTAGCATAATGCAAAGCGTGGATGTTAAATTACAATAAAAGTAGATTAAGAGCTGAACCTTCTTAGAAATGTTCTCATAGCTAGCCCTGCTAATGAGAGAAAAGGCTAACAGGAACACGTCGGCACCTCTGTAACTCAGAGGCCTCAGCCTGTTGTAATCTTCCTGACCTGCAAGCAAAATGCATATTTCAGAAATCATTTATCCCATGTTTCATTTGAATACCATACAAATACAAAATATGGAATGCCTTCAAGTTCTAATTTTATTTGAGTTCTGAACCTCTATGATACTGACAAAAAAAATTATCACCTGCAGTGTCCCAAAGCCCGAGGTTGATCGTGCTCCCGTCCACTACCACATTCGCGCTGAAGTTGTCAAACACAGTTGGCACATAATCCTACAACCAAAAGGCTATCAAACAAGGTGAATTTTTTTACCTTTAATTGGAATCAAGAAACTATTTTTTTTCTATTCATACCGTCGGAAAAATGTTGCTAGTGTAGGAGATGAGCATGCAAGTTTTCCCGACAGCCCCATCACCGATGGTCACACACTTGATGAATCTTGCAGTGCTCATCTTCACCAACTCTCTTTCTCTGTTTCTCTTGCCTAATTCACTCTTTTTTCTTCCAACTTTGAGGTAAGATCCCTTTGCTAGTCTTTATAACTACTCCTTATATGCTCACTTATAAAGACATCACGGAAAGATGGGTATCATGTTTGAATTTTGAAATAGATGTGGTGTATCTGTATCATGCCCCCACCCTATTTTGGATGTACCTGTTTATTTTGGGTTGTGAAATGATATCCGCTAACCCGATTACTATCCGGGTTTGGTTCAGCCACTATTATACAGGATCCAAAACCCAAAATGCCAGCAATTCATTCTAGTTTCAGTTTGAGCAGAGGGTGCCAATGATTCTACAGGTAGTTAGTGGGATGTGAATGCCAATACGATAACTTGTTGGATTCGGGTAACGGATACATGAAGAAGATCGAAACCCGAGATGGCTAAAGGGTACCTGGTACTACTGTAGCCATAATTGGTGTTCTACTTATCTGGTGTTTTCTTTATATTTTTGGAATTTGCGTTGAGTACAAGATCACCAATCAACCCCATCTTTTAGTGCTGGTTGGTTAGAACAAGGAAAAAGGAAAAGAAAATCTTTTGTATATTTTATCTAACCACCAAAATCACCATTTTATGCACTCTTGTGGCTAACAACTTTAGGAAGAGAGGGTCAGAGACTCAAGAGTGTTTTTGTTGTAGATACTACTAGCTAGGTATCGTCTTGTAAGGTTTGTGTATTATGTGATCTAAGCCTTCAAGTTGAAGAAAGCTTTATTCCCTTCTTTTTGTTTGAAGGCTTTTGCTTTGAGGAGCTTGACTTGTAAATATGTGAAAATGGAGATGGAAGATATATACAATGTGAACAAATTGTGGTTCTATTTTCCTTTTAACTGATACAATTTTGATACAGGATGTGCTTTACTGTGGTAAAATTTGAGCTTTATATGGGCGAATTGAGTGAGGTTTGCACGGCCTTACTCATCGAGCCGATATACATGCATTGTCAAAATACCAGATTTTTGACGTGTACAATGCATGTGCAATTGGATCCTCAGCCGGTACCACTTACCAAGTGCTATGCAAGTGTTTTATTATGCTGTCATTTATTTTCTCACTTGGTTGGTTGTAAAATATTTCAATAATTATAAGATTACAGTAAAAAAAATGGAGAAATGAGTTCTAGAGAGGAGAGAGAAAGAAATTTAATATAGAGAATTATGTGAAATTATTTTATTGAATAGAGTAAAAAAAAGTAAGAGAGAGAAACAATTAAATAAGCGCTTGAGCTGAATTCGAAGGGTTTTCTCATGATTTCTTTTGGCGTTACTGTATGAATCCAACACTCAAATTCAGACCAAACAAACATGGAGAACAATGATTTTCCATTAATTTTAAATCCTATAGTCCACTTAACTAGATCCAAACATGCCTTTTGTGAAAAATAACAACTGTCGCTTATTTTCAAATTTGTCTAAGATAATTTGATCTAACACGGATGAAAAATAATGTTTACTACGTACACGCGTAAAAGTACACATCAATGCTCTTTAAAAATAAGAAGAAGAAGGAAAAAAAAAACTAAGCAATAAATGTTCAAAAATGAAAAAAAACCCAACTAGTTGTATCAAAGCCCAAAATAAACTAAACATGAAAAAGAATCCTTAATGGATAGGTCGTAGCTTTCAGCGGGCTTTCACGAACCGGTCAACAATATCCAGGCCGGTTTGAAAAACCCAGCTTGATAATCAGTTGTACCCTACTATAAAACGGAAGAAGCTAGGGTTTTTTCATTGATTTTCTCATTGATTTTCTCACTTGGTTGGTTGTAAAATATTTCAATGATTCTAAGATTACTGTAAAGAAAAAAAAAATTGTAAAAATGAGTTCTAAAAATGTGATTTGTTTGAATCTAATTTTAATTTAGTATAGGTTAGTTGTAAAATATTTCAATGATTGTAAGATTACTGTAAAGATGAGTTCTAAAAATGTGATTTGTTTGAATCTAATTTTAATTTTAATTTAGTATAGGTTAGAGAGGAGAGAGAAAGAAATTTAATATAGAGGGTTATGTGAAATTATTTTATTGGATTGAGTAAAAAAAATAGGAGAGAGAAACAATTAAATAAGCGCTTGAGTGAATTCGAAGGGTTTTCTCGTGATTTCTTTTGGGGTTACTTTATGAATCCAACACTCAAATCTAGACCAAACAAACCTGGTGAACAATGATTTTCCATGAATTTTAAATCCTATAGTCCACTTAACTAGATTCAAACATGCCTTTTGTGAAAAATAAAAACTGTCGCTTATTTTCAAATTTGTCTAAGATAATTTGATCTAACACAGATGAAAAATAATGTTTACTACGTACAAACGTAAAAGTACACATCAATGCTCTTTAAAAATAAGAAAAAACAAACAACAACAACAACAAAAAAAACTAAACAATAGATGTCCAAAAATGGAAGGAAAAAAAACAACTAGTTGTATCAAAACCCAAAATAAACTAAACAGGATAAAGAACCCTTAATGGATAGCCATAGCTTTCAGCGGGCTTTTACGAACCGGTCAACAATATCCGGGCCGGTTTGAACTACCCAACCTGATAATCAGTTGTACCCTACTATAAAACGGAAGAAGCTATGGTTTTCTTATTGATTTTGGTTGATTGTAAAATATTTCAATGATTGTAAGATTACTATAAAGAAAAAAAAACTGTAGAAATGAGTTCTAAAAATGTGATTTGTTTGAATCTAATTTTAATGTAGTATAGGTTAGAGAGGAGAGAGAAAGAAATTTAATATAGAGGGTTATGTGAAATTATTTTATTGGATAGAGTAAAAAAAAATATGAGAGAAAAACAATTAAATAAGCGGGTTTTCTCATGATTTCTTTTGGGGTTATTGTATCAATTCAACACTCAAATCTAGACCAAACAAACCTGGTGACAATGATTTTCCATGAATTTTAAATCCTATAGTCCACTTAACTAGATCCAAACATGCATTTTGTGAAAAAAAACCACTATCATTTATTTTCAAATTTGTCTAAGATAATTTAATCTCACAAGGATGAAAAATAATGTTTACTACGTACACGCGTAAAAGTACACATCAATGCTTTTTAAAAATAAGAAAAAAAAAAAAACCAAAAACAAATACTAAGCAATAAAAGTCCAAAAATGAAAAAAAGCCCACCTATTTGTATCAAAGCCCAAAATAAACTAAACAGAAAAAAGAACCCTTAATGGATAGGCCGTAGCTTTCAGCGGGCTTTCACGAACCGGTCAACAATATCCAGGCCGGTTGGAACAACCCGACCTGATAATCAGTTGTACCCTACTATAAAACGGAAGAAGCTAGGATTTTCTCATTGATTTTATCACTTGGTTGGTTATAAAATATTTCAATGATTGTAAGATTACTGTAAAGAAAAAAACTGTAGAGATGATTTCTAAAAATGTGATAAAAATGTGATTTGTTTGAATTTAATATAGAGGGTTATGTGAAATTATTTTATTGGATAGAGTAAAAAAATAGGAGAGAGAAACAATTAAATAAGCCCTTGAACTGAATTCAAAGGATTTTCTCATGATTTCTTTCACTCAAATCCTAACCAAATCCTAACCAAACAAACCTGGTGAACAATGGTTTTCCATTAATTTTAAATCCTATAGTCCACTTAACTAGATTCAAACATGCCTTTTGTGAAAAATAACAATTGTCGCTTATTTTCAAATTTGTCTAAGATAATTTGATCTAACACGGATGAAAAATAATGTTTACTATGTACACGCGTAAAAGTACACATCAATGCTCTTTTAAAATAAGGGAAAAAAAACTAAACAATAAATGTCCAAAAATGAAAAAAAAAAAAAAAAAAACCAAAACCAAAACAAAAACAAAAACAAAAACAAAAACAACAACAACTAGTTGTATTAAAGCCCAAAATAAACTAAACAGGAAAAAGAACCCTTAATGGATATGCTGTAGCTTTCAGTGGGCATTCACGAACCGGTCAACAATATCCGGGCCGGTTTGAACAACCCGACCTGATAATCAGTTGTACTCTACTATAAAACAGAAGAAGCTAGGGTTTTCTTATTGATTTTCTCACTTGGTTGGTTGTAAAATATTTCAATGATTGTAAGATTACCGTAAAGAAAAAAAACTGCAGAAATGAGTTTTAAAAATGTGATTTGTTTGAATCTAATTTTACTGTAGTATAGGTTAGAGAGGAGAGAGAAAGAAATTTAATATGGAGGGTTGTGTGAAATTATTTTATTGAATAGAGTAAAAAAAGTTAGAGAAAGAAACAATAAAATAAGCGCTTGAGCTGAATTCGAAGGGTTTTCTCATGATTTCTTTTGGCGTTACTGCATGAATCCAACTCTCAAATCCAGACCAAACAAACCTGGTGAACAATGATTTTCCATTAATTTTAAATCCTATAGTCCACTTAACTAGATCCAAACATGCCTTTTGTGAAAACTAACACCTGTCGCTTATTTTCAAATTTGTCTAAGATAATTTGATCTAACACGGATGAAAAACAATGTTTGCTACGTACACGCGTAAAAGTACACATCAATGCTCTTTAAAAATAAGAAAAAACAAAAAAACAAAAAAACAAAAAAAAATGTATAAAAAAAACTAAGCAATAAATGTCCAAAAATGAAAAAAAAAAACCAACTAGTTGTATCAAAGCCCAAAATAAACTAAATAGGAAAAAGAAACCTTAGAGCATATGTAGTCGTCTTGAGTCAGATTTTGGGTATTTGGCAAATAGAAATGGAAAAAAATGGGTTTGCGCTGTAGTCGTCAAAAGCCAAAATTTAGGTCAGACGGAAGATTATCTTTCGTCTCAGAAATTTAAGTCAAATATATATATATATATATATATATATATAGTCCCCTTCGGTTGCACACTACTTTTGGTGAGCACTCCGTGAACACTCGCGAAATAGAGCACCTATGAAAAATCCGAACCGCTCATATTGTTCTATATGCCTAAGATAGCCTAAAAATAAAAAAAATCAAGTAATTTGAAGTTCATGTGCCCATCCATCATGCTGTTAGAATTTTTAGCCATACAATTTTGTGATGATGTAAATCATGGGCACATGAACTTCAAATTACTTGATTTTTTATTTTTATGCTATCTTAGGCATATAGAACCATATGAGCGGTTCGGATTTTTCATAGGTGCTCTATTTCATGAGTGTTCACGGAGTGCTCACCAAAGTAGTGTGTAACCGAAGATTTATATATATATATATATATATATATATATATATATATATATATGCATTGAAGTGAGGGACAAAGGACAAAAAAATATAAAAAAAAACGGTGAAGTGAGGGAGATAAGGACAAAAAAAAAAAGAATTTAAAAAACCTAAACCAGCCTTGGACGAGGGATGAAAGTCTCGTCCAAGGAATTTTGTTTTTAGCCAATATGTGTTGGACGGTACATCACTTAAAAAAATAAAAATAAAAATTAATGGGGCGGAATATTATGCTTTGTCCGATGACTTTGTCATAAGCCAAAATTGAAGGGACGGTGTATTGTTTACCGTCTGACGTTTGAGACTTATTTAACGGACGAAAGATTATCTTTCGTCAGCTATAATTTGGCAAATGCCAAACTAGCTGCTATATTTGGCCAGCTCCTGTTCACGCGACACCCAAATTTTGGGTATTTGGCAGAAGAGTAGAGTGAGTTTTTTTTTCCATTTTTGGGGTAAATAGCAGACGACTACAGATGCTCTTAATGGATAGGCCGTAGCTTTCAACGGGCTTTCACGAACCGGTCAACAATATCTAGGCCGGTTTGAACAACCCGACCAGATAATCAGCTGTATCCTACTGTAAAACGGAAGAAGCTAGGGTTTTCTCATTGATTTTCTCACTTGGCTGGCTGTAAAATATTTCAATGATTGTAAGATTACTATAAAGAAAAAAAACTGTAGAAATGAGTTCTAAAAATGTGAAAGAAATTTAATATAGAGGGTTATGTGAAATTATTTTATTGGATAGAGTAAAAAAAGTAGGAGAGAGAAACAATTAAATAAGCACTTGAGCTGAATTCGAACGGTTTTCACATGTTTTCTTTTGGGGTTACTGTATAAATCCAACACTCAAATCCAGACCAAACAATGAATAATGATTTTCCATAAATTTTAAATCATATAGTCCACTTAACTAGATCCAAATATGTCTTTTGTGAAAAATAACAACTGTCGCTTATTTTCAAATTTGTCTAAGATAATTTGACCTAACACGGATGAAAAATATTGTTTACTACGTACACGCGTAAAAGTACACATCAATGCTCTTTAAAAATAAATAAGAAAAAAAAAACTAAGCAATAAATGTCCAAAAATGAAAAAAAACCCAACTAGCGGTATCAAAGCCCAAAATAAACTAAACAGAACAAACAAACAAAGAAAACTCATTGGATAGGCCGTCTTACACGAACCGGTCTTACATGAACCGGTCAACAAAATCCGACCGGTTTGAACAACCCGACCCGTACCCTACTATAAAATGGAAGAAGATAGGGTTTTGCTGATTATTCACTACTCAGCAGCCAAACCCCCATTTCCTTTACCTTCATCTTCTTGCGAAATAGTAAGGGAATCGAATTGAAGTAACGCCATGTCGCCCGCCAAACTGGTAACTAGATCCACTTAGGTTTCGAATCCATTACAGTTGTTTATAGATCGATAGATCTCTGTTTAGTCATGTAATTGTTTAGATCTGTAGACTTGTTGATGTTTTTCCGATCTTAATGTTTCAATTTTGGTGTTTATTTTAGTTTAAAAATCATGCATGGAATTTAGTCGATTTGGGAGTTTTTCTGTATTTTTGTGAGTTCAATTGAGTCGATTTGCTATGAAATGGTGGAGATAATGGTACTTTAGGATTTGGATTTAGTTATATAAGTCATGCTTGTTTAGAGTGCAATTTAGAAGGAATTAGGGTTAGAGATTGAAATATAAGAGGAAAATGGGAATAACGTTATTTTGAAAATTTTAGGGGAATTTTTGAGCGGGCATATTAGACACTGCGTTTGTGGATTGAGTCAGATGAATTGATTATAGATATTTGTATGAATTTACTTTTCAAAGAGGCATGTTAGTCAATTTGTGGACTCGGATTGCACCTTTAAAACAAATACTTGTGCTTTTTTGTTTATCACGCAACTGAAATGTAGTGGGATTTGATTATGTTGGTGCAACTAGTTAGCATGGTGCTTGTTTAATTTACTGTGTAATTAAAGATTTGTGGATTTGCCCTATATGAAATGACTGGACCATGCATTTGTCCTTCGTGATATTGCAATGAAATTAGTGTTTTGTTTGTTCATCCAGTGGTATCTAGTTGGGTATTATTGTTTTGGTATTCTTCATGGATTTATTTATTTTTGGAACTGTGCCACTATTATATGTGATAGTATTGATCTGGGTATGCTTATTAAAGTTCAGTTTATTTTGAAGAATATTGTAGTCTATCAAATATATAATGTTACTTGAACAAAATTGTTGCTGAATTGGCTTTAAAATGGGACAATTTTGAAATTTATGAGGAAGAACAGAGTGAAGTTTGCATGGCCTTACTCATCCAGCTGATATGCATGAAATGTATATATACTAGATTTTGTTGTCTTGCCTGGATATGCATGCAACAGATACTAGACTTGGATGTGTACATTCCATGTGAAATTAATGAAGGCAGTTTTTTCCATTCAAGCTGTTGGATTGTTAGTCGTTACCAAGTGCTATGCGTAGATAATAAGTGTCTGTTATTTTCGATTTTGTCCAAATTAGATGACAAATTGAGATAAAAAGAATGTATATACACATGTAAAACTATACATCAAATGCCCAATAATTTGTTTCATTGATATCCTTTTAATGGAACACATGGGGTTTTCTGCCGTTTTATGCTAAAAAATTAATGTCCAAGAATTCAACCAGAAGAAGAAAGTGAAGAAGGGAAAAAAAGAACCAGCAGTTTTTAAGATGGACTGGGCCCAAAATTTGTAATTTCCTTTTCTAGCAGACGACCAGAAAATTCAAAGCCCATGAAAAAAATATCCTCAATTCATTAGCCCTAGCTTTAGAAGCCAACAGAATCTGGGATATGTCCAACCATTCTAACTCAACCCGACCTGCTAACCAGCAGTACCCACTATAGAAGGGAAGAAGCTAGGGTTTTGCAGATCAATCTGCACTCAGCATACAATTTCCTTTGAATTCTTTTCATCTTCTTACAAAATAGAAAGGGAATCATTATCGAAGTAATGCCACGTCGCCCTCCAAACTGGTGACTAAATCCACTCTAGCATTTGGATCTAATGCTGTTGTTTATAGGTAGATCTGTATTTATTCATGTATGTAATTGTTTAGATCTGTTATCTTAATGATGTAAAGTTATAATTTAGATTTACTTTTTAAGTTTAGAAATCATAAAATTTACTGGTTTAGGGTTATTTAGAAGTGTTAATGGATGTGGATGTCAGTGTAGTCGAAGGCGTGCCTGAGGCGCAGGCGCCTAGACTATTTGCGCCTCATCCTTGCAAGGCGCATTAAGGCGCACTGATGCGAGCCTTAGTCTTCAGAATGTGAAAGATCATGGGTTCAAGTTATGCTCATCATTTTTTTAGGAGGATTCTTCCAATGATTAAGGAAAATATATAATTATTGCACATAATATTATAGTATATGGAAAAATGACCTTATAATATATAAGAAAATTCTCTCATTTAGATTGATTATTATTGATTGGTGACCTAATGGGGATCCATGTTATCATGATATATAATCTTATTTATAAATGTTAAAAATCCCAAAAAGTAATAGTGCGCTTCGGTTAGTGAGCCTTGCGTTTCAAATTGCGCCTTGCGTCTTAGGCTTTTTTATGGGGTAGTGAAGTTGCTTTGTGCCTTTCGCTTTCGACTACACTATTGGATGTCGGAGTTTAATCCAACACTTTGGACGAGAAACTGGAGGTAATGGTACTTTATTAGTTGGATTTAGTTCTGTAAGTCATGTTAAATGTTAGTTTTAGTATGCAAATTAGAGGAAATTAGGGTTGACCGTTGAAATTGACTCTTAAATACATTGGGGGGGGAGGATTTGTGAATGAGCATTGTCGTCGGGCAGCACTGTTTTGCTTGATGTTTGTTGTCGAGAAATCAGATGAGTTGATTGTAAATCTTTTAAATTGCATCTCGAAGGAGAAATTCACGTTACACAATTTGTTGAATCACCTTGCAACTTGCATATTTAATACAATTAGTAATTGTTCCCTCTAGAATTACTTGTGCTCTTTTGTTTATCGTGCTACTGTATTGTAACAGGATTTATTTATGCTGGTCTATTTACTTAGGATGGTGGTTGTTGAATTTATTATGTGATTAAAGATCTGCATATTTGCCTTTTAAGAAATGACTTGACTGCACATATTTTTCTTGTTAAATTGCAATTTGAACTAATTGATAGTACTACATTCTTTAGTGTTTGGGTAGTTAATCAATATCATGCATTAGAAGAAAATGATTTGGGTGATGTGATGATATAGTTGTGGACATGCATGTTGAAGTTCAGTATCTTTTTAAAAGGGTCATACTCACGTTTGCTCTCTAATATTTTAGTTACTTGCCTTCTTAGACAAAGTTATTTAATTTGCATTTTCATTCATAGGTTCTGCATGCTACAAAGCTCAACAAAAATGCATGGAAAGCACTTATTGCTGCAGAGTATAGTGGCGTCAACGTTGAGTATGCAGAGAATTTTCAGATGGGGGTTTCAAACAGGACTCCTGAGTTCCGTAAGATGAATCCTCTGGGAAAGGTAGATGTTCTCTCCTAATAATACAATAATACAGCCTTAGATAGTCATCTTTGTTTATCAGTTTATCTGTGCGTTAGTTAGTCATCAATAATCTGTGTGGAATACAGGTTCCTGTGTTGGAGACACCTGAGGGTCCAGTTTTCGAGAGCAATGCTATTGCACGCTATGGTACAGTTTTGAATATTATCTCTTTCACTATTGTAAATTTTAGGGTCAATTCTTACGCTGCTTCTTTTCAGTTACTAAGTTGAATGCAGATAATCCTCTTTATGGGTCTTCTTTGATTGAATACGTAAGTTATTTGAATTCATATTTTCAGATCAGATCATTTTTTGAATTCCTGTTTTCTTATTTATTTTTTTGTTGGGTAAAATATAATGTTTTGACGATTGATTATGCAGGCTCACATCGAGCAATGGATGGATTTTGCTGCTACTGAAATTGATGCACACATCAGCAGGTGGTATTATCCAAGACTTGGATATATGCCTTTTATTCAGCAAGTATGTCCTTATTCCTGTCTGTTTATAAAATTATTTCTGATCTCAATACGTAACTAATTTTTTTCGTCTACAGGCCGAGGAACTTGCCATAAATGGTTTGAAGAGGTCTCTAGATGCTCTGAATACCCATCTTACTACGAACACTTACCTTGTTGGAGATGCAATAACATTAGCTGATATTGTCATGACTTGCAACTTATACCCCGGATTCACTGGGGTCATAACCAAGAGCTTCTCTTCACAGTATCCCCATGTTGAGAGGTACTTTTGGACCCTTGTTAATCAGCCAAATTTCTGCAAGGTGATGGGTGAGGTCAAGCAGACAGAGGCAGTTCCTCCAGTTTCATCACCGAAGTTTGCACAGACTAAAGAGGCACCAAAGCCCAAGGAGGCACCAAAGCCCAAGGAGGCTAAGAAGGAAACCAAGAAGGTACCTGCCAAACCGAAAGTTGAGGAGACAGCTGCTGAGGAAGAAGAGGCACCCAAGCCCAAGGCCAAAAACCCACTTGACCTGCTACCTCCAAGCAAGATGATATTGGATGAGTGGAAGAGGCTTTACTCGAACACCAAAACAAACTTCCGTGAGGTTGCAATCAAAGGTATTCTCAATAAAATCTTCCTTTTATGAAATAAAATAAACTGTGATATACATTCATGGATAATAGGCTTGGTAACTTTAGTCATTCGTAGAACAACGAAAAAACTGTATGTTTTTATCATGTAATACATCCAAATGCAACCCCTCTTTTGATCACCCAAATGTAGGGGTGAGTGATTCTCACAATGTTGATTAATGCACTTCTGACTTCTTGATTTCAAGTAGGTTACCACTTGCAATTTTTTTTGACTTTTAACTTGTCAATAGTTTTCACCCTATTGTAACAACTACCTTTTGGACTCCTTGGATATGTCCTCAGAACACTCACAATTAATTTCTCAGCTTTTTACTCATTTCTATAACTTCATGCAGACTGTCTTTCTTGCTTTTCTTCCTCTTAGTCTTTATGTTTTCATAAAGCCAAACATTTCTATTAATGAATCAATTGTGACCGTTAGTTAATCAAAAAGTCATTAATTCATTTGTACACAGTTTTCTCTAGCGTCTTGTATTTTTGTATGTGCATCATTGTTGAACAAATAAAACAAACTTCCGTGAGGTTGCAATCAAAGGTATTCTCTATAAAATCTTCCTTTTATGAAATATTATAAACTGTAATATACATTCATGGATAATAGACTTGGTAACTTTATGCATTCGTAGAACAAAGAAAAACTGTTTACGTATTTATGATGTAATACATCCAAATGCAACCCCTTCTAGTGATCACCTAAATGTAGGGGTGAGTGACTCTCACAATGTTGAATAAAGCACTTCTGACTTCTTGATTTCAAGTCGGTTACCTCTTGCAAATTTTCTTGACTTTTAACTTGTCAATAGTTTTCACCCTATTGTAACAGCTACCTTTAGGACTCGTTGGAGATGTTGTTAGAACACTCGCAATTAATTTCTCGGCATTTTACTAATTTCTTTAACTGCATGCAGTCTGTCGTTCTTGCATTTCTTCCTCTTAGTCTTCATAAAACCAGGCATTTCTAGTAATGAATCAATTGTGACGGTTAGTTAATCAAAAACTCAGTAATTCATTCGTACACAGTTATATCTAGCGTCCTTGTACTTTTGTATGTGCATCATTGTTGGACAAATATTTTGTTCATGTACGTCTTTAGTTTCTAATGCCTAAAGATCGCAAAATGATTTTTGTTTCTCAATTCTCTTTTCAGGATTCTGGGACATGTATGATCCTGAGGGCTACTCTCTGTGGTTCTGTGAGTACAAATATAACGATGAGAACACTGTATCATTTGTAACCATGAACAAGGTCGGCGGGTTCTTGCAGAGGATGGACCTTGCTCGCAAGTATGCATTCGGAAAGATGCTTGTGATTGGGTCTGAGCCTCCATTCAAGGTGAAGGGGCTGTGGCTGTTCCGTGGTCCTGAGGTCCCTCAATTTGTTATTGACGAGTGCTACGACATGGAGCTTTATGAGTGGACCAAGGTTGACATCACTGATGAGGCCCAGAAGGAACGTGTTAATGCCATGATTGAGGATCAGGAGCCCTTCGAAGGTGAGGCTCTACTGGATGCCAAGTGCTTCAAATGAGCTTCACATATTCTGTTAATCCTCCACTGTTGGCCACACAAACTTTTCATATACTGGTACTGTAATTCCTTTTTTGTGAGGATGGATGGATTTGGTCTAGTGTCAGCTCTTAAACATGTGACATTTTCTATTGGTTTTTGAGGATGAGATCTTTATTTGAGATGTTCTTGTGCTTTTTGTTAGTATTCGAAAATATTGGTCTAGTGTCATCTTTTTGCCAGTTTCTGTTTACATTAGAGGCGCAGGAAAGTTGTTTCCTGAATCATTTTCAGATTTAGAGTGGCCAGTATCAATTCTATGCAACAAGGTGTATGGTTTGTTTACTATTCATGCTATACTTTGTTGAGAGAATGTCAGGTACATATGGTTATCTGTTTTTGATGTGAACGGATAGAGTCGAAAGACTCCAGCCGCAGCAAAAATATATATATGGTTATCTGTTATGTGCCTCATTATGTAGGCATATGGAGAGTTCTGTGTTTTTTAATCTTATGACATTTTGATTGGGGTGGGGTAATTTGTACCTCATTAGCTATGCATACTTGGCAGCTATTCTGACTTGAGCTTGTTGTGGTGTTTTATGTATTTCATCACATTGAAGAATTAATTAAGATTTAACAAAAGGAAAGGTATCAAATGGTTCAGATTATAATTACATATTTTTATTTTTATTTTAAAGGTTCATTATGTTAGGAATGAGTTCATTATTTTGATCATGATTTTTCAATATTCGAACCTCCATGGAAGAATGCCAACAATCGTTGGTGGGACATAAAAAATTATTCACATATTTAATGCAGCTATTGTGTGCGTAACCATGTGTGGCACATTTACGGATTTGAGTCAGTTGTTGTACACGGATCGTATGTTTTTGTCACATGGGTCTGATTCAATTCTTAACTTTATTACCTTACAATTGAGAACAATTATATTTTAGATGTAGGCTTAAAAAAAAACAAAAAACAAAAAAAAAACCCTTGAATTATCCCCTGTATGTAGAAAACCTCGCTCACCTTTTTTAATGCAGAAAACCGCACTCAATTATGATTGCGAAAAATCACACTCTGACTCTGTTATGGTTTTGTTCCTTTTTTGGTCACGTGCAATGCATGTGACTTAAAAATGGACGATTTTACCCCGACTGTTTCTTCTTCTCCTCTTCTTTTCTTCCTCCTTTATTCAAAACCCATTTCTTTTCTCTTTCTGCCCCAAAAACAAACCCTAATCCCATATCAGGCTCCCTATCTACATTTTCCCACTCCCAAATCAACCTAATCAACCTCAAATCCATCTTCTTCCCCATCGACGACGCCATCGAGGAAGAAGTCACTTACGTCGTCCAGTTGAAGCCGCTCTCCATCGTCGAAGTCACTGACGCCATTCAATTTGGACTAAGTGAGTTCCTATTATCTTTCTTTCTTCCTTTGTGAGGTACTTTTGGAGATGGCGTTAGTGGTTTCAGTAGTCTTAAACAGATGGCTTGTTTGTGGTGTCGGGAAAACTAGATGAATATTTTGCTTATGGTGTCGGGAATCTTAAACGGATGGGGGGGGGGGGGGGGCATCTGAATGTGGGGTGCGATGGGGTTAGGATTTGGACAGCTATCCAAATAGAGATTGCATTCGTTGTGGGGTGTTGTGTAGAAGTAGTAGGTTAGGGTTTTTTGTGTTAGATATGCATGAGTAGGGTTGTGTAAACACTGTAATGACATTATTAGAAAATATTAGAACCCATAGTAGATCCGGTCTTGCTAATAATCACCTCACTTATGAGATGCCCAAAAACCGAAATGAAGTAATAGGCCAATGTAGGGACCTATTCTAGTCAACAATTATTTGTTGGAGTATGTAATAAGTCATTCTCTTATAGTACAATATGAGGATATAAGTCTTGGGTAAACACAAATGTAAGTTCTATAATAAAAAGAAACCATTCAAAGGTAACTAAATTACTTAGTTGAACATATTTGCAGATCTTTCTAGTATTTTCTGTACATATTTGCTGAATTAATTAGTTGAAATTTATATTTACTGAATCACTTAGATTAAATTTATGTGTTCATTGCATTTAAATAACAGGATGGTGTTAGCAACGTGAGTTTCATTGGGATGGATACTTTCAGAAACATTCTGAAAAGTGGTTATACATTGGTGGAAAAAAGAGATTATATCGGTTTATACTTCCGGAGTTGCATGGTTGGGAATCGTTGAAAACCATTTTAACCAAATGTGGCGTCTACATTAATGAAGTTGGCATCTACTACAGATTAGGGGAGGGAGAATTGGTAGAGAATTTTCATTTGGTGAATGACCAAACATCAACGAAGCAGATATGGGAAGCTCATAATATAGAGCCTGAGATAAGGTATGTATATTTGTACCTCGATGGAATCAAGGGTGTGGAAGGGCTTTGTGGAGATGGGGATTGGGGTTATCCTCCGGGGTATGTGAAGATTGTGGACAATGATGTTCGCATTGATAACGTACTTCTCCCTCCAAGAGAGATCAACAAGGATCAGCAAGGGTATCAAAAAAGAGAAGAAAGCTCAATTGATGGTAATTTTTTTGTTAGTTTATTACTTTGTAATGATAAAATATGTTTACTACTTTTTGATACGATATTAGATTGTTTGATTATAATATAATTCTTTATTTTAATTCGAATGCAGATGAGATCCCAGATGAGCTAATGTCTCAAGCTCTTGATCAGCTAGGCACCTAGTCACAAGTGTTTCAATAAGAAGTGGGAGGATTGCAGTCACAAGTGTTTCAGTCAGGACCCAATCAACAAGGCACACCGTCACAGTTCGAAGATGCACATGTAATGTTTGGAGACTCCGATGAAGATTTCGATGTAGAATACATTCCAACAAAATCTGGTGAGGATGGTGATTATTGCGAAGCCGAAGTAGAGGTTGCGGTGGGTGGTTTAAAAGTGGAGGAGGAGATAGATGAGGCAGTTCCTACTACTCAGTATTTTGTGGATGAAGGACCTTCCCAAACAAAGAAGGTCAAAAGCAAAGAAGGAATTTTTATAAATTTGGGAGGTAGGCCAAAATCGAGGAGGAGGCAACCCGAAAAAATGTTTGGGGATGACTGTGATGTAGAAGTAGTTGATACAGATTATGAAGACAGTGATGTATTGGGGTCACTTTCAGTATTAGATGGGGAGGAATGTGAGACGTGTAGAATAATGGCTCGATTCTGGTTCGTATCTACAGCGATCAAAAGTTCCAGTACATCAGTCGACTGGGTTGGAGGATCAGGCGACTGTCCAGAGAGGAGTTTTCAAAGGCTAAGGATACAGCAGTAGTCAGTCGACTGCATGTGGGTTCAGTCGACTGTCCCGAAGTATTTATCAGTCGACTGGTAAGATGATCAGTCGACTGTAGGCGGGTTTTTGATCCAGAATAGGCCCATTTCGAAAGGCCCAATAGTTTCCCTATAAATACAACCCGTTAGGGTTTTGTAAGGAGTGACGAAAATTAGAGACCTCTATTCGGTTTTGTAGCTGTCATCTTTTGTAAGGGTTTGTTTTCGCCCATTGGTGATTATTTGAAGAAGAAGAGAACCCCAACCGCCCCGTGGATGTAGGCACTTGTTTGCCGAACCACATTAAATCTGTGTGTCCTTGTGTTTGCTTGTTTTTCTGTTTTCTCGCTGTTTCTCTCGTTTGATTGTTGGTTGTTTGATTCGTATTCCGCACAACAAGTGGTATCAGAGCTTTCGGTTAGACCTAGAGGGAGATGGCGAGTGATGTAGATGCAACCAAGGATGTTGTGGGATCAAGTTCGTCCAGAACAACGATTCACAACGCAAAATTTGAAGTTGAAAAATTTGATGAAACAAACAATTTCGGGATGTGGCAGTGTGAGGTGTTGGATGTTCTTGTTCAACAAGAACAAGATGTTGCTTTGGAGGTAGAAAAACCAAAGAATATGTCCGATGTAGATTGGAAGAAGTTGAATCGAGTTGCGTGTGGGACTATTCGGCTCTTTATTGCGAAGGCTCAGAAGTATGATTTGATGAGGGATACCGTTGCTGCGGTGTTGTGGAAGAAACTCGAAGACAAATACATGAGGAAAAGTTTGGAGAATCGGCTGTATTTGAAGAAGAGGCTTTTTCGCTTCACCTATACTGAAGGTATGTCTATGAATGCTCATGTTGAATCATTTAATAAATTATTGGCTGATTTGTTAAATTTGGATGAGCAAATTAAAGATGAAGATAAAGCCCTAATTTTGTTGAATTCATTACCTAAAAGTTATGATCATTTAGCAACAACGTTAATATATGGAAAAGATACTGTGAAATATGAAGATGTTGCAAATGCTCTGTTGAATAATGAAACTAGGAGAAGGGATAAAATGGTTGATAGAGAAACTTCTGAGGCATTGATTGTAAGGGGCAGAACTGAGACCAGATCTGAGACCAAATCTGGGAAAAAGGGAAACAAATCTCGTTCCAAATCGAGAGGAGTTTCAAAGGACAGAAAGATACCAGCCAAAGATGAATGTGCTTTCTGTCATGAAAGGGGGCATTGGAAAAAGGATTGTCCTAAGCTACGAAATAAGGGAAATTCGACTGCAAATGTGATTGTTGATAATGTAGATAGTGATGATGTTTTTTCTTATGCACTTGCAACTAGTCCCTCACTTTATCAAGAGGTATGGTTCCTTGATACAGCAGCATCCTATCATATGTCTTGGAGAAAGGAGTGGTTTACTTCTTTAGAGTATATGGATGGTGGGGTAGTTTTAATGGGAAATGATGCACCTTGTAAGAAGGTAGGAATCGGGAAGATTGAATTGCTAATGCACGATGGTCTTATTAGGGAGCTTTCAGATGTATGGTATGTTCCAGATTTGAAAAAGAATTTGATTTCACTTGGTGCTTTGGAGGCCAGTGGATTGAAATTTGCTAGTGAAGGTGGCATTCTGAAGGTGACTAGCGGATCACTCGTGGTGATGAAAGGGCAAAGAAAAAGGAACTTGTTTTTCTTGCAGGGAAAAACATATTTGGGTCAGGCTGCCAGTGTAACTGAAAGGCCTAAACAGGTTGTTCCCGACTCTACTAAGTTGTGGCATATGCGACTCGGGCATGCAGGAGAAAAGGCCTTGCAGGGACTTGTGAAGCAAGGATTGCTTAAAGATGCTAAAGAGTGCAAGTTGGAATTTTGTGAACATTGTGTTTTGGGTAAGCAAACTAGGGTGAAATTTGGTACAGCTGTACATCAGACAAAGGGTATCCTCGATTATGTGCACACAGATGTTTGGGGCCCTACGCAGACACCTTCTATGAGTGGTAGACACTGGTTTGTTACATTTGTTGATGACTACTCCAGACGAGTTTGGGTATATACCATGAAGCACAAAGATGAAGTTTTGACATTGTTCACAAGTTGAAAGAAGAAAGTTGAAAATCAGACTGGTAGGAAGATTAAGGTTCTGAGGTCAGATAATGGAGGGGAATACAAGAACGATCCGTTTCTGAAATTGTGTGAAGATGAAGGGATCCAGAGGCACTTCACAGTTAGGAAGACTCCACAGCAAAATGGGGTTGCAGAAAGAATGAACAGAACCTTACTTGAGAAGGTGAGATGTATGCTAGCACAGTCTGGATTGAAGAAGACATTTTGGGCAGAAGCTGTTATATATGCAAGCCACATTGTCAACCGTTTACCATCAGCAGCACTTGAAGGCAAAACACCTATTGAGGTATGGAGTGGTAAACCTGCATCTGATTATAGTTTTTTGCATATATTTGGTTGTCCTGCTTATTTTCATGTAACTGAAACTAAACTTGATGCAAGAGCCAAAAAGGCTATATTTGTTGGTTTTAGTACTGGTGTCAAAGGTTACAGGTTGTGGTGTCCAGAACAGAAAAAATTAGTAATCAGCAGGGATGTCACCTTTGATGAGACCAGCATGATTAGCTCGGGACAGTCGACTGGTGGACGAGAACAGTCGACTGGTGAGCAGCAGAAGAGTGGGACAGTTCTCCAACAGGTGAACAGTAGAAGCTCGGGACAGTCGACTGGTGTAAAGGATCAGTCGACTGGTGATCTACAGCAGCAGAAGAATGGGAGAGTTCTTCAACAGGTGGAGTTAGAAAAGCTTTCAGTTGAAAATCCTGCCCAAAATGAAGATGATGTGGTTGATACTGAGGATGAGGAAGAAGTTCCTAACCCTCCCCAGCACGAAGAATCAATTGCAGCAAGAAGGCAAAGACGAGATATCAAACGACCATCTCGTTTTACAGATACAGTTGCATTTGCTCTTCCCATTGTGGATGATGAAGTTCCCTCCAACTTCAAAGAAGCTACTAGAAGTTCTGAAAATACAGATTGGAAAGTTGCTATGGATGAAGAGATGAACTCTCTTCATAAGAACAAGACTTGGGATCTAGTGCAATTGCCAAAAGGGAAGAAAGCTATCGGTTGCAAGTGGGTGTATACGAAGAAAGAAGGTCCAAAAGGCAGTGTTCGGTTCAAGGCTAGACTCGTTGCAAAGGGGTATGCTCAACAGGAAGGTATTGACTATAATGAAGTGTTCTCGCCAGTTGTGAAGCATCCTTCTATTCGGATTTTGTTGGCATTGGTAGCACAGTTTGATCTTGAATTGACACAGATGGATGTGAAGACTGCGTTCTTACATGGGGATCTAGATGAAGAAATTTATATGTTGCAGCCAGATGGGTTTAAGACAGCTGGGAAGGAAAATTGTGTTTGCAGGTTGAAGCAATCTCCAAGGCAGTGGTATTTGAGGTTTGATCAGTTTATGAAAGTGCAGGGATATTCCAGAAGTGAGTATGATCATTGTGTCTATTTCAGAAAATTGCAGGATGGTTCTTTCATATATCTGTTATTATATGTGGATGACATGTTGATTGCCTCTAGAAATGCTAAGGAGATTCAAAATTTGAAGAATCAGCTGAGTTCTGAATTCGAGATGAAGGATCTTGGTGAAGCCAAGAAGATACTTGGGATGGAGATAGCTAGAGACAGAGCAAAGGGCATAGTGAGTTTGACACAGAAACAATATCTTTTGAAGGTGCTGAAACGGTTTGGTATAGATGAGAAAACTAAACCAGTCAGTACACCCTTAGCCACTCATTTTAGAATTAGTGCTTCTCAGTCTCCAAGTACAGATGAAGAGAGACAGTATATGGCTAATGTACCTTACACTAGTGTGGTTGGCAGTTTGATGTATGCCATGGTCTGTACTCGACCAGACATCTCTCAGGCGGTGAGTATGGTTAGTCGATATATGCATGATCCAGGCAGAGAGCATTGGCAAGCAGCTAAATGGATTTTGAGGTACATAAGTGGCACCACAGATGTGGGTTTGAAGTTTGAAAGGGATGACAATATTAGCAGGTTATTGGTGGGTTATGTTGATTCTGACTATGCAGGTGATCTAGATAAGAGGCGGTCTACTACAGGCTATTTGTTTACTATGGCTAGAGCACCTATAAGTTGGAGGTCCAATTTGCAGTCCACTGTAGCGTTGTCTACTACTGAGGCTGAATACATGGCAGTTGCTGAGGCCATGAAGGAAGCTATTTGGATTCATGGACTTTTGAAGAGCTTGGGAATTCATCGGGAGAAGGTGGAGGTACACTGTGACAGTCAGAGTGCTATTCATTTAGCGAAGAACCAAGTTCATCATTCGAGGACCAAACATATTGATGTCCGTTATCATTTTGTGCGTGATTTGATAAAGGATGGTGATATTCATTTGGTGAAGATTGGAACAGCTGATAATCCTGCTGATATGTTGACCAAAGTTGTTGGGGCAGCCAAGTTCAAGCATTGCATGAACCTGGCTAATATTTTGCATGCTTGATGATTTGGCATGGGCGGTTGGGATGGTGCTTCGCTATTTGTTTGCCTAGTATGTGATATCATACTAAGGTGGAGTTTGGAATTTGTTACATTGGGTGATGAGCATTTGTTTTGGAGTATTTATTGGAGATTGCTCGGGCTACATGGAAGACCTCGCCAAGGTGGAGATTGTTGGATACTTGGAAGATCTCGCCAAGGTGGAGATTGTAGGATAATGGCTCGATTCTGGTTCGTATCTACAGCGATCGAAAGTTCCAGTACATCAGTCGACTGGGTTGGAGGATCAGGCGACTGTCCAGAGAGGAGTTTTCAAAGGCTAAGGCTACAGCAGTAGTCAGTCGACTGCATGTGGGTTCAGTCGACTGTCCCGAAGTATTTATCAGTCGACTGGTAAGATGATCAGTCGACTGTAAGCGGGTTTTTAATCCAGAATAGGCCCATTTCGAAAGGCCCAATAGTTTCCCTATAAATACAACCCGTTAGGGTTTTGTAAGGAGTGACGAAAATTAGAGACCTCTATTCGGTTTTGTAGCCGTCATCTTTTGTAAGGGTTTGTTTTTGCCCATTGGTGATTATTTGAAGAAGAAGAGAACCCCAACCGCCCCGTGGATGTAGGCACTTGTTTGCCGAACCACATTAAATCTGTGTGTCCTTGTGTTTGCTTGTTTTTCTGTTTTCTCGCTGTTTCTCTCGTTTGATTGTTGGTTGTTTGATTCGTATTCCGCACAACAAGACGAATGTACAGTACAACAAAGACAAGCATAGTGAGGAACCAATATTGTAATAGGGATAGAGTTTTTAAATGCTAGTGAATTCAAAACTTGCTTGGGAGAATGGGTTATTAGGAATGGGTATGACCTATTTTGGAGGTGGAACAACGCGAAGAGGTGCACAGTTGAGTGTATGTCAGAAGGTGATTGTCCTTTCTATGTTGGGGCTTCATGGAAAGAATACGAAAGAGTCTTCAGAATTGTATCACTCTGAATAGAACACACTTGTGAGAGAGTTTTCGAAAACAGTCAAGTTACGGCTAGTTGGTTGACAACCAAGTACCTAAAACATTTCGGAGATGAGCCTAATTGGAGTTTGCCATCTTTCATTTCTGCAGTTAACAGAGATTACCGGGTTGTAGTTAGTAGAAATGTGGCTTCTAGAGCTAGAAGAATGACTCAAGATGAGGCTAATGGGAAGCATGTCGAGCAATACAATCAGTTATGGACTTATGCAAATGCCATGCTGAAGAAAATGCCTGATACTATGGCCATTATCAAGATTGAAAATATAGATGGTTGCGAGCCGAAGAGATTCAAAGGTGTGTTCGTATGCTTTGGTGCATTAGTGAAGGGTATGTTGAATGGTTGCAAGAAGATTATTGGCATGGATGGGTGCCATTTGAAGACATCTGCTAGGGGTGTATTGTTGACTGCATGTTCAAGGGACCAAATAACCAGATGTGGCCAATAGCATGGGCAGTCGTAGGTGTTGAAAACAAAGAAATATAGAATTGGTTATTAACACTTTTGATGGAGGCAATAGGTATATCAAATTTGATATGGTGGACGTTTATTTCAGTTCGACAGAAGGTATCAATTCAGACAATGATTAATTAAATACTGATATCAACTACTTTTAGGATTTTTTTCACAACTTCTTTGGGTTATCCTTTCATTTTCCACATGGTTGTAGGGGTTGTTGGAGACATTTAAAGAACTAGTACCTGAAGCTCATGTCCGATACTGTGTGAGACAGTTGTACGCAAACTTTGTTAAGAAGTTCAAGGGTTTAGATTTGCAAGGAGAAGTATGGGGGGGGGGACAACCGCATATACTCGTTAAACGTGGGAGTTATCAATGAATAGAATGAAGGATATATCTGAGGAAGCTGCATAATGGTGGATGGATGTCGGCCCTGAGAAGTGGTCCAGGTCACACTTTGATGAATCAACCAAGTGAAATTTGCTTTGCAATAATATATGTAAAGCGTGGAACAAATATATATTGCAAGCAAGGGATCGCCCCATCATAACAATGTTGGAGATGATTAGGAGAATGTTGATGGTGAGGTTGCAGAAAAAGAGAGAGATGATTTGTAGGTCGAGTAAGGTTGTCACCCCCAAAATCCAATTGAAATTAAATAAGACCTACGAGAAGTCTAGACATTATTTTATTTGGAAATCTGATGATAACAAGTACGAGATTAATGGAGCATGGGGTTAACTACTGTGTGGACTTGAATGAAAGAACTTGTGATTGTAGAGAGTGGCAAGTTTCTGGAGTAGTGTGCAGACATGCACTAGTATCTCTAACAAATAGAAGGAAGATAGTAGAGGACTACTGTGACAACAGCTATAGTAAGACCACATATATGAAAGTCTACGAAGGTAACTTGTTTTATCTCCAATTTGTAACATTTCTTTACAATTTGTAAGCTGAATTATCTTTTCTTCTTACAACTGTGTCATATTATAGGTATCATTGAACCAGTCCCAAATTCATCTCTTTGGGATAAGTTGGACTATGAGAAGATCCTTCCGCCAAGTTTGAGAAGAGCTCTTGGAAGACCACCTAAAGCTAGAAAGAAAGATCCGAGTGAGAGTAAGTGTAAGAATCCAACTGGGTGGCAAAAAGCTAGCAAAGTGGGCATTACCATGAAGTGCAGGAGGTGTCACCAAGTAGGTCACGGCATCAGAAACTGCAAAAACGAACCACCTCCACCAAAACAAAGATCAACCAACAAAAAAGGAAGGCCAAAGGGTCAGAGAACCGATGAAGTTGTGAGAAGCGTGAGGCAAACTTTCGGTGAGATTCAAAGTGATATTCATGGTGGTAGAGAGAGGGGTAACCGAAGAGTAGGACTACACTCCAATGCAGAGGAGGCCCTTGGGTTTGAGAGAGGCACTACAAAATGTGGAAAGAAAAGAAAGGAGAAAGAACCATATATAGGGGGGGTTAATTCTAAGAAGTCCAAGGTAAATTGTTACAAAAAATTAATTTCATTTTACAGCAACCTGTAAGGATATTCATCATTTTTGCCTTCATATAGGTGAACAGCTCTAATGATAGTCCATGTGAAGGTGGAGGTGGAAGTCAGCATGCCAATAGTTGATGGTAATGCACTAACTACATTTGTTTTATTTTGGGTTTTGGAATGATGTGCGATTTGATGGTAATGGACTAAATAGTTGATGTTTTTGTTAATAGTTGCTGGTAATGCACTAAATAGTTGATGTTTTCGTAAGTAGTTGATGGTAATGCACTAAATAGTTGATGTTTTTGTAGCAGCAGCAGCTTTTGGGTTAATTTTGCCACCAAATATTCTAAGTGCAAGCTATTTTGTGCAGGTATACAGTATACAGAATGAGTCAATTTCGTGCAAGCTATTTTGTGCAAGCTATTTTGTGTAGGTATTCAAGTGCAACATGTTTTGTGCAAGCTATTTTGTTCAGGTATATACTTGTATGCTTATTTTGGACACAGAATGAGTCAATTTCTTTTATGCAGGTATACATTATAACTTTATTTTGCCATTGCAGAGAATGAGTCAACTGGAAGGGAACGATACTCATTTATGCAGGTATACATATATTTTTCATACAATTTCTTTTAATACTAAAATATCTATTAATAGAAATTATTAAAATACTATTTTTATTTCGAAAAACATCTTAAACCAGTAATCCGATCCATCAATCCGACACTGCCGATTTGTCAGTTACGGGTACGTACTGATCGTGATACCAAAAACTTTAGCAACCCAATAACAATCCTGATACGGAGAATTTGAACAGAATAGAACACTACTTGTCAGCTCAGTTTTGTAGGAAAGGTATACCGTAGCAATGTACACCTAAAGCAAAAAGATCCTAACTCAAATAAAACAATAATCATTAGCTTTACCCTTATTTCCCTATGCATACAGCAAATTCATCTTCAACACCAGATGAAAGACATCCCATGTTGATGTATAAGAAAAATTATCCACCCACAAACATATCACTTTAGTCTCTTGGGAAAATAGTTAATTGTGGCTCTCATCTGATATTAGTTGCAAACCAAAATTGAGTAAGAGGGCTAGGCAAAGTTGACTAAAGCAAGATAAATAGTTCAGTATGGGTAAATTATTCAACGTGCTAAAATTAGTAACACAGTTCTCAGTATTGCACAATATGTAGATAGTGTATTCATTTTTGTTGAATTTTTTAACTGTAGTCTGCACTATTTTCTCATTTTAATAGGAAAATGACTCAAAGTCACAATTTAAACTAAAATAATCTAGATGCTTTCAATTTTCATACAATTTCTTTTATTGCATTTCTATCTCATTCCTTTAATGTTTTATACCTGATATATCTTGTCATCGCAAATCCATCAAATCCATTAGCCTAGGTATTGGAGTATTGGAGTACATCTTATGCACTTATGCACTAGGAGAACCCGGGTGAAGCAAGGGCAGCAGCAACTGCAGCAGCTTTTGTGGTTTTTTTGGCACCAAATATTGAAGTGCATATATTTTGTGTAGCAATATTTTGTGTAGCAGCAACAACTGTAATAGCAGCAGTATTTTGTGTCCTTTTTTAGCAATGAATAGTAGCAGTGTAATAGTAGCAACACTAAATTAGCAATGAATAATTGCTTATATGAATGAATTGTAAGCTGAATTGAATTGAATTAGTAAGCTGAATATTTTGAATATTTTGTAAGTTGAATATTTTGTAAGCGAAATTGAATTATTTGCTTATATGAATGAATTGTTGCAAGTGCATGTTTTTTTGGTTACTTAATGAGGTTACTGAATGAATTGTGGACATATTACATGAATGGGTTTATCGAATGAGGTTACTAAATTAGTGATGAATGAATTGTTGCAAGTGCAAGTGCATGTTTTTTGCTTATATGAATGATTTGTTACTGAATGAGATTTCTTATATATTCAAGATATATCACCTTACTATATGAGGTTACTGAATAAAAAACATAGTTTAATGATGTTTCTTGATCAAAACATGATAGTTTAGTGGGAGTTTTTATCATATAGGAAAAAAATAGATGAGCTTTTACTCATCAATATAGATAGTTGAATGCGGTTAGCTCCCACACTCTACAAAGTTAGTTCATTATTTCTGAGCCAATACTCATTTCTCAACTACAACGATACACAAACTAACAAATCCATTACATTCTCAACTACAACGATACACAAACTAACAAATCCATTCTATTCTCAACTACAACGATGCACAAACTAACAAATCCATTCCATTCTCAACTACAACGGTACACTAACTAACATATCCATTTCATTCTTAAGAGCTAATACAACTTTAACAAATCTCTCCTTTCCATTTTTACTTCATAATAAGTAACAACAAAATAACTAAGAAAAGCAAAAACAAACACCCTGTAAAATCCCTTCATGGTTCCCTCTCTAACTTTCAACTCCACCACCTTCTTTCTCAGCAAATTACATTCGGTTTCCAACTCATGCTTCCGCTTCTTTAGATCTAAGACAGTGGCACCTAGTTTATTTTCCATCTCACTTGCTTCATCAACTACCAGCTTCAATTTTGCATTTTCCATCTTCAGTTATGAGTAAGATTTTCCACCCATCTCGGCTCCTCCCACAAATTCAACCTAACGAAAAAATCGGCATCTGCTTGTTTGCCAATTTGGACAACGTGCAAAGTATCTTCCAGCATTTGCAACAATGCTTGCTAGCTTCACAACTGCAGGATCTTTGTGAAAACACACTAGGGTTCCATCATCATCGCAACTAGTATGCGAGTTCCTCCTTAAGCTTTGGAGGTTGTCAAATATGCGTGTACATATACACATACATTAAAATAATCAATTCGACAAATATAAAAGAGAATGGAATCAGATCGAGCTCAAATATAAGAGACAATGGTGTGAACATATCACCTGACATTGGATCTTTCAAGTGCAAAATTGAATCAGACCGATCGAGATCAATTTAGGGTTTCAATTGCTGAATGCATCAGGATTATGGAACTGGGTGGGTGCACTAGGCATCGGGAGAAAGTCTACACTTCTTCCTCGATGTCGTCGTCGTCTCGATGACGTCGTCGACTCGATGGCAGCGTCGATGGGGAAGAAGATGGATTTGGGGTTGATTAGGATGATTTGGGAGTTGGAGAGTGTTGATAGGGTTTTGAATAAAGGAGGAAGAAATGAAGAAGAGAAGAAGAAACGGTCGGGGGGTAAAATCATCCATTATTAAGTCACGTGCGTTGCACGAGACGAAAAAGGAACAGAACCCTAACAGAACTAATAATTAAGATCAATTTATTTCTAAGTTAAAATTATGATCAAATTGTTACTTAAAAATCTTATCCATTTTGTATTCAGTAAAAAGTAGTTATAAAACTAGTAATTTACACGTGCGATGCACGTTTTAATAAATATAGTTTTCTAAAAAAAATTCAGACGGAGTCTAGGTTTGAACCTAAAACCTTCTTTATAATAGTTATGCACGTGCATTGCAAGCGTTGGTAGATTTACATATGACACTAAGGCCTTCTCCCATTATAATATTAGAGATATTAGAGATTAGAGATAACACGTGTTAATAAATACATATTTTTTAAAGTATATAAATAGTATAATGAGAGAGTTTGAGTTATACATATAACACACGTGAATTGGTAGATTTAAATAAAGTGTATAATGGGCGAGTTCGAGTTGCACGTGCTATGCACGTAAAGTGGTAGATTTACAAATGACACTGAGACATTCTCCCATTATAATAACTAGTAATATACACGTGCGATGCACATTTTAATAATTTCAAAAAATAAAAATAAAAACTCTGGCGTAGGGGGGATTTGAACCGGAAACCTCATTTATATTAGTTATGTACGTGCGTTGCACATGTTGATAGAATGACAAAATGATAAATGACACTAAGGCCTTCTCCCATTATAATATTAGAGATTAGATTAGAGATAATAATAATAATAATATTATTATTACTAGTAATTTACACGTGCGATGCACGTCTTAATAAATATATTTTTTTAAAAAGAAAAAATTCAGATGGAGTCTGGGCTTGAACCTAAGACTCATTTATAACTAGTAATTTGCACGTGCAATGCACGTCTTAATAAATATAGTTTTTTAAAATAAAAATTTAGACGTAATCTGGATTTGAACTTAGAACCTCCTTTATAATAGTTATGCACGTGTATTGCACAGGTTGGTAGATTGACAAAATATTTACAAATGACATTAAGGTCTTCTCCCATTATAATATTAGAAATAGGAGTATTTCTTAGTTTTTAAAAATAGTGGGGGTATATGCTAATTTTCACATTTTAAATGGGGATATTTGCTAAAATATCCCTTTTTTAGGAGCTGCACATGCATCACACGAGTATGTTTGGTGGATTTAGTTTGCCGTATATTGCACGTGTTTACTCAGTTACAAAATTAGGGTTTGTTTGTTTACAACCCCAACTCTCCCATTAAAATAGTAGAGATAGTTATACATGTGCGTTAATAGATTGACAAATGACACTAAGGTCTTCTCCCATTACAATATTAGAGATTATATATAGAGATTATAGATTATTATAGAGATTATAGATTAGGGATATACCATTCAAATATAATATAATTTACTATTTTATTATTTTAGGAAAAATAGGGAATGCAAGAGTTTTTGTAGTTGTCAAACGTATTTATGGCAATTTATGAATGTAGTTAGTGTGTACCATAGCAAATCCCAATCATATTATTCAGATTAAAAGAAATAATTTACATTGAAACATTTCGACTGCCTTTTAAACATGACTGTAAGTCTGTAACGAACTAGATGATTTATCTATTTATATTATCTTCTGTTATTTTATTAAATTTTATTATAAAATTATAATATTAAAAAATAGCATATGTACTTTTATATTCAACCATGAACATTATGATTATTTGCCTTTTTCTTTAAAATTTGAATCTATTGCTTCTTTTTTCCACACAATTTTAATTAAAGTACTATAAGCATATCTCAAATTTATCTTTTGAAAAAATAATTAAAAAATTATATGCTTATCTCCTACTTTTCAAAAGGGTTAATTTCAGTTAACCCTATTACAGTTTATAATACTGAAGTTTTTTTTTCTTTTCTGGTCTATCCCTTTCTCGGCTGTTCTTCTCCCGTTTCTTGTGTTGGATCTCCAAGAGTTTTTCGCAGGTATCAACCGTTATGCTTAGCACCCATTTGATGACTTCAAATGGAGATGGATCACCTCTGGTAACTACTCAGTTAAATCTTTCTACAACTTCCTCAATTTCGGGGGGGGGGGGGGGGGGGGGGGGGGGGTATACCCGAGTGCTAAGCACCTTTGGAACTGTTGTGTTCCTCTCAAATTCAAAATTTTAACCTGGCTAGCGCTTAACAATAAACTTCTCATTGTCGATGTTCTGAACCGGAGAAACCTAGCCTTAAGCCAGGTTTGTGTTTTTTGTTCAACACATCATGAGGACGCTAACCACCTTTTCCTTATAAGTGCCCCTTTATACAACCCTTATGGATGATCACTATATTCGCTTGGCCAGCGCCAGCTATCCCCAGCGATTTCTATTCCTGTTGGATGCCTCATTCTTTTAGGAAGGAATTCCGTAAATCTTGGATACTTTCTATTATGGTCATCATTTGGGTTATCTGGTCGGAACGTAACAAACGTATCTTTCAGCAATCCACCTCTTCCATTGATAGCATTGCTTTTGAATATTTATTTTTCTCTAAATTTTGGCCTTCCACTTTAGCGGTTGAGAAAGTGGATTCTTTACATCTGAATCGACTTGACGAGGCGATTACTATCTTTCGTTCTACTTTGTTTTAATACATCCTTTATTTATACATGTTCTTACTTGTTTTCTCTTTTTTCCTCGTTCTGCAGACCTAAAGATGTTGTTGCGTCGTGTCCTTTTGATGCGTGGGGGTTGGCTGTGGTGGTTGACTAGCATTTCTGCCCCTATTTTGTTCTTTTGGTTGGGAGCAGCGTTGCTGTTTGGATATTGTGTTTGGGATGTTTTCCCTCTTAGTACTGTTGGAGGTGCTAGTATTTGGTGGTAGTGCCGCTACTGTGTTCTTTTCGTTTCCGTTTCTGTTGTCTGTGCTCTGTTCACTGGCTGTAAATTTGTTTTTGGTTATTGTTGTGTTGTTCTGTGATGTTCGTTTTACCCGGGTGGGGTAAGTTTTGCCCGCAGCGATGCAGTTTGTTTTGCTCCTGTGATGTTTTTTAATTTGGTCGTAGTTTTTATTGACTTGGTTATGACCTGTTGATGGCTATTATCATCAGCTATTTTTGTTTTTTTTCGAACCTGGTTTTGCTGTCCCGTTAGGTGCTGAGCGTGCACCTTGGGGTTGGTGGGGTTCGGCCCTGGTAGATGGTGCAGGGTGGCCAGGGGCTTTTTTCTGTCTTGTTCTTGGAAGTTTCTTCATCTCCTCCTTAATTGAATAACTTCATTTCTATATTTGTCCTCCGGTTTGGTATCGTTATGTTTTTTTTTCTTTTTTTCTGTTTTGCTTTGCCCACGGCTCTTGTTGTTCGCCCTTTCGGCCGGAAGCGGCCTAGTTGTGGTCTTCCGTGGGAGGGGGGTGCCGCTGTGTTTTGGTTGCGATTCCTTTTCCTAGGTGCTGTTCTCAGTGGTCGTGTGGCGTTGCTCCGTTGGTGCTCTTGTTTGGGGGTGGCGTATACGGAGTGTGGAGGTTTGGTGTTGTTGGCCATTGGAGCCGAGAGGTGGTCGCCGATGGCTTGTTTCTCAGGCCCTGCTTCCTTTTTAGCTGTGTTTGTGCCCCCTGTGGTTTGTTTCCCTGTCTATGTCAGCGTTTTGGCAATTTTCTCAATTGCTTGTTGAGTTTTTTTCCGATGATTTTGAGGTTGTGTCGCTGATTGTTAGTTTAACTTTCTGTTAAATTGTAATTTATTGTATTCTCTCTTTTATTTATATATTCGGAGCTTGAATCTTTTGATTCTATCATATTCATAAAAAAAAGTTTTTTTTTCTTCTTGCAATTAACCATATCGAAGTTTTTTTGTGTGTGGCATACTCTACCTATTTTAAACAATTTATTTTGAAATATCTAAAATATCCCTAGTGGTTCTGAGTAATTGTAATTTTTGCTGACATAACAATAATGGTATTTTAAACATTTGACAAAAAAAATTGCTCAAAACAGAGCTGGCCAAAACGTTCACAAAACTTTAGTATGATTAATTATCAAAAAGAAAAAAACTTTAGTACGGTAAACTACCGAAGATTTTTTTTTTTTGATGAAACGGATAGGGCCTTACGACCCCAGCCATCAAAAATATATATATTGAAGGAATAAACAGTAATTTTACAAGCCGTAAAATGAGCTACTACGAAAAGACAAAGCAGTACAATAGACAATAGAAAGCAATCCAAAAAGAGTTGAAATACATCAGGTCCGGGAGGAGATCGACACTGATGCCGCATCTAGCCATCGAGGAAGCAACAGCAGGAGTGCCACACCAGATGGAGAACTGGAACCTAGAGAACTGTTGTAGAAGGGAAAAACACTCGGCCGATGCAAAGGAAGACCACCCGCCGAAGCGTCCACATTTTTAGTACCTGGAAACATAGATGAACCCACCAACAAGAAACAAGCAAGAACAAGCTTCCTGATCCCAGGCAGCAATGAAGCCAAACCAAACATAGCACCAACATATCCAAATAGAGAGTAAGAACTACAATATGGTTAGAAACCAGTAAGCTGAGGTAGAGAAATAATCAAAATCAATATAAAATCAACAATAGATAATAAAGAAATGCTGCTGGAGGGAGCTAAAAAAACCCAACCAGCCAAGCAAGATGAGTATACGCTAAAGAGAGCTCCCAGAAGACACAGATCCAAGCACAAACATAGTCAACAGACCGCACAAACAAGTGCGAGGGAGGCCCAGCCATAATGAAACCACAACACAACTAAAATAGAACATACATCAGCATAAAAGAAAGTTTCATAACATCCAGGGACTAACAGCTAAACAGAAGATTAGCTCAAAGACAAAAACTCCCTGTTAAGGAGATGGAGCATAGTTACTAAGAGAAAGTAGTATCTGAAACATCAGAAGCATACCACAATAAAAAACCATCAGTCACCAAGACCAAAAGAGGAGATGTCAATACTACCAGTGAAAGCAACAAAATAATATAGCGGCTCTGTAAAAGTCGAGAGCAAAGATCACTGAGGATCAGAACTGGTAGATGCTTCTGGTGCTATAACCTTGACCTGCAAGAGATAATGGAAGACCATGAGGTTGGTTAAGACTAGAAGCAAAACTCAAAAAACCAATAATTAAATAGCATGAAGAAAGCGGAGGCATAGGTAAGCATTATGAATTAGTTGAAGAGTGGAGGAGGTACAGTGCTTGGAGTCAAGAACTGAGGACCAGAGTTTGAATAGAAAAAAGAACTCATCAATTAACGCAGAAATCGAAGATTTGCGATTCTGGAAAATTCTACCATTCCCCTCTTTCTAAATAATCCAGATAATGATATGAACTGATAAAGTCCAGGCGTTCCGGAGCGAAGGGTTCAAAGGCTTAGTGAAACAAACCGAGGCTAGATCAGGAGGAATAGAGGCTAGACTTCCAGCCAAAGTGCAAATCTTCCATAAAGCTATTATATTGGGGCATTGAATGAACAAATGATTCACATCTTCCTCGTGCTGATCACAGAAAACACAAAGCTGCCCCCAGGCCAGATTTCTCCTATTTAGAACAGCTACAGTAAGTAGCTTATTATTAAAAGCTAGCCAGGAATTGATTTTAACCTTAAGAGGAATCTTCGGCTCCCAGGAAAAATTGGCTATAGGAGATTTCACTCCTCTCGAGTTGAGAAATCTATAAAAAGAATTGACAGAGAAAACTCCAGAAGGAGACCAGCGCCAAACTATGCTATCGGTTAATCTCCATTCATAGCTGTTAAGAACATGAATGAGACTATCGAAAAGCTCGGACAACGGTGGAGTGAGAACACTCGTGAAAGGTATAAACCAATAGTGAATATCATTAATAAGCGTGAATGAGTCCGCTATGGAAGCCTGAGGTAAAACTGCTAGATTGAAAAGGGAAGGAAAGGCCGACACTAGCGAGGTGTTGCCAACCCACTGGTCAGTCCAGAGTTTGGCACGCGAACCGTCATGGCAGGAACGATAAATACCGCACTGAAACGCGGCGGAAGCTTTCCAAACACCTTTCCAAAAAGGGGATGCAAGACGATGAGTTGCCTCAGGAAACTCCCACCAATTGGAAGAGACTGGATGAGTACTTCTAATGAAACGCACCCATAAGGGGTGATCGGAATTATGAAGTTTCCATAACCATTTGCCCAAGAGTGCGATGTTATGGTCCCGAAGGTCTAGAACACCAAGGCCCCCTTCCTCTTTGGAAGAACAGATCAGTTTCCATTGACAGAGGTGGGATCCTAGTTTAAATGAGGAGGACCCATTCCAAAAGAAATTACTTCTAATTTGATCAATTCTTTTAATGACCCATGAGGGTAAAAAATAGAAGGACATAAGGTAAAGGGGCATGGCTGAGATCACTGAGTTAATAAGGGTCAACCTGCCACCTCTGGACATAAGTTTGCTCGACCAGACATTGAGCCTGGCTTCCACTCTGTCAATCAGCGGGAACCAGTCCGATCTATGCAACTTGCCCCAGCGAAGGGGGATACCTAAGTAGGTGATGGGGAAGGAAGCAGTGGGGCAGTTAAAAAAATGGGAAATCTCAAGCTGCCGGTTGGGAGATCCTCCCAACCAGAGAACAGCAGATTTGTGAAAATTAATCGATAAACCGGAGGCCATCTCAAAGCAGTAAATAAGAAGTTTAAGGTTACGGAGGGAGTGAAAGCTTGGTTTGGTGAAAATAATCGTATCATCAGCGTATTGGAGGTTGAGCACACCCTCAAAAAGAGGAGAACCTCCAAGACCCTCGATCATGTTCAAATTCCAAGCATTTCGCAGGAGTTTGCTAAAAACGTCTGCTACTAACGAGAAAAGGAGAGACGAGAGGGGGTCTCCTTAGCGGAGTCCACACCTAATTTTGAATTTGTGGCCTTCCGAACCATTGATAAAAAGGGAGGAGGTCCCTGAGAAGAGGCTGGATTTAATCCATGCAATCCATTTGGGACCAAATCCCCGAAAGACGAGGATATCCAGAAGAAAGTCCCAATTAACATTGTCGTAAGCTTTTTGAAAATCAAGCTTAAGAAGAATACCCTCCGACTGGGTTCTATGACAGTGAGAAATTATTTCTTGAGCTGACCCAACACTGTCAAGGATGAAACGATCTTTGATGAAACCAGATTGAGCTGAGTCTATTAAGGGAGAGATAATAGTACTCAGCCTAGAAGCAAGTACTTTCATTATGATTTTAAAAGTCGTGTTGATTAGACTAATCGGTCTAAATTCCGAGACGAAGTGAGCCCCTGCAACTTTGGGGATAAGTACAATGTGTGCGTAATTAATACGGTCGACAGAGAAATCTCCTTGGTGAAGATCTTGAAACATTTTAAGGAGGTCTGTTTTAAGCAGATCGCAAAATTTTTGGAAAAAAAGGCAGGAAAGCCATCAGGCCCTGGCGCCGAATCACTTTTTAAAGCAAAGACAACAGATTTGATCTCTTCAATAGTGAAAGGAGCCTCGAGAGAGGAGAGATCGTGATCTTGGATGCCATAAAGTTGATCCCAATCGAGCTCGAGAGCTCGGTGCTTCTTTGTGCCAATAAGAAGTTTGTAGAAGGAAAGGAATTCTCTATGAATAGATTCATCTGAAGTAAGGTCCACTCCCTGAGCGGAGATAGATGAAATCCGGTTACACCGTTGTCTATGCGAGGCCAAATGATGAAAGAACGCAGTATTCGCGTCTCCTTCCTTTAACCAATTGACCCTAGCTCTTTGAGCCCATTTAACGTGGTCTTGGTGGAGAATGTCAGCATATTCAAGCTTGCAAGAATTACGTTCCGAACGATAAGATTCAGCTAAGGGGCCCATTTCTTCCATCTTATCAATGGAAGCAATGGATTGCAACAGGAATTCTTTAAGAAAATTGGTGTTGCGTTGCCTCTCATAACGCCAAATTTTGCAACCATACTTGATGGCATGCAATTTAAGAAGGATATTCCCCAGCCCGGAAGATCCGGTAACAGAGGCCAGACATTCGGAAACTAAGTTAGTGAAAAGTTGATCATTAAGCCAGAATTTTTCAAAACGGAATTTGTGCTTGTGGTTGAAACAGAAATTGGAGAAAAGCACAATCGGGACGTGATCAGAGGAAGGTTTAGGAAGAGCCTGGATAAAAGATTGATGAAAACGAGTCATCCAGTTGTGAGAGACCAGAAAACGGTCGAGTTTGGCAAAAAGTGGATGTTCTCGTTGGTTGGACCAAGTGAAGGATCTACCAGAAATTGGTAGGTCCGATAATTGAAGGTCGCGAATACAGTCGTTAAAGATGTATGATTGAGAGAAAGAAGAACCAGGGTGTGATCTTTCCGAGTTGAAACGTGTAACATTGAAATCTCCACAAATCACACAGAGGTCTGTAGTGAATTGCTGTAAGGATAAGAATTCATGCCAAAATAACTGGCACCTATCTGACGTTGAAGGACCATAAACTGAAATAACAGTAAGTGGGCAATTCATAGGGGTCCAATGAAGCTGGACAATTAAGAAGAAGTTCAGACGATGAACAGAAATCAGAGAGAAGAGGGCTTCCTTGAAACCGAAAAGGATTCCCCAAATTACCGAAGAAATTATAACTGTATTTTTTATAATAATTATTAGTATCTTATAATTCCAAATTAAATCGAAATCTTGAATGGGCCTTGGGCCGCGGCTTAATTAGAGAACAAATCAAAGCCCAATCCCAACTCCGCCTCACCTCTCTTCCTATAAATTCACACTACCTCCTTTCCTTTAGGGTTTTACTCGCCGCTGCGTCTTCTATTTCCTTGAGAGAGAGAGAGAGATAAAGCAAAAGGAGGAAGAAGAGGATGTCGAATGTTTCGGAACTCGCCTGTTCTTACGCCGCCCTCGCCCTCTTCGACGACGGCATCCCCATCACGGTATTATCCCCAATCCCATTTTAGGCTTTCGATTTCATTGTTATCTGATCTATTTGTGGGAGTCTTGATTGACCTGTATATACTCTTGGAAGTCTCAGATCAGATGTGTTCTTTGTTCAGTTTTAATTGTTTTGTAAACGAATTTTCATATAAAACTCTAATTTGTACTTTGGTTGATTAGCTTCTGTTTATTTGTTTTGTAATGGTCTAAAATTGTGTATAAAATATCACGCAATCAAACTTAGTTTTTGTATGAGCTGTTAACTGTTGAAATGTTTCATATCTTGCTAAAGAATCAAGCCTTGGATACACATGTAATTACAGTTCAAGCCATATTGTATAGGTTGATCTTCATCTCTTAGGTGGTAGACGATGAATGTTATGACTTTTAATTTGTGGTAAATTTTATTTTTGAATGAACGAATTTGTATATGTTTTTTCAAGTAAAAAAGAAAAAAAAATTAGCTTTAGCTTAAGTCGGTTCACTAACATAGTGAAAGCGTAGGATTTTAACTTTGAACCCTACGGGCATTTAGTAGCCTACTTTTAGTTCCATTTAGAATTGACCAAATGCACTAAAACATTATTCTGTTAGGTTTAAGTGGACTGTATACAGGGCCGGCTCTGAGTTTCCGGGGGCCCTAGGCGAACTTCCGACATAGGGGCCCCTAATAACATATATATATTTTTTTACACGCAAAATACGTACATATATTTACAAGGGAAGTTCAAATTTGGGGCCCTTAAAATCGCGAAATCTCCGGGGCCCAAGGTGTCTGCCTTACCCGCTTCTAGTGTAGGGCCGGCCCTGACTGTATATATGGATTTATGTTGGACTACCCCTTGACTAGGAATTCCATTCTTAATTGAAATGTAAATCAAAGCATGCTACAAATTCAATAATGTAGCTGCTGATTATATAAAGTAGTCAATTTTCTTTGACATCTACAAGAGATTAAGGAAACTGCAATGAACTAGGGTGCAAAGCTACTGATACGGAAACTGTCTTTTAACCTATATATAATTATTAGTAATCCTTTACCTAAAATAGTGTTAAACAAGAGATATCAGGAACTCTTTTTGAAATACCATATCACTATCTGGATGATTGTGCATATAATGCTTTAACCGAGATCAATTAGTATTCTATTCTTCACAAGCAGTTTTTCCTTCTAGTTAATCCTTGTTATATTTATGACTTTTTCCAGATTATTGATGTGGAAATGAATTTCTTATTTCCTTATCCACTAAATTTGATCTGTATCTGCAGGCTGAGAAGATTGCGGCATTGGTCAAGGCTGCAAATGTGAAGATTGATTCTTACTGGCCTGGTTTGTTTGCAAAGCTTTTTGAGAAGAAGAACATTGAGGATCTTATCTTCAATGTTGGATCTGGTAAGCCTTGCCCTAAATTTTTTTTGCTTTTGCTTGTTGGTTGTTTAGTGTTGTGTTACCATCTTTTATATAAACATTTTTTTTGTAATTCTAGGTGGTGCTGCGCCAATGGCTGTTACAGCTCCTGCTGCTGGAGGTGATAGTGCTGCTGCTGCTGCCCCTGCTGCCGAGGAAAAGAAGGTATTATTTGTTACTTCTCCTATTTATTTTTTTAAATGTTACTTTGCTATCCTAAACAAAACTTTTCATCATCGTCATACGTTTATGAAAAGTGGTTTGTTTAGATGTAGTTTTATCCTAGTATAGGATAGAGAGGAGACAGAAATTTAAAAAAGTAGTAAAAATAATTTTGAGCATGTGGAATTGTTTTATTGGATAGTGTAAAAAGAAAGGAGAGAAACAATAAAAACCTCTAGGTTTTTTTCCCGCATTTTAAATGGTGCTACAATAGCGCTACACGTATATCTTTTCCTACAGTGTACTTCATGGCAACCAAATACCTCCTTATAGATTGTAACTCCCACTCCTACCACTTGTAAATAACCTATCCAGGTTTATAATTAGGAGATTCCAATTGTGTTTGATAACTTAATTTCTATGGCAATTGGGCAATGGCAGACAGCTGTTAATTAGTTTTAGTTATGTTTATCAGTGTTTTTTGAAATAATTATGTTTCTCAGTCAAGATTGTAAACGGCGTTAGGCGGTGGCTGTTCGGTCGAGGGATGTCTAGCACCTAGGGTGCCTAGGCGGTTGAATTTATTTTGTTGATTTAGTTAATTTCAACCATATGCATTCCAATTGCAAATATTCATCATGTTCTTGTTTAATGTATAAGTAAAGGATGTTTATGCATAAAAAAACTTTATCGTGCAATTAATGTGTAATATGTCAATTAAAAAAAATAATTGTCCAATTGTAATATGTGCAATATGCTAATAGATGTAATATGTGTAACATGTGCTATTTTAATATGTGTAATAGGTATATTATATACAATCCATCATCAATAATACTAAAAAAAGTAAAAACAATTCTGCTGCTATTTAAGATCCATACATAGTATATAACAGATTAATAGATTAATAGTAGTTCTCTTTTTTGTATTATTTTATAGTATTTATAATTTTAAAAAATAAATAATGTCTGGGCGTTGGACATGGGCGTTGGACATGTTCGCCTGATCAGCTTCCACTGACGCATACTTAATAAGACGGTTGCCTAATCGCCTAGACCACCGCCTAGTCTAGACCACCGCCTAATGCAAAGCCGGTTTGTTCTCCTCCATCTGAGCCTAGGGGGCGCGTGGCCTAGGTTAGGGGGCGCGCCTAGGTGTCCGAGGCGAACGCCATTTAGAACACTGTTATCAGTGTTGCTGATAGGGAATGCTGCTGTATGCTATTCAAGTGTTTTTGCAGTCTATAGCCAATGAACTCATCCAGGACCATTACTAATCTCTGAAAGTTTCGATCTTTTCTGAAAACATTCAACTTTCTTTACTTTCCTAAAAATATGCCACTGCAATTTATGTTGACTTTCGTCATCATGTTACTTGACTCATTTATGGTCAAATTGCTAACTCTTTGATTGGTTTATGTTTTAAGCCCATTCCCATTTTAACCGGACAGCAATTGTGGTATTCTATATTTTTGTTTTTCTTGAACTCATAATCACTTTTGCAGTCATTAGTTACCTACCCAAGTATCTGCTTATTTTGTGAAAATATATTCACTTGAAATTTGCATTCCTTTCCCCCCTTTTTTCTTGCATGTGTATTTTTTTAAGGTTTCACCCGTATTGGTTTACTCTGAGCTTCTCTCTTCCTTGTTTGGTCCACAGGAGGAACCTAAAGAGGAGTCCGATGATGATATGGGCTTCAGCTTGTTTGACTAGTTTCTCAATTACTTCATAGCTAGTTTGTATTTCATTTTTCAAACAAAGCGCATTTGTAGTTTGAAGTATTGTGGATTACATTTGTAGTTTTGCTATATGAACTGAGTTTGGATTTGGGATATGTTCTCATCTTGATTAGTTAAAGTTATTATCTATGTTTAATTTTGCCCCCATGTGTGTGAAGGAGTGTGGAGAACTGCTGCATGATTTTGTTTATCTTGAGCAGTCAATTTGATCTGCTGTTTGGATATATTTGAGTTTGAATTAGAATGTGAATCAAAAAAACTACAATCGCTCGTACTGAATGTCTTCGCTTCAGCCAAAATAGCTAAAACTACATACATCATCATTCAGAAAATAATAAAGTCTTTATTTGCCAATTTTTTTCTGCTGTGTTAAATGATCAACACAGAAATTCATCTCTCGAAATATTTTCACGTCTTTCGGCTACATTAATCGATCTCCTGAGCTATCACCGGCCGGTATGTACAAAATGTAAAATAAGAAGGTATATCTAAGGTTTTAAATTGAGTTTAGCCCTATATTTTAAAATTCGCAACAGAAAGAAAGAATTCAAAAAGCTGGTTAGAGCATCTGTAGTTGTTGGAGCCAAAATTTGCATATTTGGCATATAGCCGATAGCAAATATAACTTTCTGCTGTAGTAGTCGTTGTTAGTCAAAATTTGGCTTTTCGTTGTTTTAATAGGACGGACAGAAAATTATCTTCCGTCCCAGAAAATATTTCTTCTATAAAATTGTCAAGAGGTAAATAATTTACTGTCCAGCGTTTTTTTATTTAAATTAATAAATTAAGGGATGTAGGAAGAGAGGTTTAAATTAATTAATTAAAATTTAAATAGTTAACCGGCTATGAATGTAACTTAATATATATATATATATATATATATATATATATATATATATATATATATATTTGAAAAAGAGGTGGGACGAGAGAGATGATCTCTTTTTGGAATTTTTTTTTTTTTTTTTTGATTTTTTAAATTAAGTGACGGTGAATGATTTAACATCCCAACAATTTTTTTTAATTAAAAAATTGGATGGAAAATTAAAAAATTTCCGACCGTTAATGATTTACCATCCGATTAACAGACGAAAATACAATTTTTGTCGAGCTATTTTATCCATATAGCTAAATATATTGTTTGCCAAATATAGCTAAAGACTGTTTGCCAAAAGCCAAAATTTAGTTAAATAGCCAATTGTTCACCAAAAGCTAAAATTTAGCTAAATAGCCCGAATGCAACACTTTTTTTTTTAAATCTTTGTCTCTTAATTTGGCTAAATAGCCAACTACTACTATGGGCCTATTTAAGGACATGTGGGACCCTTTTAAAGTGAAACCCTAATATAAACCTAAGAATCTTTTGGTAATTTTACTGTAGTAAAAAAACAAACCCTAATTAATAACCCCACAAGTCCTATACTCGTTTAGGATTTCTAGCTACAAATTATAGAACAATTTCCCGAACCTCATGCAGATACAATTAAGCAATCATCTTTGCAAACATGGAGAGATAGATTACTTAATTAAACCATGCAAATCCCAAAAATTCATCTACAAATTATAACACAGCCTTCATCAATCTTCCTATGATTCACCAATAAAACCCCTACCACCCCCTAAAATCTCTCTCCCCTCTTTTCATGCATATCTCCCCTCCCCGCCCTTATTTTAAAACCCTACCCCCCCTAACTTCCCTCCTCTTTAATCTTCTCAATAGCCATGCGGCCAATCAGTTTCAAATTCCCACCACCACCACCACCTCCACACCCATCCTCTCTTCTAACTGCCGTCAGCGGTGGTGGTGCACGTGCCGCATGCGCTGCATGCAAGCACCAGCGTAAAAAGTGCACGAGCACGTGCATATTTGCGCCCTACTTCCCCCAAACCCTAGCCCAAAAGTTCGAGTTTGCGCATCAGGTGTTTGGCATCAAGAACATGTCGAAGATGGCGGAGAAACTTGCCCCTGAGAGGCGGGGCCCGTTCTTTGACTCACTCGTCCTGGAGGCCAGGGAAAGAATCTTGAATCCGGTGGAGGGGTGCACCGGGCAGCTGGTCAGGCTGAGGATGGAAAACCAAGGCCTACAACAAGAGATTGTTATGTTGCGCGAGCAATTGAGGATGTGTGAGAATTTGCTTAGGCAAAGTAATGGTAACGTGTTTGCTAATTACAGTGGTAACTACGGCTGTTTGTATGGCAATGGGTTTCCTTTGAACGGAGTTCAAGGTAGTAGCGGAGGGCCCGTTTGGGCTGATGGTGAATAGTAAAGGTTGGTTTCAATTTGATTGCTCTTTGCAAATTTGAGATTTGTATTGATTTAATTTCATTATTAATTGCAAGTTTTCTTGTGCATTGTTGTTATTATTATTATTTTTTTTTTTTGGCAGATGCATGGTATATATGCGATTGGATGATTAGAGGAAGATACAAGAGGATTGAGATTATGAGTACTTAATTAGTTTAGTTGTTTTGGGTCTTTTTGTAAGAACCTATGTAGTTTGCAAATTTCTATTTTGGAAACTATACATATATTAATTGGTCAATATACTTCTTGAATTGTGATTGATATTTAGATATAGTACTTGTGACAATGTGACATGCAGTATTCTGTTCATGTTTGTGTTTGTGTTTCAGATAGTTCAGAACCAGTACTGGTGTCGAAATATTTACTTGTAGCCCCTTGTGATTTTTTTCTTCTCTTCTGTGATAATAACTTCAAAACATTGATCACTTTTAAGGGTTTGCATTCTCACCTCCTTGGACCTTTAGGATAATTTTGATGGAAGTGATACATGCACAAGATTAGCAAATTTCTGTAATTGCAAACTAAGAAATTAAGAACAGAGTCTCTTCAACTTCAAATATTATGGAATTTAACTGGTTAGTTCTTAGTGTAGCTTACACTAAAGAGAAGCTAATTAATCTTTAATGAATAACTACAAAATTCTACATAAAGTTTGGCACAGAAAACCCTGCATCACCTTGGGAAAAAAAAACCCCAACTTGTTACAATTGTAAGTAGAAGAACAGTCAGAAGGTATCAGTGATAACAATTAGAAGCACTATTAATGTTTGGCAAATATATATTTTGCAGTATGTGAAGGCAGAACAAGAACTAGTTGTTGTGAAAGGAACTTGATTTGAAATCTACTTAACAATAACAGACGACGAATTACAATTTTTTTACGCGCAAATTACGTGTCTATATTTATAAGGGGAATACAAATTTGGGGCCCCTAAAAATGTAAAAAAATCGGGGGCCTGAGGCGGCCGCCTCACCGGCCTCAAGGGGGGGCCAGTAGAATAGACAGTTGAAAAAAAGGAACTCAATAAAAATGTAGAATCTCCATGCTGTATTTATAGTCTGTTGCCAAACACACTGAACGAAGCCATTATGAAGAAATCTAAGATAAAGAATCAATAGATCCGATTTCGGATGGTTAAAACTTTGCTCTTCCTCTTGAATACAGTATAACCATAGACCAAATTGGTGCAATCAGTGTCATCTCAAAATGAAAATTAGTCACTCGTTCTTGATCTTCAACAACACACGATTTATTACATTATATATAGCAACCGCTGCGCAAATGTATTGAACGCAACATTTGCTAGCTGCAGGTAACAGAGTTCCATATTATCCATTTTGTGTTGGGAAAATTTGTACAACATTATAGTTTGAAGTACATGAAAGTAAGCAATAACCATTTTGAGTTCGAAAGAAATTACTTGTAGATTAGCAACCCCTACACCCTGATTTCTCAGACATGCGAAACAACATAAAGTAACACGAGATTAGGAACCAAAATGAAGCTCATGTCATACATGATGGCATGTAGCCATTATAAAGCTTGATTGAATAGTAGTTTTAAATTAATATATAAATTCATGATAAGGTTTTATCAGTCTATGATCAAAGTTCACTAAACAATTTACATGTCCATGCAGGGGCGAAGCCAGAACAAAATTTTCAGGGGGGCCAAGAAAAAATTCTATAACTATATATAAATATGTAGGTATTTTTTCATAATTTTTAGGGGGGCCAAATAATAAAAATTTAATAGATTTAAGGGGGGTTTTTAAAAATTTCAAAAATTTTAAGGGAATTTTCAAAATTTTGGAGGGGCCCGGACCACCCCGGACCCCCACATAGCTTCGCCCATGTGTCCATGATAGAATTTTTATGCTCATCAATATGCATATAATTTTTTGTACTTTGGGGTAATATAGACTTTTTAAGTGATAGAAGGCTTATAAGAATTTGAAAGAGGCTACTAGAAGCCGTTAGGCTTATAAGCAATTTTGGAGGAAATTGCTTATAAGAGATTAAAAAAAAAAGCTAAAAATTATGGAAAAAGAGGTAGACCACCTCTTATAAGAGGTGAATCGCTTATAAGAGGAGAAAAAGAACAGTACCTAAATCTTCAACATCTTCTACTTCAAGTATCTTTAATACTCCTCCCTCAAGCTGGAGTATAGAAATGAGCAAATGCACATGAACAGAGCAAAATAATGAAAAATTAAAGGCAAGACAAGTAAATCTTTGATCGGATTGTACATAATGGCCAGTATAAAATATTAAAGATCTGAATTCAGTGGTCTAGCTTGCCCTATTGTTATAGTTATGATGTCGTATTCTTCAATGGGCTTCTACACTGCCTCATGGATTCCTATGATGTTATTGTATATGAGTTCTGTCCGGACCCTAAAATATGGAAACATGCATCTGCAACAATGGGGAGAAAGGAAGACGAGTGGGTCGTTATTAAGGTTAGGACAAGTTCTTAGTCTTGGAGGATGAAAGAGTTTGACGTTTAGCTTTTGGCGATTCTCCTCTGATTGACTGTCACTCTGATGGCTTATGCTTCGTGATTGACTGGGAAACTGCTTGATTTTGTTGCTGGTGCAATCAAGAACTTTGACATGATGGTAAGGTGTACTTCTAGTGCACGCTGTACTTCGTTGCAAGATAACGTTCTTATGCTCTGTATTCTGCAACGAAGACCTGGATTAACGCATTACCAATTTTCATTGCGTTTATATTATTTTCTTGATTGTTGGTTGTAATTCTCTTCTTTTATGACGATCTGTTATTATGTTATTGATTGTTAGTTGTAAATTATGTTCTTGCATGATTGTTAGTTGTAATTCTCTAAGGTTTGATATTAGGGTTCTCGAAGTCATGACAAGCAATCCCTTATTGATATTAGGGTTCTCTAAGGTTTGATATTGCACCATAAATGCTAAACTCTCAACCTGTATAACAACTTTAGAGTTATGGTCTATTTGTATAATCTTTCATATGTTATCAGAGCAAACCCAATTTTAAATTCTGTCGATTGCAGTTAAAACACATATTAGAATGTCGTTGCGAACAGTCTAGACCCTCAACCTGTGAGGGCAAGTTCAAATATAAATATTAAACCGATGTAGTTTTTTTTTTGTTTGTTTTTGTGGGGGGTTCAATATCTCAAACTAATTCTGTCGATGACCGGAATTGAACATATGATCTCTCACTTAAAATGATCTCAATATTTGTCACTTGCACTATAAGTGCTTGACAGAACAATATAGATTTGATTGTGAATCTCCTTGTCTCTTGATATGCTTTAGGATGTGTTGGGGAATGAGTTTAAATGCAAGCTATTTACCCAAAAACATATGCATGTTTGGTATTTTACCGTTTGCATTATATGTTAATTTTTGATTGATGGTCTCTTGAAATTTTATCTCTAATATTATAATGGGAGAATGCCTCGGTATTATTTGTCAATCTATCAATGCGAGTATTATTTGTCAATCTATCAATGCGAGCAATGTACGTGCTTTGTTATTATAAAGAAGGTCTTAGATTCAAACTCATACTGCTTCTGAATTTTTACTTTTAAAAAAAACTATATTTATTAAAACGTGCATCGCACGTGTAAATTTATAATCTCTAATCTCTATCTCTATCTCTACTACTATAATGGGAGAAGGCCTTAGTGTAATTTGTCCATCTATGAACCTGTGCAACGCACGTGCATAACTATTGTAAATGATATTTTAGATCAAATCCAGACTACGTCTGAATCTTTACTTTTAAAAAAACTATATTTATTAAGACGTGCATCGCACGTGTAAACTACTAGTTATTATAATTGGAGAAAGCCTTAATGTCATTTGTCAATCTATCAACGCATGCAACGCACGTGCATAACTATTACAAAGAAGGACTTTGGTTCAAACCCATACTACTTCTGAATTTTTACTTTAAAAAAACTATATTTACGTAAATCTATAATCTCTAATTTCTAATCTCTAATATTATAATGGGAGAAAATCTTAGTGTCATTTGTTAATATATCAACGCTTGCAGCGCACATGCATAACTATTATAAAGAATGACTTAGGTTCAAACTAGCTACTTCTAAATTTTTACTTTTAAAAAATTATATTTATTAAGACGTACATCACACGTGTAGATTTCTACTATAATCTCCAATCTCTAATATTATAATGAGAGAAGGTCTTTGTGTCATTTGTCAATCTATGAACGCGTGTGACGCACATACATAACTAAAAAAAAAAGAAATTTCAGGTTCGAGTCCTCACCAAGTCAGAGTTTTTTATTTAAAAAAAAAATTATTAAGACGTGCATTGTTTGTGCATAACTAATATAAAAGAGGTTCCAGATTCGAGGCGAGTTTACATCGAAATTTTTACTTTAAAAATATATATATTTATTAACACGTGTAAATTGCTAGTGTGTATAATTCAAGAGACTTGTGTTAGGAGTGTATCAATAAAAAACAAGATCTTTAGCAATTAGTGAACTAATCAAAACAGTAAACGAATACAAATTCCAAAACCCCCAACAAGGAGCAAACCTGTATAAGCACGTTGTTCCCAACAGTGAGTTTGTATGTACTAAGCGTGCTATTGGGAATAGCGACTGTGAGAATTTTTGTGATTTCACAGAGAGTCGAAAAGCCTCTGTTGGCTCCATAAGAATAACTTGCTACTCCCAAGAGCGATAGAGAAAGAACTAAACTCGCTTTTGGGAATGACGAGTTTACTGAACAAAAGCATCCAATAATTTTGCAAGAAACAAACTCACTCTTCCCAACAACGATAGTAAAATTGCGTAACTCACCGTTGGGAAGAGCGAGTTTAGTGATTGGAGAACTAGAAACTCTTGTTCAATTCGCAAACAAATCATTTTCTACATACAACACTATAATTCCTTTGTCGATTACAAGCAACCTCATTTACATTCACATAAATTAATAGGTACAATGAACAAATAATGAGAACCCATACAACTTCAAAAGTCACCACAATTGCCACAAATATAAGCACAACAAGCACAAATTGCTTCAAAATAGTAATACAAGTTCAACATGGTAAAGGATCCCAACTTGGTTAACAAGAAGAAACAACTCAACTTCATGGAATATGAAAACATGACAACTTCACAATGTACTACCAACTAAAAATATCAACTTCATAAGAATTCATCAAGTTCACAACCGCATAGTTAGAACCCAAATTGACAAATTTCCTAACTCGGCCTGTACCTAGTAGTCTGCTTACGTGGTCGGTGTGCGAAAATTTTTCACTTCTTTGGAGTTAGTTTTTTTTTAAAAAAATTTTATTTGAGATACGAGAAGTTCATCATTTTAAGGTACTCTTTGGCGTTCGGAACCTTGCCCCTCATCTTTGGTTGAACTCTTGTTCGGGTTGTGTTGGTGCAGTGGAAGGCAGTGCACGCCCATGTTGACTTGACAAACGGTCTGCTTCCATAAATGCATCGAATGCGAGCCCCTTACCAACAACATCAAGAGATCGTTTACATGGTGCTAGAATCTTGTGTGCGAACTCTTTCATAGCATCAGTCACATCGGATGCGCTACTTGACAAACATCGAACGACCATTCTAGCAATCTCCAATGCGTTCTCCGCGTACAATTATTGATAATGTAATATTTCAAAAAAATAAAAATAATGCGATTAGAAGATGTGTTCCGAATTTGAAAATCGAATGTACAAACGAACATATTAAACTTTCTTACCATGGTTGCCAAAGTCTCCGCCTTCGGTTGGAACATCGGTTATTGAGATGAGTGGCCGAGAGATGGTTCCCTATCTCGCGTTGGTATCGGAAGTATCACTCGGACGGGAGGATTGATAGGAGGTGCGATTACTAACTACGTGATCCTAGTATACCACGCCATGTACGCGTCATGCATTCGTCCATCATAAGGAGGAATTCCACCAATGACCATTTTCCTACGGCACTTATTCCAAGAGTGGACATAACTATGGTGATATTCGGGCCAGTCGATATCGGGCAAATGACTCATCCTTATGACACCATGCAAGATAGTATCATACGTTCGTGCGGCTGGTATCTCTTGTTGTAGACCAAATTGTCGAAGTAGTCGATCTACATGATGATGCTCTATAATGGAGAAGTGGATGAGAGGTGCAGTTGTCAACCATAGTTGACTATGTTCTGTGCAACATAGCGGCAACGTCTCCAATATCTCATCAGTGTACGGTTCCCACACTACGCATTCCGCACGCAACTGATCCAGCTCATCTCGATAATATGTGAGGGGTCCACGGGGGTTATCACGATGTCTGTGGTCGCTGGCCCAATAAACACCATTCGGAGCAAGCCTATCGACTCCAAACACCCACAAACTCCACACCGGATGTTGGACTATCATGCGCGGCCGACCAATGTGGAATCGCTCCCAGCTCCATATTTGTAGTATCAACATCGGCCCTGCCACCTGAACATTGTTCAACGAAGTATGACATAGATTTCTTTAAAGGACGGCCAATGCAGCACTATCCCAACTAAACTAGCCGGCTAGTGTAATGCCCACGATCAATTGCAAAAACATGAAAGGTACTTGGTTGCCCGTTGAGTTGGGAAATATCACACCACCAAAGAGCATCATAAGATAGGGTCGGGTATAGCATTTTACTTGATACTCAGACGACTCTGGATTCAAGTAGTTATCGAACGACTTCATTAGCCATTAAAGCTTAAGAGATGTACCAATAAACGCCTATTCAGTTGGATCCTAACCGAGGTATTTTCGTACAAGATGGAACTTATTGGCGCCCCAACTTCCATTCATTGCTACACCATCTATCGGAAGTCCAGTAATTAAGGCAACATCTTGTAAAATCACCGTCATCTCACCATGCGGTAGGTAAAATGAATGAGTCCCCGGCCGCCATCTCTTGACTAGAGCAGTTAGGAGACCCCGATCCAATTTTACTACCCTAATTAAGGCAACTCCATAGAATCTCGCCTCCACCAAGTATGGGATGATGTGATCGTGTAGAGGCAACGTTTTGCACTTTCGGAAAGTCAAGTCCTTCGACTCACCTTGCCACACAAAATTTGATCGGTGAGAGGCTTGCATTCTAAGTAATGATGAGTCTATTGGACCTGGACCCCCAGATGCATCTGCATGTGTATGTAGTGTTCGAGGGACATTGATAGGGGTGTTAGCAACATCCTGCAACGAAATTATAGTTGTTGTTAATTGATACTAGTTGGATGAAATAGATATATCCATCGAGTTCGGAACTATAAATAACAACTCTTACCACTGCAGAAGCTTTCCCCCGCTCGGATGCACTATGTCTAGAACCGCTAGTCGTGTCATTTTGAGCATGCAAAAATTGTAACATATATCTATATAATAAAACACAAAGAAAAGCTATAATGTGGCTCTCCTTCTATAGTAAGGAAATCAATGGTCCAGATCTAAACTCCCAAAAGACATTTTCCCCCAAAAAGTCCCCCCCTCCCCAAAACTCAAATTCAAATCCCCCCCTCTCCCAAAACAACTCCATTATTTATTTAATTATTTCTCTCTCTCTCTCTCTCTCTCTCTCTCTCTCTTTCATTCTCTCTCTATTTACTCTAAAATTTAAATTTTCATATTTCAGATTTGTAAATTTTCAAATTTTTTATGTTTTTTTAATTGCTCATGTTACATTGAAAATAACAAATATCTCCTCAATAATTAAATTTTATCATTTTCCATCCTAAAAGTTCTAAGAAGTTGGATTTAATACCCCCATTTATAATTATTTTTCAACATATACTAATGGAAACATGGACTTTTATTTGCAAATAATTATTGTCATACTATTCAAACTTGAGCTACATAATTGTTGTTTTACTGTTTACAGTCTTTTCATATGTTGTATCGTTCCGAAGACGTACCATAGGCACATGCCCACGGGTAAATCTAGTAATTAACAACATTGCATTTCTTTATTCTATGCCTACAAACAATTCTTAGGTACAACTACTACATACAAATGCAATTGATCGCAAATAAGTCACCACTAGCAAAATTGGGGTCACCACTTGTGCATTACATCAAACACCGAATGTGCATAACAAAGAATTCGATCACGTACGCAATTCATCGAACACTTTATGTGCATTACATAAACCCAACCTTAACTTCAAACTAAACACAACCCCACTTCAATTCCTAACCTAAACCCTAACCCTACATTTAATTTGAAGTTAAAGCACAATCTAATCCTAACCTTAACCCTATCCATATACATTGTATGAGTCAAGTAAAAACATATCTTTATGTTGTCAAAAAATGAACTAAGTGGCTACAGATTTGTTGGGGATTGTTTGATATTCCGCCAATTGAATGTTGGATACTTGGAAGATCTCGCCAAGGTGGAGATTGTAGGATAATGGCTCGATTCTGGTTCAGTTTGTTTATATCCATCGTATCTGCAGCAATCGAAAGTTTCAGTACATCAGTCGACTGAGGTATGGAGTTAGTCGACTGTCCAGAGAGAAGTTTCAAAGGCTAAGGATACAGCAGCAGCAGTCGACTGGAGATGTGTCTCAGTCGACTGTCCAGAACTAAAGACCAATCGACTGGTAAGAAGACCAGTCGACTGTCGGCGGGTTTGTAAACCAGATTAGGCCCATTTTGAAAGGCCCAGTAGTTTCCCTATAAATACACCAGTTAGGGTTCAGTTTGTTTATATCCATCGTATCTGCAGCAATCGAAAGTTTCAGTACATCAGTCGACTGAGGTATGGAGTCAGTCGACTGTCCAGAGAGAAGTTTCAAAGGCTAAGGATACAGCAGCAGCAGTCGACTGGAGATGTGTCTCAGTCGACTGTCCAGAACTAAAGATCAGTCGACTGGTAAGAAGACCAGTCGACTGTCGGCGGGTTTGTAAACCAGATTAGGCCCATTTTGAAAGGCTCAGTAGTTTCCCTATAAATACACCAGTTAGGGTTTTGTAAAAAATAGACCTCTAATTCGGATTTTGCAGCCGTCATCTCTTGTAAGGGTTTGTTTCACCCATTGGTGATTATTTGAAGAAGAAACCCCAACCGCCCCGTGGATGTAGGCACTTGTTTGCCGAACCACATTAAATCTGTGTGTCCTTGTGTTTGCTTATGTTTGTTTTCTGTTTTCTCTCGCTATTTCTCTCTTTGGTTGGTTGTTTGATTCGTATTCCGCACAACAAGTGGTATCAGAGCTTTCGGTTCGACCTAGAGGGAGATGGCGAGTGATGCGGATGCAACCAAGGATGTTGTGGGATCGAGTTCGTCCAGAACAACGATTCACAACGCAAAATTTGAAGTTGAAAATTTTGATGGAACAAACAATTTCGGGATGTGGCAGTGTGAGGTGTTGGATGTTCTGGTTCAACAAGAACAAGATGTTGCTTTGGAGGTAGAAAAACCAAAGAATATGTCCGATGTAGATTGGAAGAAGTTGAATCGAGTTGCGTGTGGGACTATTCGGCTCTTTATCGCGAAGGCTCAGAAGTATGATTTGATGAGGGATACCATTGCTGCGGTGTTGTGGAAGAAACTCGAAGACAAATACATGAGGAAAAGTTTGGAGAATCGGCTGTATTTGAAGAAGAGGCTTTTTCGCTTCACCTATACTGAAGGTATGTCTATGAATGCTCATGTTGAATCATTTAATAAATTATTGGCTGATTTGTTAAATTTGGATGAGCAAATTAAAGATGAAGATAAAGCCCTAATTCTGTTGAATTCATTACCTGAAAGTTATGATCATTTAGCAACTACTTTAATATATGGAAAAGACACTGTTAAATATGAAGATGTTGCAAATGCTCTGTTGAATAATGAAACTATGAGAAGGGATAAAATGGTTGATAGAGAAACTTCTGAGGCATTGATTGTAAGGGGCAGAACTGAGACCAGATCTGAGACCAAATCTGGGAATAAAGGAAACAAATCTCGTTCCAAATCGAGAGGAGTTTCAAAGGACAGAAAGATACCAGCCAAAGATGAATGTGCTTTCTGTCATGAAAGGGGGCATTGGAAAAAGGATTGTCCTAAGCTACGAAATAAGGGAAATTCGACTGCAAATGTGATTGTTGATAATGTAGATAGTGACGATGATTTTTCTTATGCACTTGCAACTAGTCCCTCACTTTATCAAGAAGTATGGTTTCTTGATACAGCAGCCTCCTATCATATGTCTTGGAAAAAGGAGTGGTTTACTTCTTTGGAGTATATGGATGGTGGGGTAGTTTTGATGGGAAATGATGCGCCTTGTAAGAAGGTAGGAATCGGGAAGATTGAATTGCTAATGCACGACGGACTTATTAGGGAGCTTTCAGATGTATAGTATGTTCCAGATTTGAAAAAGAATTTGATTTCACTTGGTGTTTTGGAGGCCAGTGGAATGAAATTTGCTAGTGAAGGTGACATTCTGAAGGTGACTAACGGAGCACTTGTGGTGATGAAAGGGCAAAGGAAAAAGAACTTGTTTTTCTTGCAGGGAAAAACATATTTGGGTCAGGCTGCCAGTGTAACTGAAAGGCCTAAACAGGTTGTTCCCGACTCTACTAGGTTGTGGCATATGCGACTCGGGCATGCAGGAGAAAAGACCTTGCAGGGGCTTGTGAAGCAAGGGTTGCTTAAAGATGCTAAAGGTTGCAAGTTGGAATTTTGTGAACATTGTGTTTTGGGTAAGCAAACTAGGGTGAAATTTGGTACAGCTGTACATCAGACAAAGGGTATCCTCGATTATGTGCATACAGATGTTTGGGGCCCTACTCAGACACCTTCTATGAGTGGTAGACACTGGTTTGTTACATTTGTTGATGACTACTCCAGACGAGTTTGGGTATATACCATGAAACACAAAGATGAAGTTTTGACATTGTTCATAAGTTGGAAGAAGAAAGTTGAAAACCAGACTGGAAGGAAGATTAAGGTTCTGAGATCAGATAATGGAGGGGAATACAAGAACGATCCGTTTCTGAAATTGTGTGAAGATGAAGGGATCTAGAGGCACTTCACAGTTAGGAAGACTCCACAGCAAAATGGGGTTGCAGAAAGGATGAACAGAACCTTACTTGAGAAGGTGAGATGTATGCTAGTGCAGTCTGGATTGAAGAAGACATTTTGGGCAGAAGCTGTTATATATGCAAGCCACATTGTCAACCGTTTACCATCAGCAGCACTTGAAGGCAAAACACCTATTGAGGTATGGAGTGGTAAACCTGCATCTGATTATAGTTTTTTGCATATATTTGGTTGTCCTGCTTATTTTCATGTAACTGAAACTAAACTTGATGCAAGAGCCAAAAAGGCTATATTTGTTGGTTTTAGTACTGGTGTCAAAGGTTACAGGTTGTGGTATCCAGAACAGAAAAAGTTAGTAATCAGCAGGGATGTTACCTTTGATGAGACCAGCATGATCAGCTCGGGACAGTCGACTGGTCCTCATGTGCAGTCGACTGGTGATCCTGATCAAGAGAAGCAGAAGATTAGCTCGGGACAGTCGACTGGTAGATGCTCTCAGTCGACTGGTGCGAGAGTTCTCCAACAGGTGGAGTTAGAAAAGCGTTCAGTTGGAAATTCTACTCCTGTCCAAAATGAAGATGATGTGGTTGATACTGAGGATGAGGAAGAAGTTCCTATCCAAGACCCTCCCCAGCAGGAAGAATCAATTGCAGCAAGAAGGCAAAGAAGAGATATCAAACGACCATCTCGCTTGACAGAAACAGTTGCATTTGCCCTTCCCATTGTTGATGATGAAGTTCCCTCCAACTTCAAAGAAGCTACTAGAAGTTCTGAAAATGCAGATTGAAAAGTTGCTATGGATGAAGAGATGAACTCTCTTCATAAGAACAAGACTTGGGATCTAGTGCAATTGCCAAAGGGGAAGAAAGCTATCGGTTGCAAGTGGGTGTTTACGAAGAAAGAAGGTCCAAAAGGCAGTGTTCGTTTCAAGGCTAGACTAGTTGCAAAGGGGTATGCTCAACAGGAAGGAATTGACTATAATGAAGTATTCTCTCCGGTTGTGAAGCATCCTTCTATTCGGATTTTGTTAGCTTTGGTAGCACAGTTTGATCTTGAATTGACACAGATGGATGTGAAGACTGCATTCTTACATGGGGACCTAGATGAAGAAATTTATATGTTGCAGCCAGATGGGTTTAAGATTGCTGGGAAGGAAAATTGTGTTTGCAGATTGAAAAAGTCTCTCTATGGGTTGAAGCAATCTCCAAGGCAGTGGTATTTGAGGTTTGATCAGTTTATGAAAGTGCAGAGATATTCCAGAAGTGAGTATGATCATTGTGTCTATTTCAGAAAATTGCAGGATGGTTCTTTCATATATCTGTTATTATATGTGGATGATATGTTGATTGCCTCTAAAAATGCTAAGGAGATTCAAAATTTGAAGAATCAGCTGAGTTCTGAATTCGAGATGAAGGATCTTGGTGAAGCCAAGAAAATACTTGGGATGGAGATAGCTAGAGACAGAGCAAAGGGCATAGTGAGTTTGACACAGAAGCAATATCTTTTGAAGGTGCTGAAACGGTTTGGTATAGATGAGAAAACTAAACCAGTCAGTACACCCTTAGCCACTCATTTCAGAATTAGTGCTTCTCAGTCTCCAAGTACAGATGAAGAGAGACAGTATATGGTTAATGTACCTTACACTAGTGTGGTTGGCAGTTTGATGTATGCCATGGTTTGTACTCGACCAGACATCTCTCAGGCGGTGAGTATGGTTAGTCGATATATGCATGATCCAGGCAGAGAGCATTGGCAAGCAGCTAAATGGATTTTGAGGTACATAAGTGGCACCACAGATGTGGGTTTGAAGTTTGAAAGGGATGACAATATTAGCAGGTTATTGGTGGGTTATGTTGATTCTGACTATGCAGGTGATCTAGATAAGAGGCGGTCTACTACAGGCTATTTGTTTACTATGGCTAGAGCACCTATAAGTTGGAGGTCCAATTTGCAGTCCACTGTAGCGTTGTCTACTACTGAGGCTGAATACATGGCAGTTGCTGAGGCCATGAAGGAAGCTATTTGGATTCATGGACTTTTGAAGAGCTTGGGAATTCATCGGGAGAAGGTGGAGGTACACTGTGACAGTCAGAGTGCTATTCATTTAGCGAAGAACCAAGTTCATCATTCGAGGACAAAACATATTGATGTCCGTTATCATTTTGTGCGTGATTTGATAAAGGATGGTGATATTCTTCTGGTAAAGATTGGGACAGCTGATAATCCTGCTGATATGTTGACCAAAATTGTTGGGGCAGCCAAGTTCAAGCATTGCATGAACCTGGCTAATATTTTGCATGCTTGATGATTTGGAATGGGCGGTTGGAATGGTGCTTCGCTATTTGTTTGGTTAGTATGTGATATCATACTAAGGTGGAGTTTGTTTTTGTTACAATTGGTGATGAGCATTTGTTTGGAGTATTTTTGGAGATTGCTTGGGCTACTTGGAAGATCTCGCCAAGGCGGAGATTGTTGGATACTTGGAAGATCTCGCCAAGGTGGAGATTGTAGGATAATGGCTCGATTCTGGTTCAGTTTGTTTATATCCATCGTATCTGCAGCAATCGAAAGTTTCAGTACATCAGTTGACTGAGGTATGGAGTCAGTCGACTGTCCAGAGAGAAGTTTCAAAGGCTAAGGATACAGCAGCAACAGTCGACTGGAGATGTGTCTTAGTCGACTGTCCAGAACTAAAGACCAGTCGACTGGTAAGAAGACCAGTCGACTGTCGGCGGGTTTGTAAACCAGATTAGGCCCATTTTGAAAGGCCCAGTAGTTTCCCTATAAATACACCAATTAGGGTTTTGTAAAAAATAGACCTCTAATTCGGATTTTGCAGCCGTCATCTCTTGTAAGGGTTTGTTTCACCCATTGGTGATTATTTGAAGAAGAAACCCCAACCGCCCCGTGGATGTAGGCACTTGTTTGCCGAACCACATTAAATCTGTGTGTCCTTGTGTTTGCTTGTGTTTGTTTTCTGTTTTCTCTCGCTATTTCTCTCTTTGATTGGTTGTTTGATTCGTATTCCGCACAACATTGAACTTGTCAACCAACGATTGAGGTAGTAGACGAAGATGAGAGCTAGGGTTTTGGTTGGAATCGGGAAGGTGATAAGAAAGGGTTACAAAGAAACTTGGTGAAATGATTCTCTTATGTATTCGAGTTAATAAAGTGGTGGCCCAGTAAACTCGCCGTACCCAACAGCGCGTGTAGCTATAAGATCATCGCTGTTGGGAACAACGAGTTAATTTGATATTTTTTTTTTACTAAACTCGCTGTTGGGAACAGCGAGTATCTAATAAAATTACAACTATGGAGTTTTTTCCTAAGTGTTTTGATTCTCCTATGCGAAATTTCCTACATCCCCGCTGTTTCTAATAGCGAGTTTAGTACAATAACTCTCGCTATTGGGAACAACGAGTTATTTTGATTTTTTTTTAAAACTAAACTTGCTGTTGGGAACAACGAGCTTATAAAAAAATAGCATTAAACTCTCCGTGTCCTAATGACGAGCATGAAATAACTAAACTCGTTGTTGGGAACGAAGAGTTTAGTTGTTGAGTCTATGAGCGCAAATAGTTTGGCCACTCAAATTCCTTGACTACCTTCCGGATATTTTCATGAGTTATCTCTCATGTTTTCTGACAAAATTCACTGCTTAAACCATAGCTATGCAGGACCTTACCCACTAGTGACATCATGATTGCATACACCCTCGCTATGTCAGCAGGACGCTCTAGGTACTCATTCCTCTGTTGACACACCTAGAGCAGCAGGAATTCTAGAATCTGATCTTGTGATGAGACAACCATTTCTGTATTGTTGCATGTTGATGCGGTTTATTTCTAGGGGACGTGTGGATGCACCAGGTGTGAGTTCGGACTCAATTTGTATTTGAAGGAGAATGCTGCTCGTCTGACGACCCTTGGCTGACCGGGCAGAACCTGTGGCGACCTCGGGGTGGTTCGGAGATCTGGGCTCGGATCAGAGGATTCGGATCCGAGGTCTTGTGTACCTGCAGACGGTCCTGAAACACCGGAGTTTGTCCCGGTGGCGGACCCTCCGACGATCTAGTCAGTCTCTATGAGAGAGTAGCAATAACTAGGTGAATTTAAGTGGAAAAAGATTGATTACCTGAAAAGGTGGGTGAGGGTCTAGTATTTATAGGGAATCCCAACCGGGTTTGGATCCGCTTGGGGGCCGGGTCTGGACCCGAAAGCCCATGGGCCTGATGTGGCAGAGGGCCCAGGCGGTTTAGGGCAGACGTGGCCATACCAGGAGCGGTATAGAGCTGACGTGGCAAAACCCCGGGTGGTATTTGGGGCTGACATGGCTGATCGTGGGTCTTCTGTGCTTCTGGGAGAATCGGAGGGCCTAGGCTGAGCCAGGTCATCCCCCTGCTTCGCCAGAGAGGGGGGACGGCCAGTGGGGCTGTCACGGATCGGAGGCCGAGGACCGCTGAAGCCCGTCGGATACGAGGAGGCCAGTTCTGCGGGGGTGAACGTGAGGTTCGGCGCCGACCCTGCGGTGGTTCGAGGCCGAACTAGATTGCTATTTTTATCTTTCTTGAGTGAGAGTTGTATTGGGCCCTGGTAGGGCCTCCAAGCCATTTTTACCCTACCACACAAGCCCCCCACTCCTGCGGGGGTGCGGGAGCTAGCCGGGGAGGAGTGTTCATGGTCGTGAAAATGGGATGGCAAATCGTTGAATCTTCCGGAGGAGAGTACCCTGGTGCTCGACCCAACCTCGAAATGACGAGGGATTATGTGTCGACAAGGGTGATGCGAGCTGTTGTTTCTTCCTGAGAAGAGTACCCTGGTGCCAGACCGAACCTCGAGATGAGGAGGGATTATGGGTCGGTAAGGGTGATGGCGAGCCGTTGGCCTTCCTGAGAAGACCACCCTGGTGTCAGACCTGACCTCGAGCTTGGCGAGGGATTACGGGTCGGCAAGGGTGATGGCGAGCCGGTGATTCTTCCTGAGAAGAAGGCCCTGGTGTTCGACCGAAGCTCGAGATGACGAGGGATTATGTGTCGGCAAGGGTGATGGCGAGCCGTTGTTTCTTCCTGAGAAGAGTACCCTGGTGCTCGACCGAACCTTGAGAAGACGAGGGATTATGTGTCGGCAAGAGTGATGGCGAGCCGGTGATTCTTCCTGAGAAGAAGGCCCTGGTGCTCGACCGAACCTCGAGAAGACGAGGGATTACGTGTCGGCAAAGGTGATGGCGAGCCATTGTTTCTTCCTGAGAAGAGTACCCTGGTGCTCGACCGAACCTCGAGAAGACGAGGGATTATGTGTCGGCAAGGGTGATGGCGAGCCGGTGATTCTTTCTGAGAAGAAGGCCCTGGTGCTCGACCGAACCTCGAGAAGACGAGGGATTATGTGTCGGCAAGGGTGATGGCGAGCCGTTGTTTCTTCCTGAGAAGAAGGTTTGAGCCGCGTGGTCTGTCGTCTTAGCGGAGTCTTGATGGCACTTCCGGGATCCGTGTGATGTTCCAATTTTCTAGGGGCATTGAGGGCGCCGTTTGATAAATGCAGATAGCGCATGGGCTTCCGCCGATTGGCTTTCCCCGTGTCATAATGGTTGGTCTATGGGGGAGGCTATAAATACCTCTCCCCCCACAGTGGGTTTGACTACAGCAGGAGTGGTCTATTGGCCATCAGAGGTGTCTGCTTCGGCGGGCGCCTGTCTCTTGCAAAAATTTTCAACCCTGGCGGTGTCGGAGAGGTGGTTACTCTGCCGCCCAGATCTTCTCTTGGATCTGATGGCTCTTGACACGGTAGCCAAATCCAGGGGAGATCAGGGCGAGAGGGGTAACGGCCGAAATCCGTACTGGTAGAAAAGGAGCCTCGGATTGGTGGTGGCTGTGCCGTCTGGATCCTTTTTCGGGTCAGACGACCCTGACACGGTTGTTTGGCCCGAGAGAGAACCAGACGGGAGGGGCACCAACCGTATTCCGGTCTTGGGGCTAAAGAGTCTCAAATAGAGGGGTCGCCTCCGACCAGGGGTCGGCCACTTCGTCTTCCGATAGGGCTCCAGGCGATGGTGGTTTCTGTCCCACCCTCGATCAGTTCGGGGTTTTCGGTCATCAACCCAAGGCTGTAAGCCCCGAGCTGCCCGGGGGTGAGAGGGGAACCGATCGAATGCTGGAGCCCGGGGCGTCTGTCGAAGGGCGGCGCCTTAAACCTTAAGTAAAGCGTTTTCTCCGTCGCATACTCCATCCGAACCGACCTCTGAGCCTGGCCGCCAGTCTGGCACCTGATGATGTCAGCAGCGCACGCTTCGAGGATGTGGCGCAGTTTTCCAGGCGGCAGTTGTACGTCAATCGGTGAATAGTAATTGCGGAAGTCGAGGAGCCATTCTTATCCTCTATAAGTATTCCCCCCTCCCTTTTTCTCGCCCACTTCTTTCTTGCTGCTTTCTTTCTTGAAAAATCTTCCAATCATTCAGCGCTCGTTCTTGCAGTTAGCGGTACTAGGCTCGTCCTCCCGAAACGTCACCCGGTTAGTCGGTAAGTTCTTTTGGTTTTAGGCACAGATGGATAGGGCTCAGTCTGGCTCGTCAGCGTCGACGTCCAGGGGGGAAGTGAAGCGCGCCTCCACATCGACGTCGTGGGAGGAGCCCGTGCTTGAGGAGGAGTCGGTGCACGCTGCGGAGCCTTCTGATTCAGTTTCGTGGGAGGAACCAGTAGGTGAGGGGGAGGTGGTACACAAAATGAGGCCGTCACACTCCCGACGTCCCTTCGTGGTGGAGAGTAGCGAGTCGGAGAAAACTAGTGATAGTTCTGACGACATCCCGGTATTGGAGTTGTCTTCCGAGGAGGAGGAGGGCGAGGGCGACATGATGAGGAGATCCACCGCTCAGGGTGCGGGCTCGAGTTTCACGCCGACAGGCCTGGGGCCCTTACCTACTCCCTCGTCGGAGCGAGCCAAGAAGAGGAAGAGGGCCTCGAGGAAGGCGGGGTCGAGGACTGGTGGTTCGAGCCAGGCGCCTGTTTTCCGCAACTTGATGACAGGTTCGCCCGTACAGCCGAAGCCTTTCCGTCAGTATCCCGACGATCTTTCTGACAAGGAGCTCTTCGGTGTGCAGCCCTCTTCGCCGAGTCGGAGGAGGGTGATGATGGATGCGATCCCGACTGTCTTGGAGGGTGGGGACTTGGAGGTTCTGCAGCTGGCGTATCACATAGGGCCTCGCTACGAATTGTTGCTGCCGAGCTCTACTCTGCGCCCCACCGATCCCCTTTCTGCTTGGTATTGCGTCTTCCCAGTGGACGCTTTCATCTCCGGGCTGAGGTTGCTGGTTCACCCGTTTGTTCGGGATGTGCTGAACTGGGCCTCCTTGGCCCCCATGCAGTACGGGCCGAACTCTTGGAAGCAGATTATCTGCTTTGTGTTGATGTGCGAGGAACAGAAGGTACCCCTAAGGCTGAATGTGTTCCGTGCGATGTTGATGATCAGCTCGGCGGCCGAGGGTGTTTACTACATCTCTCCCCGGAGTAAGGGGAAGGTTGTTCACAGTCACCCGGACTCCATCAAGAAATGGAAGAAAAAATATCTGGTGATCCGGAGTGAAGAGCCCTGGGACATTCCTACTCGATGGAATCACTCCAAACCGAACTATCAAGCGCCGAGGCCGAGAGATTTGTTGGCCGAGGAGTGGGGGTTTGTCGAGCGCCTCCGTTCGTCACCCAGTATCGATTGGACGAAGGTGACGGAGGCCAACTTGGCGAGCGTTGGACTGAGCCCGGCCGTCATGTGTATGTCGTTGTTTCTTTTCTTTCGGTCCCTTCGTACTTTCTTGCTCATTGCTCTTAATGGCTTTTTCTACAGATATGGACGAAGCATCGATCAAGGCAAAGAGGCTCGCCATGAGGAAGGAGAATGCCGAGAAGAAGGGGGAGGCGGCGAAGAGGCTAAGGGGGTCGCCCCTAGTCATTTCTGAGGTCCAGCCCGAATCGGGGACCAAGAGGATCCGCTCGGAGACGAGCAAGGGGGCGGCTGCTTCGAAGGGCCAGAGCCTAGCGAGGGCCTCCGTTCTTGATAAGGGGAAAGGTCCCTTGGTCGAGGTTGAGGAAGAGGATCCGGTGGCGGAGTTGCTGCGACAGCGGTGGGCTCCGGACTGGTCTGTTCGGACTGGGGACCGTCTGACCGACGAGGCCCAGGCCGTCGAGGTGGTGGAGAAGTTGGCAACCCCTTGTGACCGCAAGGTGATGGAGGGTGAGCCCGTGGAAGTGACGTTCACGCGTTTGGCGCAGGCCCTCGTGCAGGTAATTCCGTCGACCCTATTCTCCTTGTCCATTTTTTCTGCGGAAGTCTTTTTCTTATCTGCGCTCATTGGTCGCAGGCTTGCATGCAGGGGGCTAATATGAAGAACCTCTACGAGGCGTCCCTGGCACAAGAGCGAGCTCGGGCGGAGAAGAGAGAGCGGGAAATGAAGGAACTGCGGATCGAGCTCGAGGGTTCGCACAAGAGGGAGTAGCAGATGAAGCTCGAGCTCGAGGCCAAGGATGCGGAGTGGGGGAAGAAGGTGGCCTCCTTGAAGAAGAAGTTCGCCAAGGAGAAGGAAGAAGTGACGATTACGGGCCAGATGATGGTGATCAAGGCCCAGGACACATGTTATGCGAAGGCCCTCAGCCATGTGAGGCACTTCTATCCGACCATCGACCTGTCCAATTTTGAGTACGACATGGAGATTGAGGGGACGTCGAAGGCTCCTAGCGAAGAAGGGCCCGCTCTCGATCCCCCGGCCAATCCATCTGTGGATCCGTCAGTCGACGCTGAGGTGGGACGATAAGTTGTATTATTCTGTCTTTCTTTTCTCCTCCTCTTGACTGTATTTGCCTCCCGCGGACTGGCCACCGCCCCCCTCTTTTTTTTTTGTAAGGAGTACTTAAATTTATAGGAAGAGAGAAAAAAGTTTTTTGACCGGCCAAGTGTTTAGAACTCGGATTTTTCTGAACCTTTTCGCGTGTGTGTATTGGGTTGGCTGGTCCTCCTGCAGGTTGTGGCTCTCCTTCCCGAGGTGGCCCCCTGATGTTCCGATGTGGCGTGGCTCCGGAGCAAGGTTGAGGTCCTGGAGGCCGCGTTGGTCTGCCACCGAAGGGGGGCCCGTGACACTGACGCGGCTTTGAATTTTTATTGGTATAAGTCTGAAGCCTTAAGTGAGGAGGCGAGCCGGCTGAGGAGGGCGACGCCGAATTGGGGACTCGGCGGTGCGAGCCTTGGGCAGGCGGTGTCGGGTGCCTCGGCGCCGAGGCCTACTTCTGAAAGGTTACTTCGGGATGTCTCTCCAGAGAAAGAAATGGAGATACATCGTTTCAATACTATGCTGGGTGCCTCTGCGTCTTCCTCGCTGGGTCGGCAAGCGAAGGGTGTTCCCTCTGCGCTGCTGCTGTTGCAGCGTACGCGACCAGGTGACGCCCAGAGCTCCGTGGCTGGGGAGTCGACCATGGCTGAGTTCCAGGACCATCCTAACGAGCAGGGGAAATTTTTAGCCGTTCGTTCGAAGTAACCCTGCCCTCCAGCGGACCCGAGGGGCTCTAAGATGGCAACTTCCTTCAGTCTGAGATGAGTGGAGTGGTCCTGTAACGGTCTTCGTTTGTTTTCTTGGGACGAAAATAGAAGGGTACGAATAAAGAATACTGTTCCTTCTTTGCTTCGGCTAGTAGTGTAGTGAACGATGGTGGTTTTTTAGGGAGAGTCCACCGATCCGCGAGGGATCGAAGTGGGGCCTTAGGGAGAGTCCTCAGCTTGGATCCGGTTGGAGCCTGCCGAGGTGTGGGGGACGATACCGGAGTGAGGACTCAGGCGCCGATCTTGTTATCTGGCGTTAGGATTTTAACAAAAAGAGACCTCTTTTGCATAAGATAATGAGGGCCACTAAGATGGTCCTGTACATAAGAGTGTTTACACAAAAACGGGTCTATATTTAGCCAGGCTAGAGCTTATGTCTGTCCCTCGAGGAGTGTCATTAGGTACTTGGCTTCGACTGAGGTCTCCTCCCGCTCGGCGTCAGTTTGGAAGTAGGGTCGTCCCTCTCAGGTTGGGACTCGACGGTGTCGAGGGAGAACACACCTCCCCCGACGGTGGTCATGCAGCACGATCGCGCTGCTTCTTGGCTACCTCGGACGGTGCCGACTCCTTGCGGGGTGGGAAATTTGAGTTTCAGATGGTAAGCCGAAGGCACCGCTTGGAGGGAGCATAGCCCGGGTCGGCCGAGTATGGCGTTGTAAGCTGCCTTGACGTTGACCACCATGAAGTCCATGGACTCGGTCCTCTTGACCGGAGCCGATCCTGCGGTAACGTCGAGGGTGACAATCCCTTCTATCATGACAGGGACGCCGGAGAACCCATGCAAGGTGTATCCGGCCAGCCTGAGTTTGCCTTTAGGTAGCTTGAGATTCTCGAAGGCTTCGAGGAAAAGAATGTTAACCGAGCTGCCGTTGTCGACGAGGATTCGGCGAACTTCACAATTAGCCATGTAGAGATTAATGACGAGGGCATCGCAGTGGGGCAGGCGAACGCCTTCGAGATCCTCTCCTGAGAAGGAGACCGGCATCGGTTGTAGCTTGGGCGAGGGACTGTCGTGGACAGCATTCACCTCTCGGATGAAGGCTTTTCGGGAAGTGTTTGAATTTCCTCCCATCGGCCCTCCGTGGACACAGTGCAAGATGAAGGGCGTATCTGTGGCTCCCTCGGAGTCGGGATCCCGACCCCGGATGCGGTTAGGGGTAGGGTTCGGAGGTGAGGACCTCCGGTTCCTAGTATCTCGTCGATCCCGCGGGACTTCTTGGGTGAATTCTCGGAGGTACCCCCTGGAGATGAGTTTCTCAATTTTGTCTTTTAGGGCCCGGCACTGGTCGGTTTCGTGCCCGTGATCTCTGTGGAAGCGGCAGTAGAAGCGTTGATCTCGATTCTTGTTGTTATTAGATCGGGGGGGTAGTCGGACAATGCCTTTGTCTTCGATTTCTAAGAGGATGGCGGATACGTCATGCGTCAAGGGAGTGTACCTTTCGAAGCGGGGGACCGGCGGGACCTTCTTCACGGCCCCCGCGTCCCTCGGAGTTTTCTTCGGTGGTTCGATAGCCTCGACCTTCCGCTTTCCCTTCCCGAGGGCCTCCCTGGTATCTTCGGGGTTAAGGGCCTCTTCTGCCCTAATGTATTTCTCGACCCGGTTGAGGAGGTCGGGAAAGTCGATGGGGGGTTTCTTTGCCAGAGAGGCTTTCAGCTGTCCATGACGAACGTTGTGCCGAAAGGCCGCAGAGGCGACGCCTGGATCAAGAGAGGAGACCGACCTCGCCTCCGTGGTAAATCTCCGGACGAACACTCTGAGGGATTTCCCCTCTATCTGCTTGAGCCCAAGTAAGGAAGCGCTAGTCCTTTCCGCCTTCCGGCTGGTGACGAAGTGGGCGAGGAAATTGCCTTCTAGTTGGTCGAAGGAGTAAATGGAGCCGGGGGTGGGTTTCGAGTACCATTCACGAGCCGGACCCCGAAGCGTGGCGGGGAAGGCTCGGCATAGCAGGGGATCCGAGGCGCTGTGAATCATCATGAGGGTTTTAAAACCTTCCATGTGATCAGCAGGATCTCCCTCGCCGTCGTAGGTCTCGAACTGAGGTGGTCGGAAATTCCTTGGTATTTCCGCTTGGAGGATGGGGGTGGAGAAGGGAGGTCGGACAGGTCTGTACCCCTGAGCCGCCTGTCGGTCGCCGTCTCCCATATGATCGAGGCGATCCTCCATTTCTTGGAGGCGTCTTAGGAGTATGCCATCGTCTTCTGGCTGGTGTGTTGAGGGGCGCGATGCGCTGGTCTCGACATCCGACCCTGTTTGGGAGCGGAGGGTTTCCTCCCCGGGGGTCCGTCGGAGGGCCCCGAGAATTTCTCTCCGGAAGTCTTGGAACTCCTTGTGAGTGACGGGGGCTCCCTCGATCCGGTGGGGTTGGTCTGGAGGCTGCCTTTCGATGCGGCTGAGTGCCGATCTCCGTCCCTCGGGCGGCGGTCTTGGATGGTTCGGGGCCGGGTTGGAAGCGGCCCTTCGCCTGCTGCGGCTAATCTGTCGGTTGACGATTACTCCCCGTAGGTCGGGCTGGACTGTACGGGTGGCGCTCTGCCAGGATCCATGATGGGAATCTCCGTGCCTTGATGTGCGTGGCCCGGCATTGGTGTTTGGTGGGGGTGTGCCCCGTCGGTTGACGGAGGAGGCGGCCCCCTTGCCCTTGGAGGCCATGAAAGTTCGGCTGTCGAGGTCGCTCGATGGTCGGGCTCGGGTCGGCTTCTGAAGCAGTGTTCCCACAGACGGTGCCAACCTGATGCGGTTTATTTCTAGGGGACGTGTGGATGCACCAGGTGTGAGTTCGGACTCAATTTGTATTTGAAGGAGAATGCTGCTCGTCTGATGACCCTTGGCTGACCGGGCAGAACTTGTGGCGACCTCGGGGTGGTTCGGAGATCTGGGCTCGGATCAGAGGATTCGGATCCGAGGTCTTGTGTACCTGCAGACGGTCCTGAAACACCGAGGTTTGTCCCGGTGGCGGACCCTCCGACGATCTAGTCAGTCTCTGTGAGAGAGTAGCAATAACTAGGTGAATTTAAGTGGAAAAAGATTGATTACCTGAAAAGGTGGGTGAGGGTCTAGTATTTATAGGGAATCCCAACCGGGTTTGGATCCGCTTGGGGGCCGGGTCTGGACCCGAAAGCCCATGGGCCTGATGTGGCAGAGGGCCCAGGCGGTTTAGGGCAGACGTGGCCATACCAGGAGCGGTATAGAGCTGACGTGGCAAAACCCCGGGTGGTATTTGGGGCTGACATGGCTGATCGTGGGTCTTCTGTGCTTCTGGGAGAATCGGAGGGCCTAGGCTGAGCCAGGTCATCCCCCTGCTTCGCCAGAGAGGGGGGACGGCCAGTGGGGCTGTCACGGATCGGAGGCCGAGGACCGCTGAAGCCCGTCGGATATGAGGAGGCCAGTTCTGCAGGGGTGAACGTGAGGTTCGGCGCCGACCCTGCGGTGATTCGAGGCCGAACTAGATTGCTATTTTTACCTTTCTTGAGTGAGAGTTGTATTGGGCCCTGGTAGGGCCTCCAAGCCATTTTTACCCTACCACACATGTGTTAGGGAATTCTTCTCTCTAGAGGATCTTGTTAAGTCTTCGATACAATCAATACAAAACATCAAGCAAGTACTAAATCACACCAATCACACAAAGTACACAATAATTGTCCTGGTTTAGGCTTTCGCCTTAATCCGGGGGAGGATGAACGGTTATATTATTTCAACTAAAGAGGATATAAAAACTACAACTCTCACTACGACCATCTCTCAAGCCTAAGAACATCCACTATCGTGTGCTAAATATGCAAAATATGCATTTTTAGCAAACGACACCCTACTATCATTTGCTATATATGCATATTTAGCAATTGAAGTGAATAGTGGACTTCTAAATATAGCTGCGCACTTTAGCAATTACTAAATATAGAATACGGAGGATGATGTTCCGTCTGTTTATTTTTTATAATTTTAATATGGTCGGATGGAAGATGATCTTCTGTCCGCCAGCTTCTTCAGAAAATATTTCCCAAAAATTATTAAAATGCCATCCAAAAATTACGAAAATGCCATAAAAAAATTGTAAAAAAATTTCTCGGACGGGAAGCTCTTCTTCCGTCCGACAAATTCTTCCAAAAAATCTTTCGAATATTACTAAAATGCCATTCTGTAATTACGAAATGGGCTTTTCATAAATTTAAATTAGATGGATCTTCCGTCTCTTCCAAATTTGGCTCTAAACGACTGCAACACTCTCCTTCAAATACTATTTTCTAATTGCTATATATGCAAATTTTAGCACCAACGATAGTGGATCCTCTAACTTAACCTACTTGTTGTTCATAATGGAGAAATCTATCACCTCTTAGATGAAGTACTCTCTTCTTCTATTTGACACTCAATAGAATAATATGGTCCTTGGAGCCGCTACAGTAAATATATAGATCTACAAAAAATCAGAGTTTAGATATCTTGATACAATAGTCATTCGATGTATATGAAGAGATAAACATACAATTAGAGCCGTACGATATAATTTGAAGACGAAGTGAGATTCAAATGAATCAGCCAGACCCGTACCCAAATAATGTAATGCCCTGATTTTTCATTTAATGAAAAAGTATATTTATTTTGCACGTAGTGTGCACGTGCAATATTTTTGGTAAATATTTTTATCAAGATGAATAAAGATATTTTAATATGTACTTTTAATTATTTTATACAAAAGTCTTCTTTTAATTAGACAAAAAGCCTTTTCTTTTAAAAGCCCAAAGTTAATTTAATTTATTATTTTATAATAATTATTTTGGCCCATTAAACTAAAGCCCATTAGTTAATTTTTTTTTTTAAAATGACTTGTAATGTAGAATACAAAATTAAAGTTTATAAAATGTACAATTTTTGGACCTAGTTGCATGCACGTGCACTACACGTACACGTGCAAAATGCACTTCCCATGGCCGGTTTTGATCTTTTTGGGAGGGAAATCAAAATTTGAGTGGAAATCATGGTGTGGTGGTTACTTGGTTGTGGGTAGTTAATGCAACTCCTACTTTCATCTTAGCCCTCCATCTTACAACCAACTACTTGATCCTAGCCCTCCATTCTCTTAGATTTTTAGTATAAATACCCCCGTCCCCCCATGGCTAGTTATTCTTGTGCCTATTAATCCTTCCAAACCTATAGTCTAAATTATATTATCTAGTAGTGATTTTGTGAGTTGAAAGATTGAGAGTGTGTGGGATTTTGCTTGCAACTAGAAGAGAGAGAGGTCGCAAGGACATTCGTCTAGGAATTTGCTAGTTGTAATTTTTCTCTCCATACAAGGTGGGTAAATTTTTCCTATTTCTAAAATAGGAATGCATGCTAGTTTTAATTAGAAAAATGATGCATGAAAATGACTAATAAGAATGCATTTTTAATTGGAAAAATGATCTATAATGGATTGAATTGTTGATATGCAAATTGTGTGTATTTCTACTATTAAAATTCAAGTTGTGTGCAATATGAATGTGGTTATAAATTATGTAAATAAACTTCGTTAGTAGCATGAAAAACTATGTGCAAGATTAGTATATTGACTATCTCGCTTTATGTGCTAAATTGGAATTTTTTATTATGGCATTGTAACGAATAAATTAATATGCAATTTTTATGTTTGGAAAATGAATAAGAGCAGAAATTAGTATAGAGATTAAAGAAATTATAATGTCAAAAAGGAATGTAGTAGTACTAGTATGTCACATTAACCAAATTGTATGGTAAAAATGTGTTAACTATTGGAAAAAAATTATGTTTAATTATTTAAGAAAATTATTTTCATATACTGGAATAAAAATTCAGGATGAAAACGATTAATCTGGAATTTTTACAGTGTGTTAGTAAGAACAATGTGAAATGAAATTTTGATGAACGTCAAAAGGTTCTAAATAACAGAGAGTATGGGTTAAGTGGAATTTGAATTATGCTAGTGACAACTTGAGCACGTAGCTCAAGCGGTTGGGATGGCACTGATCGCTACAGTGGTTTTGGCCTTAAGGTTGCGGGTTCGAATCCTTGTGGCACTATTTTGTTTCATAAATTTTTAAGTGTATAAGATCAGCGGCCGAGAGTATTTAAAACTCTCAGCGCCTCTTTACACTGCTGGCGCAGGTGGCCTAGTGGCCTGTGCCTTCGGCTGTCTTCTCTGTGGTGCTGGGTTCGAATCTGGGGCTCGGCAGTTAGAAAAAATATTTTTTTTGAATGTTTTTGTGATCCAAAAATTATGAAAAAAATATGGTTATTCTTCTAAAATACATGGGACTTATTAAAAATAATTTGGAGATTATTTACATAAAATAAAGTATGATTTGTGACTAAATGAGTAAATAGAAATATAGTTCTACTTTGATATTCTTTGTGAAATTATATCTTGCAAAAATGATTTGAAAAGAAGGATTAGAAAATTAATTTGACAAAAAGAAATTATATTGTGTGATGTGATGCAAATTATTCTCATTTGAGAATGGTGTGGAAATTATGAAGCGTAAATGTTCACCTTTGATTGAATAATTAGTGATGTGGGTTTTTTTTATGTGAAAATAACATTTCATGAGCTACATGATGAATAGTTAAATTTCATGTATAGTTATGGACTATTTGAACGAATTAGAAATCATGATTGAAAAAAAAAATCTATTTTGATTATGAAAATGAATTTATGAGTTGGAAATACTCAAATTGGAAATTGTGAATTGAAAATTGAAACAAAAAGAGTAGCTAAGTCTCCCCCGGCATTTGGAAAGAAATGAAATGAAAATTTAAAAGAAAAACCAAGGTTGGTCATGTTTGAATGAATGAATAAGTCCGGTGTAGTGGAGAAGCTAACTCTAGAGCTTTGATTTTTGTTCATGATTTTGATAAAAACTAAGGATTAGTACATAGTGGAGACGTGATGAAAGTAGGAGAAAAACACGAGTATGAGGGCCATCGAATTGGCAGTGTGAGAGTGATCCACAGGCTGCCTGCTTGATGCGTCAAGACATGGCTTGGGCACTACTCCAAAATTATCGTCCCGGTGGCGACGCTTGTGGGATGTTTGGTGACTGCAAGAGGATCGTGTGCCATGAAGTGAGGCTGAATTGCCACAGGCTGTCTTCACGATGCGTCGTGACATGACGTGAGATTCCCCTCCAGAATTTTCTGTACACGTGCTTGTACTCATAGATCATCTAGGATACCTACCGTAATTACAGTAGTAGATTAAGTCACAACGAGGAATTGAACCCTACAAAGATGAAGAACGATTAAGGGCTTGCCCTCGGACCTATGTAGTATGGGATGCATAGAATCCGAACAAGTGCGCATTAGTGTCATGTAATAAAAATAAATGCATTAAGGACTAAGTGCACAATCACAACACGACATCAATAGGGTAGTCCCTTTAGTTTGATATGTGACAAGTTTGTGTTTGCTAAATATGGAAAATTGAGTTGTACTATTTCCGGCATAGAGAGGATGGCCGTGTATAATGTTCGTCGGTTGAATAAACTGACGTACCCACAGTCTTATATGCAGGTAAATGGCATGATAAAGATTAAAGAGGAACAGATGATTAAAGATGATACAATGTTGTTGTACATTCATTAAATTGTTGTAAATTTTACTTCCGCTGTGCAATGTAAAATGTAATATTGATGTAAACTCTGATGTAAAGTGAAAAGTTTAAATTTCCTTGTAAAATTGTACTAAAGGAAGCGAAAAGATCCTGTAGAACATCTCGAATTCAGTGTATTTGGAATTCGGGCGTTACAAATAATCCATCAACCGCGCTCGGTCGGCCGCACATAGTTGCGGTCAACCACAGCCTTCAAGACTTCGACTCGAGGGGGTGACAGTCGACTGTCCACCTCTCTGTTGTTGCTGCTGCTGACTGCTTTCTTCTTCTTTGATCCCTCACTTCGAATCCTCTACTGGTATCACCATCTTCCCTTCACACAAAATAAATATGAAAGACATTAAACCCAACACAAGCAAATTTTAGTGTGATGTTTTATGCTCTTTATCTAGGAAGCACTGATACTCTCCCGAGGATGTGTATCTCGTACCGGATACGTATCCGATGGGATACTCTCCGGATATTCGCTGGATACGTACCGGATACATTTCTCAGCAATTATTTTAAAAAATAAAGAAAAAAACCGGATACTCTGGGGATACTCTTGGATACTATTTGGATACGCGGAGGGAGGGGTGATATATATATATTTTCTACTATTCTCTTCGTCTTCTCCTTTCAAATCCTAATTTCTTTTTTTTGACGAGTCTTTCAAATCCTAATTTCATTTGATTAAAAGATATTATTTTGTTTCATTTGATTAAAAGACGTCGAAAAAATGATAGATGTAGAATGTAGTTCTTGATATTGTTTTGGTTAATTGACTACTTGTTATTATTGTACAAGTTGTTGCATCTTCATTCGCTTCAGTGTTTGAGTGTTAGATTTGTTTAAGATGATAGATATAGGACAGTAGGATGTAGTATTGAAGGGTCTTGGTTGATTCATGGTTATGACTTATGAAGTTATGATAGATGTAGTTATGACCTTGATTCTATTGAATATGTTTAAGACTAACCTACTTTTATTTGAACATTTCGGTTATGTAATATTGGTATTGGTGTTGTTGAAAACTTGGAATGATCCATTAATATGTTTTGTTTGACACTGACTTGTATTAAATATTAATTTTAATTATCATGTTCTTGTTTCTAAGTTTCTTGTTTTTTCATGTTCGTATTGAATTGAAAATGTTAGTTTACTATTTATATATCTATAATATTATTATCTTTAATTATTTTAATTTAGTACGTGTATCCTAACATACCCGTATCCTAGATTTTGATAAATTGGCGCATCTGCAAACCAGAAACGTACCGTACCGGATACACGTAGCTGTATGCGTGCTTCATAGCTCTTTATTCTCTCTTGTTTGCAACACCTCTTGTATCCCTTGTCAATTTAATCACTTGTGATTTTTCTCTTGAAAAGGGACGTAGGTCACGTAGCACAGAGAAGCTCTGTTGATGGTAGAAGTTGAACTTTGCTTTGGGATTTTGTTGTTTCCGGGCAATGCATTTTACTTGGAAGATTACAGCATATGATACAAGTGTTTGGTAAATTTCTGAAATTCCTATTTCTTGATTAGATCTTTATTTAAAAATCAGTGATTGCTCACGTAACAGAACCTTAAAAATCAATACCACGAGTCAGGCTATTGAATTTCATATTACTTTGTGCGTGATCTTTATAGTTACCAAGACAAGTCTAGTTGACATGATGGCTTAGTCACCTTATGACTTCTAGATTATCCCATTATTTCAAGAGAACCAGCAAGTAAAATATCTGGGTTTGTTTCTGAAGGCTAGCTACGTTTAGAATTAAATTGCTGCTTCTTTTACAGTAAATGAGAAGATATTTTACTTGTTTATAGAGCGTACATTTTTCCTGCAATAGTTCACACATGCATGCATAAAATTGGACGAAGCATCAGAGTAAAATTTGATTCAAAACAAACAATTAGATCTGCAAACATTGTCTATGAAAAATCCTAACTGAAGACATAGAAGAAATATTAAAAAGAGACATTTCAAGAACTAAATAACTAGATGTCTTCTTCTAATTGACGGCCTGATCGCCGACATATTTCAGCGCCATATCAGCAATGATCTTGTACAGCTTCTCTGTTGGATGAAGGGCATCCCAGTACATGTACTTGCTTGGATCATCGCATGTTTTCTGGCCCTTGCATGTTTCTCCGAACTCAACTGTACCTGACCCACAACATCCTTTCAGTGTCTCAATGATCCCTGTATTGTAAAAGAAGAAACTAACTTCAATCTTCAAACAAAATGTCCCTATAATGATCTGTAAAATCACCAGTCTAGAAATATTGTATTGGATTTTGTCACATAGCAGCACATCCTAAGGAGATGAAGAATGAAAATATTTGACTGCTCAGGGAAAAAGTGGCCACGTGCAACATACACGATCGTATACTAAGAAACTACTTATGCAGTCTACCCTCCTGATTATATAAAGGGAGTTTTCTGAACCATCTTTATAGTTTGAAGGGTTTTGTAAAGCATCTTTTAGGGTAAGGATTTGGAAAATAGTTATAGTGTTTAGGTAAGGAAGAATTTTTGCAGTCTACTCATCTAAATTAAATTATATGATGGATCAAAACTACAATTACTTACCGTACTTCTTGGGGTTCCCAGCAACCTCTTGAAAGACTTGGTATATATCGAGATAGGCAGTTCTAATACCCAATTTCTTCAAAACTGATAGCTCTGCTACTATCTTTGAGTTGAATGACATTGCCACATCATTAAACCTAACAAAACATCCTGCACTGTCTAGTATAGTCTTAACTATCGGAAGGCATCCCATTGGTGGAACTCCAACCAATACGAACCTTTTCGCCCCAATTCGATTGATTTCCTTAAGAAATAGCAGAAATTAAATCATCAGATGTTGACAAACAATAATATATGAGGGAACTTGTTTAGAAATTCGCTTGACTGATTTTTCAGAACCACTTTCACTTTTTATGGTATAAATCCTCGACTGTTCAGGAAATCTAAGGAAACTTCTGTTATAAGGAAGTGTTAAAGGGCTAGTTTAGATGTGTATTACTTACTGTTTATTTAAAAAATCAATGCTTTTCTTGGTTAAAATGTACATTTGTTATTAAAGACTTCAAACAAAATGTTTTAGTAGTCAATCAATTACATTACGTCAAAAATGCCAGATTATATGAAGGGGTTAGATATTGAAACCTTGATGTATCCAGACATTAGTGAGACCAAGTAGTCCTCGTACTGCGGCTCTGTGAACTGCTTCGATCTGTTTGGGTAAAAAAAGTAATTTTGAACAAAATCATTAGTACCGGCACTGATTACAACCACGGAGTTGTTGATGATTTTCTGCGCTTCTGTTCGACCAACTAATTTTCTCAGGTGAAGCTTGTAATGCTTCAAGTACTCTATCTGCTTGGGGAATGATAGTACATCCTACGAGTGAAAAAAAATTGAGAATATTTGTTACGTTATCCTTTTAAATGCTGCAGGTTTATGTTCAAGTGAAGAGGCTTAAGGATAACATATATACTGCACTAATTGCTGTTAATTCGTCATATCCAGAAGAAGCTGATGCGAAACTGACACCATGCTTGAGTTGCTCAGTGCTGAGATTCGGGTCCAAGAACGCTGGAATGCTCGTAGCAACACCCAGTGACTCGGCTACACAGGGAAAATTGAAATAATGTATTATATGTAGTCCATGCAATATATTGCAAAATTCAAACTATTTCGCAATGGCGCAACTGTGAAATTTTACAACATGTTTTTAAGGAATAAACATTATGAGTGGGTTCTGTACATCATATTTAACTAATTTTCAAAATAATCAAGTTGAACAATAATTTTATACTTGTCAAGGTGCTAAAAGAGTAAAAATATTGGAATATTAGTGAGTGGTTTACCTCTTGATCATGTTTCAGTCTTTGCACTTTGATCGGTTTTTCAATTTAACAGAACTAAGTTAACCACATGAAACATGAGCATAAGACATCTAAATTAATCAGTTGATTTTGGGTACATATGAATCAAGTAATGTAGAAAACATGATCACCGGCCGGTGTAGATCATTCATAATGGTTCTACAGAGTAAATATGATTCTTTCATGCAATTCTTCCCCATAAGCTGCAATGTGCAGTGTATACTGTGCCAAGCAGTGAAACTTCTTTGATGCTCTGGTAAAAAGTGGAAAAAACTCCCATGGTCATTTTTAATTTTTTTTTTTTAAGGAAAACTCACAATATCGGGTCATATCGGGTTGGGTCCTCCACTTGTTAAAAAACCTACTCGTCGGCTGGCAACGGGAATTAAATATTTACACTTAAGTATTTTTGCACCCGATATCCTACTGTTCCAATAATTTTACACTTAAGTACATGAATAAATATTATATTTATACATCTATCTTCAACAATTACTATTTACACCTATATCCCTACAAGCCTATTATTCAAATTTCATATTTTTGGGGGGTATTTTTAACGGGTCTGGGTCCGAGTCGGGTTTATTTTGAGCAAACCCGAACCAGAACCCGAAAGTGCATCGAGTCTTATTTTAGGACCCAGACCCGGACTCAGACCCATATAGATCGGGTCGATTCCGGTCCAATGCCGGGTCCAGATCGGATCCGGGTATCAGGTCAAAGTAAGACTTTACTCACATGGTCAAATTAATTCTACTGGATCCTAATTGATGGCAAAATGAAGGTGGGGACTCTCCTTCACAGAATATAAAGTCACAACTCACATGCAAGTTTCTTGCCTTCATCAGGATAAATTAATAACTGCATATTATTATTTACCGTTTACTGTAGTATGTAATAAAACAGACATGGTGAATTTATTACTTTCCAGTCTCCAGTTTAGCTGGGACGTGGAGATTGCAGTGGAATCGACCCACAACTGATCAGGATATGGATTTTCTAAACAGCCAATTGAAATGATAGCAATATCTAAGGTGAAGAAGCTATTGGAAGACAATTTAAGAACTGTTTGAGCACAACGTTCCTACTCCCTCTCTATGTGTGATAAGGTCTCTCTTGCAGCTCAGATTCGAGATAGAGAGCTCCCTCCTTTGCCTGAGGATCTCCCTGTAGATTTGCCATTAGGGTCTATTTACCAAATTCATTTTGATTCCCTCTCTAATGAGGATATGTGTTCACTGGCATTGGGTATGGGCGTTTGTACTTTTCCTCTTCTCCATCTCCGTTCATTTCTATTAGGTCTCCTGAATTTTCCTGAGCTTTCGAGTTCAACCGGTTTAATGATTAGTTGCTCCTGGAATATTTGAGGGCTAGGTAGCTCCCCTAAAAGAGAAGCTATCTATGACATGATTTTCTCTTCTAAATGTTGTTAGAATTGTGTCTTGAATACTCGTGGTTCAGATTATAAGAAGATAAGATAAAGTACGGAGGTCGAAGCGTCGAAGAGTAGAAGAAAACAGAGCAGCAATAGTGCATGCATAGTTACGGTCGACTGTCCCAAGTTGCGGTCGACCGTACACCCGACCGCAGTTGCACTGGGTTTGGCCGAGAGGTGAACGTTTAACCGGTCTTGTTGGACAGTCGATCGACCGCGGCGCTGTGTTCGTTTTGGGCCTCGATTTGTTAGGTAGTTTCAACCCAATCTTCATTTCCAAGTTTGATCTAGGTTTCTCTCTATTCTTCTACATATATTGTAAACTGCTCCAATATGAGACTTCATAGATTATTTTCTCCATTGCAAAGATAGGCTCGAGAGAGGGATAGTTCTTGGTGAGTGCGTTTAATTTCTTGAATTGAGTGAATCAATAACTCCTTGTAATCTCTTTTAGTTGAATATTAGATCTCCCTATATTTTCCACTGGATTAAGCAAAAGCTAACCGGGATAAGTCATCGTTATGTTTGTGTTAGATTGGTGGATCTACTTGCTTGCTCAATTGATTCTTCTCATCTACTTCGAATACCTCATTGCTCTATTTAGTTCTGCTGTGACAACGGGTGTTGGTTGACGCCCCAATCCCAACAACTGGTATCAGAGCTTCAGGTTGCCGAGTCCCTTGGTTAAGATGACAGGCTACAGTATTTTGAAGATCAAGCAGTTCAATGGAAAGATCAATTTCAATTTTTGGAAGACTGATATGTATGATGTCCTTGTTCAAGAACGTTTGCAGTTAGCCGTTAAGAAAAAAGAAAATCCAACTGATATGAAGGATGACGGTTGGAAAAATATTCGTGAAAGAGCCATAAGTCTGATCAGACTATCCTTGGCGGATGAGGTCAAGTGCAGATTTCGTGAAGAAACTGATGCGGCGAGTTTGTGGGAAAAACTCATAGCTGACTACTCTGGTTCATCATTCTTAGATCGAATGCATTGGAAGAGGAAGTTATTCCATTTATCTATGAAGGAAGGTATCGATCTCCAAGACCACATTACAGAGTTCAATAAGGTATTATATGAACTTAAGGCGATCAACGCAGATGTGTGTGAGGTAGATAAAGCTTTCAAACTGATATATTCACTACCAGATTACGAGCCTTTGATCACTACCATGCTACACGTTAGATCTGCCAAGGAGAGTATTTCGGTAGATGGTGTAATCAAAACATTGAAGGAAAATCAACTTAGGAAGGAGATCCAGAAATCACTGTCTATTCCCACAAGTTGTCTAGCAGTAGATGGTCCTTCAAGGGGAAGACAAAGTGCTTCGAAAAAATATTCGATCCGTTGCCGATATTGCAAGAGGTCAGGGCATATCAAGAAAGATTGTTGAAAATTGCATAATCAGGAGAGCGTAAAGAATGAGAATTCAGCTACTAATGTGGTTAGTGCCTTTGATTCAGGTGATTCATGTCTTCTTGTTTCAAATTCTTTAGAAGTAGATTCTAGTTGGTTTCTTGACTCAGGGAGTTCTTCTCATTTTTGCTCCGAGAGTGAGTTTTTTTCTACTTATAAGTCTACTACGGGGCGTTGTGTGACAACGGGAACTTGGGACATTTGTGAAGTAGTAGGTGAGGGGACGGTTGAGTTGAAGATGCTAGGTCTAAATATGTTCACTTTGAAGGATGTTTTGCATATTCCTCTGCTAAAACGGAATCTGATTTCCTTGGGAACTCTTGATGCACGGGGTTGTAGGTATAAAGCTCGAGGTGGAGTTCTGTCTGTTTTTCAAGGTCGTCATAAGGTGATTAGAAGTATGAGAGTAGTTGGGCCAAACCAAAACATCTCTACAAGCTTTGGGGAATCTGAAATACTTGAGCAAGTATTGCACCTTTTCTCGTTATTCCCGCAAGCTCAGCTAGTTTGCCGCAACTAAATTCATCAATACGAGACCACGACGTTCGAATATCGTCGAGAGGTAGAGAATGCATAAGGGTAGGTGGAGTTCGTGCAGAGTTTGGAAACTTCGTGGGTACATCTACGGAGGTATGCCCTTGAAGGGGTATACTGGAATTGGTGAGATTGGGTAGAGATCAGTTCAATTAGAAGAAGAAGCTATTGATCTAAGTTTTTTTTGCAAGTGGAGTTCATTAAAGTTTGAAGATGAATAACACATCATGTGATAGCACTCGTATGCAATCCAAGGTGGAGTTTGTTAGGATTGTGTCTTCAATACTCGTGGTTTAGATTAGAAGAAGGTAAGATGAAGCACGGAGGTCGAAGCGTCGAAGAGAGTAGAAGAAAATAGAGCAGCAATAGTGCAGGCATAGTTGCAGTCGACTGTCCCAAGTTGCGGTCGACCGCACCCCCGACTGCACACCCGACCATAGTTGCACTGGGTTTGGCCGAGAGGTGGACGGTCAACCGGTCTTGTTGGACGGTCGACCGACCGCGGCGCTGGGTTCATTTTGGACCTCGATTTGTTAGGTCGTTTCAGCCCAATCTTCAACTCTAAGTTAGATCGTACGGCTCCTATTCAGTTATTTCTTTTCCAGATTATATTAGACGACTGAAAATCAAGATTAGACCTAGGTTTCTCTCTATTCTTCTATATATATTGTAAACTCCTCCAATATGATAGCAGAATACTTCATAGATTGTTTTTCCATTGCAAATAGAGGCTCGAGAGAGAGATAGTTCTTGGTGAGTTAGTTTAATTCCTTGTATTGAGTGAATCAGTAACTCCTTGTAATCTCTAGTTGAATATCAGATCTCCTTATATTTTTTCCTGGATTAAGCAAAAGCTAACCGGGATAAGTCATCATTGTGTTTGTGTTAGATTGGCGCATCTACTTGCTTACTCAATTGATCCGTCTCATCTACTTCAACTTCCTCATTGCTCTATTTAGTTACGCTGCGACAATGGGATTTGGTTGACTCCCCATCCCAAAAAATGGGATATTATTTCTATTCAAGAATCTAAACTAAATGGTATTCCTATCGCGATTAAGCGGCCCCTAGGTGGTTATCTAATCACTCAATGGATCAGTCTTGATGCGATTAATTCCAAAGGGGGTATCCTCCTAGGGTTTAAATCTACTCTCTTCACTCTTGTCTCTGTTCTTCGTTTAAAATTCCTCTTAATTGTGGTTCTCCGGTGGAATGATTTGAACCAGCTTCTCAAGGTTGTCTCTGTCTATGGCCCTTCCACAGCGGGGCTTAGAGATGTTTTCTGGGATGAATTCAAATCCTTCTAATGCCGGATTAATGGTCTGTGTTTCTTTTGTAATGACTTTAATGTCACTAGATTTGTTCATGGGCGGTCCGGAAATTCGGCTAGAAATAATGATTCCTTCTACTTTAATGATTGTATTCGCTCCTTAGAACTCATCGACCTCCCTAGTAATGGGCGATGGTTCACTTGGTCTAACCACAGGTTAGCGCTTTCGCTGGCTAAACTTGATCATTTCCTCATTTCCCATGACTGGATTAATTCTTTTCACAACTCCTTTGTCCAAGCGCTCCTGAACCCTTCTTCTGACCACACCCCTCTTTCCCTACATTCTAATTTCAATTTTTCCAAACCATTCAAATTTAGGTTCGAAAAATTTTGGCTGGAGGATCAGATCTTCGTTAACATGATCACCCATTGCCTGTCTTCGGTGGTGGTATCTATCGGTTTGGTACAACTTTTGCTTAAGCTTCATTCCGTGAAACACAGATGTAAGATGTGGAGTCGGGTTAGATTTGGAGACGCTAACTGCCTTAAACATTCTTTTCTTAATTCCATTCAACGTATTGATCAGCTTGAAGTGCTAGTTCCTATTTCTGTTGATGATAGAAATAAAAGAATTGATTGTAAAGGTAATTATGCAGCCTTACTCCACCAAGATCACATCAAGTGGGATCAGAGAGCCAAGATTAAATGGCTGAAGAAAGGAGACTACAATACCTCCCTTTTTCATCAGGTCGCCTCCCATAGTCAATGTGTTAATCACATCACCTCTATCACTGATAATGATGTTGAGCTACATTTATCGATCAATATCGCTCCTCCTTTCTTAACTTCTATTTAAACCTAATGGGTTCCTCGACGCCTAGAACTTTGCGTCCGAACTGGGAAGCCCTTTATGGATCAGAGCATGTCGATCTCTCTGAATTGGAGAGCCCGTTCTCGCTGGAGGAGATTAAGGTAGCTGTGTTTTCCATGAAAAGCGACTCATCCCCTGGTCCGGACGGTTTCCCTTGTTTCTTCTTCCAAAAGTTCTGTGATTTTTTGAAAGATGACTTTGTAAAGATGTTCGCCAATTTATTTCACGGTTCCTTTTCCTTTCATCCGATTAATTATATACATATTGTTCTCATCCCTAAGATCATTGGTGCTAATACGGTCACCGCTTTTAGACCAATTAGTCTGCTCAATGTAACCTTCAAAATCATTATGAAAGTCCTCGCCAATAGACTTACCTCAGTAATATCCCCCTTGATTGATGTGGCTCAATCAGGTTTTGTGAAAGAACGTTTCATTTTAGATAGTGTTGCCACTGCTCAGGAGATTATCTCCGGGTGTCACCGCTCTAAATCGAAAGGCATCCTTTTGAATCTTGACTTTGAAAAAGTTTATAATAAAGTTGAGTGGGACATCTTCGTTCATCGTGGTGTTGGTCCAAAACGGATCTCTTTGATTAAATCTAGTCTTTTTGCTGGTACATTCTCCGTTATTATTAACAGGGTCGAAGGTAACAAATTCAAATGTAAAAGAGGGCGATGTCAGGGTGACCCTATCTTTTCTCTACTTTTTGTTTTTGTGGCTGACGTTTTCAGCAGAATGCTTCTCAAAGCCGCTAATGCAAATTTTATTCTAGGCCTGGAAGTGTTAATGGTTATAAAAGGAGTGGTTAATCTTCAGTATGCTGATAACATTATCCTTTTTGCTAAACTGAACGATTCTTCCTTGCGTAACATGAAACTGCTTCTATATTTTTTCGAAGCAGTTTCTGGTTTATCGATCAACTTTGATAAAAGTTCTATCATCTGGCTAAGTGGATCTTCCAACCGTCAAACCGAGATTGCTAATTTCTTCAATTATTCTTCCGGCTCTTTTCCTGTCAATTACCTTGGTATCCCCCTGAGATGGGGCAAACCTTGTAAATAGGATTGGTATCCTATGAATGAAAATTTTGAGTCTAAACTAAATATGTGGTCTGGCCGTCAGATGTCTCGTGGGGGTAGACTCATTCTTATTAACTTAGTTCTTTCCGCGATCCCTCTTTATATGATGTCTTATCTCTACGTTCCCTCTTGGGTTATTCACCAGATTGACGCTATTAGACGCAATTTCTTCTGGTCTGGTTCTGCAAATTATTCGATTAGCAAGCACCTTTGCAACTGGAACAAATGTGTAAATCCAAATCCGCTGGAGGTCTTGGTATCCTCAATCATAGAAACCAAAACCTTGCTCTTCTCGGTAAATGAGTTTGGAAAGTCTTGAAGCGTGATGATCTTGCTTGGATTCACTTGGTTAAGAACAAATATCACAAAAGAAAGTTTGGGATCTTCATTCCAAGTTGGTTATCCATGTCTCTCCATTTTGGAAAGGTGTGTGGAAAGCGATGGAACCTTTCAAGTGCAGCCTCCAAAAAATTTGCTAGGATGGCTCTACTATTAGATTCTGGTTAGATTTTTGGACCGAAAACACAAAATCTCCATTTATTTCCTACTCTGTTCCCCTTATACTCTAATCAGAATACTACTGTCGCTTCTTATTTGACTTTCAACACTAATCTTCGTAATTGGATTATCCGCTTTAGAAGGTCTCTCTCTCTCTAGATCAACACTCTGACTACATTCGTCTTCTTGTCTTACTTGGCTCTTATCAATGACAAGCAAGAGACGACATTAGATGGAGATGGTCCAATACGGGTGTTGCTGCTGATTTTGGTGTGGGAGCAAACAAATGAATTTGTGGTTTCTTGGAGAAACGAATTAAGCAAACCTGTTGACTTTCACCGGCGTTTAACTAATTTCTTGCCGCTACTGTTGACCTGCAAAAAAGTGCGATACACGGGATGGATCCCTCCAACGCACCCTCCGACGCTCTTGTCAGTAATAAGGAAGATTATGAAAGAGCTTTATGTAGAAAAAGATTGATTACCTTCTTACGATGGGAGGAGAGGGGTTTTTATAGTCGCCTTAGGGATCCGTTTCTAGATAAGAACAAATCTCTACTTCCCGGTGTGGATGGATAGAAGTGGTTAAAACCATCTCTTAGGGATAATTATGAATCTGAATTCTTCTTTATCCTTCTGAACTGGTATGTAAAGGGTTGGAACCCGTACCCAGTAGGACAAATTCATTTATGGGTTATTGGGCTTTGAAGAAAGACCCAGTTCCCATTTCAAACCTATTTGTAGGTGAAATTACCGTTTTACCCATGAGAGCTTTAAGATTCGTGTCCAATTTGAACGGTCCCGATTTAATCCTATTTTTATCCATATCAACGGGAACTTTTACGTAATAATGTTCTACTCATTTCCCAATAATTAATGGTGTTATTTCGCCGTTCTTAAAACACATCTGGCAAAATATTGCGCCTTTCAAAATTAGGATCCTGGTTTGGCTAGCAATTCATAACAAACTTCTTACTGTGGAAATTCTCAATAAAAAATCCTGGCTTTAGGCCAAAAGTGTGTGTTATGTCACATGCATGAAGAGACTAGCCATCACATTTTCATTCACTGTCCTTTTGTTCGCCCGATTTGTTCATTTGCAAACAAACTTGGCATAATCATGGGACTCCGGGTTCCATGTCTTTTGGTTGGATTTTGTGGAGGAAGAATAAGTTTCCTTCGTCCTTCCTTTTCTCTTGGGACACTACCATGATAGCACTTATCTGGGTTATTTGGAAAAAGAGGAATGCCAAAACTTTTACCAAGATTAATCGAACGATTGATGTCATCATAGATGACTTCATCTTTTGCGTGCACCATTGGTCTCAACTTCTTTCCTCTTCTAACAGAGCAAACCTTAAGTTGCACCTTCTGGATAATGTGATTCTTTCGCTAACCCAATTGGGGATGAACTTGACTTCCTATGTTGGTTTGTCTTTTCGTTTTTGCTCAATTCATCCTGTATTTTTGTATGCAGGTCTGAGGCTTGCGTCGTTTCAACTTCCTGCGTCTTTCTTCTCCTTTCCATGTTTTGGCTGGTAAAGCTGCTCCCTATCTTGGTTCTCTTTTGGGTGTTGGTTTAGTGGTAATTCTGCTAGTTTTTTTTTTCTTTTATCTACTGGATGTATGTTTATATTGTTAGTCGCAGGGTTACTTCTTGGGTTTTACTGAGTCATATAGTTGGCCTGGTTGGTTTTTGTTCTGCGATGTTGTTAGTGATGTTCTGAAGCCCACGATTTCGGTTTCAATGCTTTTTAATCGGTTGTTGCTCTGTACAGAGCTCCTACTGTCTTCGCTGCGGCTATGTAGCTGTTGATGGTCTTGTTCCTTTTTGGGGTAGTTGTTGGGTGCGAGTGTCTGCCCCTTCTTCCTTTGTTTTGTTTATCTATCTAGATTGGTATGCTTGTGTTGGTTGTTTTTCTCTTCTGCACTTGTCAGCGTTGTTATGTGGTTTCTTCCCTTCCGTTGATCTTGTTGCTTGTACTGAAGTTTATGATATTGTAACTTTTTTGTCTTTTAATATATGTATTTCTAGGCTTGAGCTTTTGAGCTATATCCGTTGTATATAAAAAAAAAAATTATAGAAATTTTTAAAATAGGTATATGACACGTTTAGATTTTAATTTCTGCCATTTTAACATGAAAATAAGTACGAAAACTCAAAATTTCAATTTTTTTTGTTTGAATGTCATTTTTAAAAACTAGAAAATAGTTTTCCATAAAATTATTTTTTCTTATTTTGTGAAGAAAGGTAGATAGAAAAGAATCCTTAAAATACCTATCTAAGGTTCTATTAGAATAAATGAGCCACCAAATCTTTTAAAAGATTCTTTTTATTAATTTTCTTGTGTTTTCCACTCTTCTCAAAAGGAAAATGATTTTGCTTTTAATCTGATATGTCATGTTGTTTTCATTTTAAATTTTTTTCCTTTCAAACAAAGATTTTTTTTTTTAAAATAATGGAAAAGGAAACTAAGTAGGACATAGAAATAAGGATTTCATCCTATTTCTTTCGAAATTAACAAACAACCCCTAAATATAAATTTCTGAATTTGGTGATAAGCCAAGAACAAACATTATGGAATTTTTTTTCTTATATGTCACTTTTTGATAATATTTGCACTTATAGGACAGTTGTCAAAGTATTTGCGTTTGTGGACTCAATAACTAAACTCATCATTCTCAACGATGAGTTTAGTTGTTTCATGTTCGCCGTTGAGACACAGCGAGTCTAGCACTAATTTTTTGAGAAACTCGCCGTTCCCAACGGCGAGTTCAGTTCATAATTTTCAATGAAGACTCGTCGTTTCCAACGGCGATGACATTTATACTAGACTCGCTGTGGGGAACAACGAGTTTAGTTCAAAATTTTGAAAGAAGGCTCGTCGTTCCCAATAGCGAGGACATTTATACTAGATTCGGTGTTGGGAACGGCAAGTTTAGTTCAAAAAAATTCTATAGAGTTTTTTTTGTTTGAAAATTCACTAAGTACAACAGAATGTTTCACTCTCTATGAAATTTCCTATATTCTCGCCGTTCCCAATAGTGAGTCTAGTATAAATGCCCTCTCTATTGGGAACGGCGAATCTTCTTTCAAAATTTTGAACTAAACTCGTTGTTCCCAATAGCGAGTCTAGTATAGATGTTCTCACCGTTGGGAATGACGAGTTTTTCAAAAAATTAGCACTAGACTCTCAGTGTCCCAACGACGAGCATGAAACAACTAAACTCGTTGTTGGGAACCATGCCCGGCCCTGGCCTGATGTAACCGATGCAACTGCATCAGGCCCCCAAATCACCCCAAAAAGGGGGGCCCCCATTTTCAGAAAAGAAAAAAAAATTTACATTAGCTTCAGACCCCTAAAATCCATGAATCGTTTTATTTTTTCATGATTTTATATCAGCTTCAGGCTCCTAAAAAAATTTAAATTAGCTTCAGGCCCCTAAAATCAATAATTTCTCATGTATACTTTTTTATTTTTTTTCTAATACATGGATAGTTTTTTTTATTGGGTATATGTGGGGCCCCTTTTTGAGAGTTTGCTTCAGGCCCCTAAAATCCTAGGGCCGCCCCTGTTGGGAACGACGAGTTTAGTTGTTGAGTCCACGAGCACAAATACTTTAGCAACTGTCATCTTTTTGCCACACGGGTGATCCACCGCAGAATAGTTGTGTGGCCACCGCAGAACAGGTGATCCACCACTGCCACACGGGCCACTCTAAGAATTTCCTCCTCAAACTGGACTTTGAGAAAGCATATGACTCCGTCGACTGGGAGTGCTTGCTGGAAGCTCTCAGAGGGAGAGGCTTCGGAATTAAATGGATTATGTGGATCAAACAGTGTTTATACACTAGTAAAACGGCAATCTCGGTTAATGGGCGATCGGGTCCACCGTTTTCTTGCAAGAAGGGACTCCGGCAGGGGGATCCGCTATCTCCCCTTCTATTCACTATCATAGCGGATGTACTGAGGGGCATGCTAGACAACTGTCGGAGAAAATGTTGGATAAGGCCCGTCGCTAGCAACACCTCTAGCCAAGGGTGCACGATTCTTCAGTATGCTGATGACACCCTACTCTTTGGTAATGGGAATATATCAGAAATAGTCGGCTTTAAAGGGACCCTCTACTGTTTTGAAGTCTGGTCAGGTCTCAGAATTAATTTCCACAAGAGTGCGTTGATCCCAGTTGCACTTTCCGACGTAGAAGCACAGGACCATGCTACCATACTAAACTGTATGACGGATGAGTTTCCAATCAAATATTTAGGGCTCCCACTCAGATCAGGGAGGCTTACTAAGACGGACTGGCTACCTATCATAGACAGGATGGAGGACAGACTGTCAGGTTGGAAAGGAAAATCGCTTTCCCTCGGGGGCAGAGTGGTACTCATCAATTCGGTGCTGTCTAATCTGTCCATTTACTACATGTCGTTCTTTGAGCTGCCTAAATGGGTAATCCAAAGGATTGACCGAATCCGAAAGCGCTTCCTCTGGAAAGGGGCAGACTCGAATAGGAGGGGGGGGATACCACCTGATCAAGTGGGATATTGCATGCATGAAAAAGAAACATGGATGGCTAGGTATCATCGACTTAAGAGATATGAACCGTGCCCTATTGGGGAAATGGTTCTGGAAGGTCTTCCACCACAGCAAGGAAGGATGACAGGACTTCATTCAACCATACCTTCGGGAAAAAGGTACGAGAAGTTTAGGCTTCTGAGTAGGGTCGAGAGTTTCTCGCTTTTGAAAAGGAATTACCAAAGCAAGCGGGTCTTTCAACTCAGCAGTTACATCGACTATTGGTAATGGAAGGTCCACCAGATTCTGGTGGGACAAATGGTGTGGTGCCCATAACCTAAAGGAGACATTTCCAGATTTGTATGAGAAAACGAATCACCCGAATATATCTGTGGCCGAGACGTGGAAAAGGGGCAATTGGAGATCGTCTTTTCGAGGAAATCTTAACCCAGGGTTACATCAGCAACTGCAGGAACTACAAACACACATTGCACAGTCTGGGGCGATGTGTGCTCAAGGCCCAGATCAGATGCGCTGGGGACTTGAAACTTAGGGCGCTTTAACTATTAGGTCTCTGTATCATCGAATTCACTATCGATGATGCAGACCCAGCTGGGCACAGGTGTTATGGAAGGCCAAAACACCCCTTAAAGTCAGGGTCTTCCTCTGGCTAGTGCTCAATAATGCAATCCTCACCAGAGAGAACCTCGCCAAAAGACAACCCCAGATTGCGACCAACTGCAGATTTTGTAACACACATACGGAGAATCTGAATCACCTTTTCATTTACTGCCAAAGGAGTAAGACAACTATGGTAGAGGTATTACGGGCCTTAGGGACGGGTGACTACCCCAGCGAGTACGAGGATTTTTGGATAGGACCCAAATTTGCCTCGGTACGCCACGAGATGAAGGATGCTTGGTACATAGCCATTGCGGCGACTACTTGGGTGTTATGGCTAGACAGAAATAATTTCTATTTTCGTGCTTCATGTAATAATATTTCTGGTAACCTTACTCATATCATGCATATGATTTCTTTTTGGGCCACAGCTGCTGCCACAAGAGCAAAAGGGGGAATTGCCAGAGTCTTCCAGGTGGAGGAGTTTGACGATGAGGAGGTTAAGTTTGGCCCGACACTGGACTGAGGGGTAGGCGCCCCTCATTTTCATATGCAACTACCTCTACTTTGTATTTTGTTTCGATCTACTATACTTCTGGTTGTACTTTGTATGGATGACTAAACCCACCCTCCAGGATTTTGTTGGAGGATTATGTTTTATTTTTTGCACTGTACTTTTGTATTTCCTCCAGTACACCGGGGTTGTTTTATTAATTTCTTATTAATGAAACACTGTACTTTTGTATTTCCTCCGGTACGCCGGGGTTGTTTTATTAATTTCTTATTAATGAAATAGGGTGGCGTTATTCCACCTTTAACCTCAAAAAAAAAAAAAATGTAATCTTTCTCCAAATATTTTCAGAAAGTGTTTTCTAAAAAAAAAATCAACATTATGATGGTATTGATTATAACTGATTAACTTCAAGACCGAGTCTGGTCTACTAAAAATTATTAGTTTTCAAAGAAAACATGATTCTATGAGATCGAGGCTTGCTAGATAATCTGCAGTGCACTCCATGTGCTTTTTCTCCTTCATAATCACACAAGTGAATAAGATATCGACTAGAACAGACAGATGAAATACTCCCTGTCAGCCAGAAAGTTGTCTTAGTTATAGTAGTAAAGATATGCAATAATGGCGTGTAGATGAGCATCAATTAAATCTTAAGAATAAAAGTGAGAAGCTCACTATTATTATTTTTTTTTTAAAAAGTGATTAAAAGAAAAACCTTTTATCTTATTGTCAGTCTTAACCTATAAAAGCCTTTTCGGTTATAGCCTGATGCAAGCAAGGTTCAAATTTCAGATATTTTACATAAATTTTTAAGAAGGTTCAGAAATTTTGTTTCTTTTCTCACAACTAGTAGTTTACACGTGCTGCGATGCACGTCTTAATAAATATAGTTTTTTAAAAAGTAAAAAATGCAGACGTAGTCTGGATTTGATCTAAAACCTCATTTACAATAGTTATACACGTGCATTGCACGGGTTGGTAGATTGACAAATTACACTATGGCCTTCTCCCATTCTAGGAGTAGAGATTTTATCTTGTTTAATTGTCTCCCCTAAAAAAAAAATTTTTTGAAATGTTATCCAAGAAATATTACGGCTCTCTTCCATAGGACAGTAATCAAGTTCTAACTGAAAGAATCACCAATCTCATAAAAAACAGTGAAACTAAGAACATTATTCTAAAAGAAAAATAAAAAAATTCGAGGCATTTTATATTTGTCTGAAATGTGTAGGGAACACGTTCATACCGATGAAATCGGTCGCAAGCCTTCCATCACAAAACCTCCCCGTGGGGCGACCATCCAAGAAATCCTTCCCATACGGCAAGAAATTGGCCTTGAAGTTAGTCGACAGTAGATTATTGTTCCCAGGGTCCACAGTCGAATCCCCAAACACGAGCATGCACGTGGCGGTCCAGGGAGTCGTTGCCTCCAACGCACGCATGAGCATGCAGAGTACCATAAGCGTTATGGTTGTCGACGTCGTTGTTGCCACCACCACAGCTGCCATTGGGGATTGATTCACTTCAAATGCAAGGTTAGATGGTGCAAGAAGCTAGTCCTTTGTATAGGGCCTTGGTTGTGCTTGGTTGTGAGCTAGTGCATTTACAAGTTTTTAAAGAGTTGTCCTTCAAATTGGTTTGTTTTTGGCAAGACAAGGGAGTGAATATTGGGTAGTTGAGTCAAATTAATTACATACGTCAGTGTTTTTTTTGTTTTTTTTTTTCCCTGAGATATGTACAATATTGTATCTGATCAGATCTGATCCTTTATTGAACACATTTTCTCTTAAACCAACTTTCTTTTTTACACACTTGACTTCAAATTTTGTGATTATTGAGCTACATATCGCACTTGTAAAAGCGCTTTAGTATGACTGATCGATCCAGCCTGTATGTTCAGTACTCAGAAGAATTGAAGGAAACTTCAGACGAAAGGAAAATAATTACTTCAAAAATAAATATGGGTAGTTGGATGGTGATTGGTGAGAGAGGGAGCCCAAAAGCAGCAATGTTTTTCTAACATGATTTTAAACTGGTGAAGTGATTATCTCTACTAACTATAATGGGAGAATGCCTTAGTGTAATTTGTTCATAACCCAATTCGTGCAACGAGCGTGCTGGTAGATTTTTTTTTTTTTTTTTTTTGCCTTTTTCATTCTGCTCCAATTTTTCCCATGTGGACAGCACGTGTATAATACTAGTATATATAGTTGGTCCAAACACCAATTGCGGAACTATAATTGAAGTCTTAAAGATGAACCTAAATATTTGGCATGCTTAAGAAAAAAAAATATTACTTATTATATTATAAATTAAAAAAAACTTTGTTTTATAATAATAATAAAAATAGTTACTATATCTCATCCTTTTATAACTACCTTATCGTGCACTTGTCAAATGACGCCTAGATCTCTTTCCACGTCTCCTCATCTGACACTGCAATTTTTGCATGTACGATGCATAGACACATTTTTCTCATAATCCTAGTCATGACTGGTCATAGGAAAAAAATCTTTAGTTTTTGTCTTCTTGAAAAATTTATTAAGCAAAGATGTCGGAGAGGCGATCAATGAAAGGAGCAAGAGAGACGCAGAACCCTAGGTTTTCCTCTGACTTCAGCCATCCTCCAGTTTCAGGTTCTCATAGGCAAGCTTTCATGGCAAAGCGAGGTAGGGAAGAAGATGACGACCATCGTGTTTATAGGAGGTACAGAGGAAGCAAAGATGTCGGAGAGGGTAGTCGAGCTCGACCTAGATTATCATCAAGAGCTCCCCGTGCTGATCATAGAGATCGGTCTAGGAAGAGAAGAGAGCATGAGGCATCGAGGCACGGGGGACAAAGATACAGGAACATCTCACCGACGAGGGAGGAGCATCACCAGAGACCGTCGGAGGGCAAGAGGAAATCATACGCTGAGGTAGTGAGCGCTGAAAAGGTAGAAGAGGGGAGGCATAGAGATCACCATAGAGGGTATCCTCGTCCCACAGAGAAGCCAAGGAACCTTGATGAAGATAAGGGCGAGTGGATTCTAGTGAAGAACAAGAAAGCACGAAGAGAGGTGACGGGTTCCTCGAGAAGGATCAGCTATACCTCATCGGAGACGGCAAGCCTCACAACGAGGCAGCAATGCCATAAATGTGTGCAACGAGGTCACTCAATTCTCAATTGCCCCAATGATTGGCTCTGTTACTCCTGCAAAGGCAATGGTCACATCTCCACTGACTACCCAAGCTCAACAATATTACTCAGCCTCCCAAGACGCCTAAGATGTCGGCGACTAGCTTCACGCAGGAAAGTGTAGCAGGAGCTAGGAAGACGACCAAAGCTTCGATCATCCCGACCCCTATTATGGCAGAATTTGAGCGAAGATATGGCAACGCGGTGGTCGTTAAAGCTCAGTTAGGTAACCCTTCTTCCCAGGACGTGGCTGACATTCTCATGGCAGTGACCAAGCCCAGTGAAAATTGGAAATTCGATCCACAACAGATTAGTGCTAGCGTGTTCTTTGTGCATTGCAACAACGATGAAAAGGCTCAAGAAGTGCTAGACATTATAGGGTTGGAAGGTCTAGATTTCTACATTACATTCGAACGGTGGACGAGGCATTTTAGAGCCACCAACGTCGCCGCTTTGCCGTTCATTTGGATCAGGGTTTTCAACTTTCCCTTCCATTGTTGGGTGCGATCGGGTTTTCAGAACTTGGTGCAAAGCTTCGGGGTACTTCTAGTGTAACCCCCACGCCCGTAAATACGTATTTTCTGAATATTTTCTGTATTTCGATATTTATAAATTCATTATTTGTTAAAATCATTTTGGATTTTATATTAAAGTATTTTTCTATCGATAATTATATTTATTTCGAATAATTGTGTAATTTAATATATTTCTATGACTTATTGATCGACTATTTATAATTGAGCTCGAAAACAAATATATTATTATTATTGGATTATTTTAATAAAGATCCGTTCCCGCGAGTACCCTCAAAAAGGAACCTCTCCTCAGCCATTTTGTTTTGGGTTAAGAAGATGTGAAAGCGCGTTTCTCTCTATTAAGAACAGTGCGTTCCGGGGTGTGATGTGGGAGAGAAGAGATGTCATAATTAGGGTTTTGAATAGGACGACCTTTGCATTTTGGATTTTTCTCTTTTATCTATTGAAATTTCAATTGAAAAAGTAAAATAAGAGGTGTTAAGCTTTTTATCATTCTGGCGTCGAGCTATTTTTCCGCATGACCTCCCCTACAGTATCGTCACCGCAGTAAAGTTTAACCACCAAGTTTGGGATGGATTGGTGTGGTTCCTCTACGCCTAGGACACCAGAATATCGAACCATGAATGAAGAAAGGCATGAGAGAAAAGCATATTTGGCTAGTGATTGTGAGGCCCCAATTATTGATTGGAAGGGACACCAAAGGCCTCTGCCCTTCCCTCCCTTGGATAGATAGAGAGGGAGGGCAGAGCTTTTGGTTTTTTCCCCATGAATAGGATCAAACCTTATTCCATGACATTTCCTTAAGATTTCTCTTTCTTATTCTTAAGGAAGCCCTCGAGAGTGTTTAGTTGATCCATGATTTCTCTTTCATCATTCTTTTCCTTTTTATTTGTTTCGAGAAAGATGTCGATCAATTCCGATTCTTTCTTTTTCTATTGTTTCTTTTCCGATCGAGATGTATGGATCCATGGATCTACGTATCTATATAGATCATGTTCATGGATTAACAAAAATGTGCAAAAGCTCTATTTGCCTCTACCATTGTATGAGTCTCTTCCTTTTTGCGTATGGCATCGCCACTCCCTTTGGTAGCATCTACTAATTCGAAACTTAATTGGAAAGCCATATTTCGACCCAGGCATTTTCGGGATGCCCCCTAATAGCCAACGAATGGCAAGTGCTTTTCCTTGTGTAGATCCTATTTCAATAGGAACTTGATGAGTCAATCCGCCTACACGTCTTGCTTTTACTGCTATATCGGGAGTTATTCCACGTATTGCTTGACGTAAAATAGATAGTGGATTTGTTTCTGTCTTTTGTTGAATCTTTTTCACGGCTCGATAGATAATTTGATAAGCCAATAATTTTTTTCGTGTTTCAGAATACGGTTAACCACGATCGAATCTATGGAAGAATTGGTTTATACATTCCTTTTAGTCTCGACTTTAGGGATAATTTTTTTTGCTATCTTTTTTCGAGAACCGCCTAAGGTTCCGACTAAAAAATGAAATGATTTTTCATTATTTCAACTGAAGTAATGAGCCTCCCAATATGGGAGGCTCATTACTTTAACTAGTCTAGTCACCGTGTTCCTAGAATGGATCTCTTAGTTGTTGAGAGGATTGTTAAACCTGGTACTATTTCGTTATGTAATTTTATTATTTTTATGATTATGATTATTAATTTTCATTTCTTGATTATTTAATTTAAATTCATTTATCAAATTATTTTTATTTCGTACTCGATCTGATTTTATTGGCGAATTCCAAATTATCGAGCAATTCTTATTGATCATATTGCTCTCTTATTTATTGTTGATGTTTTTATTTGAACCCTATTGATTTTGATCTATCTCTTATTGAACCCTAAAACCCAATTTTATTGTTCTTAACCCAAAACCGTTCTTATTGGACCCTAATTCACTAACCCAATATCCTAATTGTACCCTATAAATACAACTCTAATGCAAACCCTAATTTTTAGCAGACAAATCAAAACCCTAGCCGTATAATCTCTCTCCTACTCTCTCTCTCTCCTCCCGTTCTCTCTCTTCCATCTCTGATTTTCCCACCAAAACCAACCCCAGCCTTTCTAATCGTCTTCCCCGGCCTATCTCCGGCGCCCCTTCGTCCACCTCACCTCCGGTGACCCCTTGTCGCCATCCGCCGCCTGCACACCTGCAACCCCCAACCCCTGAGCCCCCTTCTCTGTCCACGACATTAGCTATAGAACACAAAAATCCAAATCCCCTGTAGCTTCATCTTCTTCGATCGACCTTCGGCACCCCCATCACCACTTCCCCCCTCTGGCACCGCTCTCCTAGCGCGCGCCGCCACACCGAAACCCCCTCCTCCTCTGACTTCGACGATAACAGTAGACAAACCCCCAACCAACGTTGCTGTCGCTGCTGCCCTTTTCGTCGACGTCGACCACCCCGACGCTGCCCTGCATCGACATCCCGCTGCCGCTCAGCCCCTCTTTCTCCCTCCTACTGTAGCAGATGCTGTCTCTTTGAGCCTTTGTCTATATTGTTGCGGTTGATGCTTTGTTCCCCTTTTGTACGCGTGGTTCGCACGTGTTTTATGGTGTGTTCGTGGGATTGTGTTGTTACGAATTTGTGTTCGTTGCTTCGGAATCCTTATCCCGTTATTCTTGGTATTCGTTCTCACCATTTATAAGGCAAGTAACTTGTATTAAATTCCTTTGTATATACAAGTACAAAATATCGTTTGTTGTGTAGTTGGGTTCTAGAGACAATTCGTGTGTAAAACCCCATGTTGATATTGTCTCTATTGTGATGATTTGACCATAGCTGCCTCACGACATATATAACATGAATTAACCTAGGATTGACCACTTTTGATGTATATGTTCATGCTATCTTGAGATATCTGTGTTTGATGTGTTATTCGTGCTATACTTGTCGAATACTTGTAAAATACCCTATACCATGTTGCTTGGACATCTAGTACACCATATTCCATGTTATCATCCTATTGTTTTCCTATTGTTATTATCGTTCATCACATGTCTCTAGATTGCATATTGTATTGTTGCATTAATGAAATAATTAACAAGCCAGAGTTTAAGAGATTGACTAGAGTAGTTGATGATATGGGAATTGTACTCGAATGATGGCCAGTGATTATTACCGTTATCGGAATCGTGTAAGAAATTACACATGTCCAGTGTTTTTACCGTTATCGGCATCGTGTAAGAAATTATACATGTCCAGTGTTATTACCGTTATCGTCATCATACCCAGTACATGAACTATAAAATCTTCTACTTAAGTCTAAACGAAATTGATTGTATACATCGAACCTGTGGTACGGCACACATGGGACACAGTAGTACATGCATTAGTTAGAATTAAAATGAATAATAGACTTAAGGATTAACATAACAATGACATTGCATATTGTTCATCATTGTTCCTATCGATATCGAATATTACATGATACTTGTTCACTCGACACTTATTACATGCTACTTATACTTGTTTATCTTGCTATGCTAGTTGTTATATTTCGTTATAAAGCATATTCCATGTTATTAGTTATCATTTTTCCCATGTACTTGTGCCTGCACTACAAGCGGCCCATAACTTGCATTGACGGACGTTTTGTTTTCTTTTCCTCTTCCAGTAATTTATTAAATTGCAGATTTTGGTGAACAATTGCCTGCTGGAGTCACAGAAACAGTCTGAAGGTTACTGCTTTCTAATTACTTATTGCTTTAATAAATTAATGGATTGAGACCTATTATTATTTGGATTGGATTTATTATTGTATTGGACTTATATCCCGAATATTGTTATTTTGTTTCCAGACGTTGGATTATTATTGTATTTGGATATTTTTATTGCTTCTTTCCAAGTATTATTGTTCATGGGATTATTATTATTGTCTGCACAATTGTTCTGTATTATTTATATTATTGAGTTAATCAGATAAACAGCTTATGTGTGACGTTAGTCATTCGCTGTGTCAATGTTAGGTGCTCGTATTCCGTATTTTTGGGAAGTGGGGTGTGACATCTAGACATTGACAACAACACGAAGTTGCACTCGAGAAGAATGTTCGCTAGACTCAAGGTCGGAATCGAGAACAAGAGTGACGTTCCATCGACGATTGAGGTAAATTTTGAGCAGGAAATCTATCATGTTAGAGTGGAGACGGAGGTTAGTAAGAGCGTGTCGTTCAGCAAAGAAAATGTGCAGGAGCCAGAGGTTGAAGACGATGACGTGGATAATGAGGTGGAGGATAGCATCAGACCATCCATTTCGATTGTTGGCCATAACAAAAGATCAGGAGCGTTAGATCCCTGTGTGAAGCCCAAGCTGTTGGATGGGAGGGGAAGAAACCTAGATCGTGAACGGTGCTTTCAAGAGTACAAAAGTCAGGAGCGTCAGGAAGCAAGCGGCGAACTGACAGGAACTTCGAAGCAGGGTAGGGTGAAGGCGCGAGGGGACTGCTTGCAGAGCATAGGTGGTGCTTTAAAGGTGCTAGGCTTCAATGAATTAGAAGAGACCTTTGAGTTGACAAAGAGTAAAGAAATTTTTAAAAACCCTATTGTTGTACCATCCGAGACTATAGGTGCAGTAGAGGAGGGAGTGTTCTCATTGTCCAACACACAACTAGAGACATCTATCAAGAGTGTTATTCAACATTTAATGATAAGCAACATTTTGGGCCTTACTTGCAGGCCGAAAGGGGTAACAGGTCAGGGGAATGCTTCTAATCCGTCTTTCGACGTGGGCCACAACCAGTTAGATGTTGACACGCACATTAAAGATGCAAGGAGTTTGAGTGAAAGTCCATACAAAGACAGAGGCCAAGAACTAGTTATTCGTGGGGATACTATTCACTCTATTGAAGAGAGGATCGGTGCATTAGACGATATTAGAGAGGACAACCGTGTATCAGAAACAGAATCTGACGCATGGGAGAAGCAAGGAGAGGAGGGAGAAGGGGAATGAGTTTTAGGAAGCGTCAATAATAAGAACATGGAATATCAAAGGAGGAGCAAGCGGTAGTTTGACAAGTGGGGAAGTAAGGGGCCTAGCGAGGAGGATCTCATCAAAGCAGCTTCAAAGATCAAGGAATCAGCATCAGTCTGCGGAGGTATGAATAACAGTTATTTATTTATTTTGAGTACCCTAAACGATGATTCTCTTATCTACTTCACTAGTTTATACGGTCTAGCCATGGGGCCCAATAGAATTGAACAATTAAAGCAAGTTAACATTATTAGAGGGAAGCTACAAGTAGTAGAGTAAGTCTGGGTTTTAGGGTTTAGAGTCGAGAGGATTATTAAAATTGACCTTATGTTATACATATTTTGGAACGTGAGGGGGATGAAGCAAAATTCAAAGATTAGACTGATCAATGATACTATTGGTAAGAGCAAACCTGGTGTTTGTGCTTTCTAAGAGACTAGGTTAGATTACCCTATAGCTTCCAATTTCGATCGTCTTAGGAGTATGCCTAACTTTGAATGGAGGTTTAAAGCAGCGAACGGTATGTCCGGTGGAATTGCTATAGGGGCGGATCAGGACATTTTCGAGATTATCGAGGAAATCAGCAAAATATTCACAGTCTCGGTTAGACTGAGATGTAGAAAGGACAATTGGGTCCAACTAGTGACCTCTGTGTATGGACCCTATGATTCTAGACGACGCAACTAATTATGGGACGAGATTAAGGAAATTAGAAGTCATTGTTCGGGGCCGTGGATTATCGGAAGAGACTTCAACATTACCCATTTCCGATATGAGCATCGGGGTAGAGGGGCGAGCAACCGAGATAGAGATAGGTTCAATGAGACCATAGACGAGTTAGAGATAATGGAGATCGAGCCGGCGGACAGAAGGTTCATGTGGACAAATATGCAAGCCAATCCAATATGGGCCAGTTGGATAGGATTTTTGTGTCCGCTGAATGGGAGGAGGAGTTTCCGTTGGCGAGGGTGAAGTCCATGACTAGTTCATGTCCCTCTTGCCTTAGAGGACGAGGAGGGGCATAGGGTAAAAATCCATCCATTTCGATTCGAGAAGGCGTGGACGTTACACAACAATTATCGCAAGATTATTGAGGATTCATGGCAGGCCGATACCAGCAACGGGTCAGCGGTGGGAACGTGTATCGAAAAAACAAGAAGAGTTCGTAAAAGTCCGAAAAATTGGGCAAGACAGGAATTTGGTCACATCAAGAGGAAAAACGACGATTTGGGAGATAGAGCGAAGGCTTTAGAGGTGATTCAGGAGAATAGAGATCTAGAGGTGGACGAGGGTGAGGAGTTGGCTAAATGCAGAGCTGAAATCCAACAAATATGGGATATGGAGGAGCAATATTGGAGGCAGCGATCAAGAGCTCAGTGGCTGAAAGTGGGAGACGTCAACACAAAATTCTTTCATAAGTTGGCCAACGGTAGAAAGAGAGTGAATTCCATTCATGGGTTGATGATCGGGAACAATAGGAGCGAGGACGAGGGGGTTATTAGGAGGCATATCGACGATAAGTTCAAGGCGATGTTGGGAACTTGCAAGGAGAATAAATGTCGGTTTAGTGCAGAGATGTGGGAAGCTTACAGGATAGATGGGAGCGACAGATTAGAGCATAACTTTACTGAGGAGGAAGTGCTACAGGCGATTAAAGGATTAGGGCAAGATAAGGCTCCAGGGCCCGACGATTCCCCATCTTCTTTTACAGGATTTACTGGAAGATCATTAAGAATGATCTAATAAGAATCTTTCAGGAGTTTTTTTACGAAACTGCTGAGTTAGATAGGATCAACTACGTCAATATCATTTTGATTCCAAAGAAGGGTGAGATACTTAGAATTGAAGACCTAAGACCGATAAGCTTACTCAACAGTTCTTTCAAGATTATTACTAAGGTTCTGGCACAAAGGATGGCTCCGAATCTAAACAAAGTTGTGGGAGAATCTCAAAGTGGATTCATCAGAGGAAGGGAAATTATGAATAGTGTCGCATCGGCGCATGAGGTTGTTTACAGGGAGAGTAAGGAGAAGACTGATGGGTTTTTATTAAAGTTAGACTTTAAAAAGGCATATGATTCAGTAGAATAGACTTTAAAAAGGCGTATGATTCAGTCGAATGGGAGGCGGTTCATGAAGCTTTGGTTCTTAAAGGATTCGAAGTTAGATGGATTCAATGGATTATGAAATTTTTCAGAGGCAGAAAATCCTTTGTCCAGATGAACGGAACTACCGGTAAGGAAATCAAATGTCGCAGAGGCCTTAACCAAGGAGATCCACTGTCGTCCATTCTATTTGACATTGTCGCGAATGAGTTGGCAGAGATGATAAAGAGGGGTCGAGAGGTTGGGATTATCCGGGGGGTGAAGATTAAAGGAATTGCAGACTCTATCTGCATCCTGCAATACGTTGACAATAGGTTAATGTTCGATGCAACGACGATCGTGGAAATCACGGGTATCAGGTTGGCGCTTAATTGTTTCGAAGCGTGGGCTGGGCTTAAGGTCAATCTAAGCAAAAGTTGTGTCCAGCCGCTAAGCCCACGGTTGTCATTGCCAATAGAGAATATTAAAGGACTTTTTGGATGTGTGGCAGGTGACTTCCCGCTGATTTATCTCGGGATTCCCATTAGGAGCGGGGGGCTCAATATAGAGGATTGGAATCCACTGCTGGAGAAGATTCACAGGAGGTTGGTTGGATGGAATGGTCGTTTTCTTTCGTTAGGCGGTAGAATCATGTTGATTAACTCGGTTTTAAGCAGTCTGCCAATCTACCTAATGTCCATCTACGAACTGCCTCGGTGGGTATCCAATAAAATTGACAAAGAGAAGAGGAGATTCCTTTGGAAAGGTACTGATGAAGCCGGCAAGGGATTCCCTTTGGTGAGATGGGGTAGGGTTTGTAAGATGAAGGAATTGGGCGGACTGGGCATTTTAATCACTAAAGACATGAATCAGGCATTCTTAAGTGGTGGTGGAAAATGTAGGCTAGACGAAACTATTGGTGGTGTAAATCATTCGCGGCCTATCACAATAGGAAGAAGTTTAGGTTCAGGGAAAGAAGTCGACATGGAAAGGCATCCTTTTTGTGGAAGGGGGTGGCAAAGGTGGGGAAAACTTATAACGCTAATACGACGTGTTTAATCACCAACGGCAACGACACTAGATTCTGGAAAGACAAATCGTGCGGTGAAAACACTCTGCTCAGTCTATTCCCCAGTGCGGCAAACGCTACATTGAATTTAGATTTGACAGTGGCGGATGTTTGGAACAATAGCATTTTGAGGCTCAAAGTGTTGGAGGATCTTATCCCGGAGAGCAATGACCAGCTAGAAAACCATAACAACTTTATCAGGCTTAACAGTAGGATTTCCACCGAGAGAGAGGACGAGCGAGTTTGGAATTTAGGCCGGTCCAAAAGCTTTCACCGTTAGATCGATGTATAGATTCTTTAATGATGGGGGCCTGAGGTGCAAAGACGCTAATATCATTTGGAAGACTAAAGCACCAATGAGGGTTAGAGTATTCCTATGGCTCGTCAAGAATGATGCGATTTTATCAAGAGTTAATTTGGTTAAGCGAGGTTTACATATCGACGCCAATTGTCCCAGGTGCAACAATAGTGTCGAGGATAGTGATCACATTCTTTTCTCCGGACCTAGGGCTAGACTAGCATGGGAAACAGTCTGTTTAGTATTCGAGTCTTCTATGGTTTTCGAGCGTAGGAGAGTTTTGGGGGGTACTTACAAGGTTAAGGAAAGATGACACTCTGGTAGCTGCAACTCTTTGGGGTCTTTGGCTAGACTGTAACAATTTATGCTTTCGTAATATCAATAATAAATTTTCTTTGACTATGCATAACATCTGTTACCTTTTCAGTGCATGGACAGGTCAAGATGGAGTTAGGAAAAGGCTTCATTTGGAGGAGTAGTGCCTGAGGACGACTACCGATCAGTACGGAGATTGGAGCATCCTTTGTGCCTGGAAATGATATTATGTTTCTTTATGTATCTTCAAATGCCTTTTAGATTTGGTTTATTTTGATGTTGTTGTTTAGACGTATTTTGTTTGGATTTTGTAACCTTTATCTACTTGTCATTAATTTCGCATTAATAAAGCGATTACGGAATCATCTTTTTATCAAAAAAAAAAAAACTACGAAGTCCATTCATTACTTAAATATACAATAAATTCCTTCGATTCTAATGTTCCTAAAATTGGTTAGAGAATTGAAATAAATTGACATGTGAAAGAAATATTTTAGTGTCATTTGTTCCTTTAAGATTAGTCCAATCAAGCATATTCCTTTTCTCATTATATAGTACTGTAGATTAAACATTCTCAAGTATATATTGAGAGGCACGCATTCAGTGATTTGGTGAATATTGTGGAGTGTATCAATTCACACGAAGCAGCTCCACCGTAGTCCATAGAAAGTTAAGCACATATTGTCAGTTGGCGCAAGATGCTCAAGGTTTAGCCAAATGCATCTCTCCTTCACGAGAGGTGCGATACTAATATGGCGCAGTTCACAAACTTGTTAAGGCTGTTCATGGGAGGTTTCTTCTCTCCCCTTCCTGTCGGTGATGTTTTGTTAGATAGGTGCGGGGGAATATGCAAATGTTTATAACTTAATGAATTCGACTACGGCCTATTTACAATATATATATACTAGTAATCTGTACGTACGATGCACGCTTTAATTTTTTAAAAAAATATAAGTAAATAATAAGACGTAATCTGGCATCGAACCTGAAACCTCTCCTTTGACTCATACATACTATTTACAATTTATCTCTAGCGGTACAAACTTTTATTCTACATGAGTAACCTTTTTGTAAATAATTATGTCGTAAATAAATTTGAACATTGAAGGTATTATGGTAACTAATAACAGTTGAGTAAATGAATGGTTAATATAACTCCCACCTAAAAATGAATGGTTGAGATTAAATGGTTGAATGACTCTCGCATTATAATATTAGAGATTATAATATTATAATGGTAGACATTCAACCATTTAATCTCAACCATTCATTTTTAAGTAGGAGTTATATTAACCATTCATTTATTCAACTGTTATTAGTTTTATATATATATATATATATATAATCACAAACAATGCAATGTCCAATACACCCATAAGGCCTTCATCTCCGGTTGGAATTTTTCACTCTTTCTAATAACAGCCAACTTGCGATCAGCAACTCTTCGACCTAAATAGTTGAATTAGCTGAACAATAAAATTATTTTGAAAAAGCTGTAGAAGAATTGAATATCAAGTGCAGTTATGTAGTATTCATGTAGAGCTACACTAACAAATTGTAAAAGATAAAAAACTTGAGGACTTCAAATATATGTTGTTCATGCTAAAACCCGATGTGAAATGTATTCCAATAATCAGTTTTCATTTCATCAACTTAAAATTTTCTGTTTTGGGGAGCAATATTTGTACCACAGTCGGTGTCAGCAAAAATATAATTACCCTGTTTCAGCACAGTGAAATCAGAAAAATAGTTGCATTCTTTCAATTTGTTTGAGGTGGAATATAGCCACCGTATTTCATCTAAAGAGAAAAAACAAACAAATCTCAGAAGGCAATAAGCCTAGAAAAGTCTAGTGCGCGTACACTGAGATGGTGAAAGATAGAATAAGAATTTCATATAAAAAATAGCTTCTCTCTCCAGAAATTCTAGAGAAAGAAGCTCTCTCCCAAAACCCAAAAAAACTAAAAGCCCAAATCCTAGATCTGAGTTTGGGGGGCGGCGGCTAGGGTTGCGCCGCCCCCCTCCCCCGCTCCCGCTCCCTTCTTCCCCTCTTCTTCTCTCTTCCAGATCTCATCATCTCTAACCCTCTTCATGTCTCTCCAAATCCATACTTTGGCTGCAGAGTGGGTTCGTCAGGTGCTGGCCTTCTCCTGCGAAGCGGGATGGAGGAGATTTGGTGATTGCGGCCACCGGTGGGGGGATAACTCCGGTGTCGGAGTAGGGCGCGACCAGGGTAGGCGAGGATTGGAGGTTCGACTGAGCCTAGGGCAGCGCTGGCGTCGATCGAGGGTGGTAGGGAAGAGCGTTTGGTTGGCGATGGAGGAGATCGACCGGGGAACGTGCCAATCGGCCAGCATTGGAGGAGACATTTGGCAGGGCAGATATTGGTCGTGGTGTGGGAGTTGCTGACTAGCGTTGGCGACATCGTGGATGGCGACTTGCTCACAGTCGGGGCACGAGTTGGTTGCATCGGGGCTTGCAGCGGGAGTGCTGTCAAGCAACGGTGTCGGGGGCATCGGCGAACTTGCAGTAGTCGGGACTATCGTGGAGGCATGTGGGGGCGGTCGGTCAGAGAGTCAAGGGAAGGAGATTTTTGAATTTCAAATTTTGGTTTTGAAAGTCGATTTTGATCTGGGAAGTCATGTTGTAGGGGGGATTTGAATTTCAAGTCGAGTTTTGAAATTCGAATGAACGGTAAGGAGCTTCTAAGATCCAAACTCGTCCCTAATATCCAAATTACAACCGATTCACAATTAGCAATGAAATGTACCCTACTTGGTGTGGGCGACGGTTATCAGGAAAATTTATAGTTTGGGCTATACTTTGACCTTGGTTGGTCAAAGTGAGGGGTGCCTATGGTTTCTTTTTTATGTCAGAGGGCTCGCAGGGGTCATATGCGACGTCTACCCTCGTTACGAGGTTGCGGTGAGAGCCATCGAAGGTGAAGCGAGGGGATGAGAACGAGGACTCAATCTTGATATGGAGTTGTCAGATTGGCGGAGTGCCTGCGGTGTCTCTAATATGGTGCTTACACTTGACGTTTGAGTCGCTGCTGGGGGCGACAAGGGAGAGAGTATGATAGTTGGAGAGGATAAACGGTGTACAAGCGAGGGACTAAGTGAGAGAGTGAGCCCAAACTGGCACAAAAAATTTGCTGTGGCAGGGGGCAGTCGACCAGTAAGACTAGATTTCGTTGTATTTTTTGTCTGTTGGTTGGGGTGTATGAGGTCCAGGTTCCAGCTTGTTAGGATCTGAACTTCATAAACCTTATTTTGGGTTGTATGTTTTGTTAAATCGTTTTTAATGAAATGCCGGGAGGGGGGGTTGATAATCTTGTTTGGTGGCCGTCAGATTGATCTTAATCTTGATCTTGATCTTGATCTTCGGTCTCGACCGTTGGATATTCATCATCACCATCTCATCTTGATCTTCTTGATCATCGAGATCCGTGCCGATTCGTCCGATCGTGTCCGTGATCGTTTGCTCTTTGGGTTTGTGATCTTGCTCGTGGTCGTTCATTCGTTGGTATTGTGTTCGTGCCCGGGATCCCTTCCCGTTATTCTCTTTGCATCGTCGTTTCTATCGTCGTCTCTCAGGCAAGTAACTTGTACTCAATTCCTTTGTATGATACAAGTCATAAATTTCGCTTGTAATGTAGTTGGGTTCTAGAGACAACTCGTGTGTGATGTATCTTGATGAGTATTGTCTCTATAGTGCTATTGACCATAGTTGCCTCACGACACAAATTTGACATGAACAACTTAGGATTTGACCGTTCTTGATGTGATCATATATGTGGGTCAATTATGAGAATTTGTGTGTTTGTTTGGATCCATGTGATATACTTGTTGTGGACATGTTATATAACATATTTCATGATGTTTGGACATTTAGTAAACTCTATTTTATATTTGGTTGTGTTTGGAATAAGTTTCATATGTTGTATGTTGATTTGTTGTTAAGAGGAAAATCTGTATTTTTGTCGATGATCAGTTTTGATTGGTATTTTAGATCATAATAAGGTCAGTATCTTAACTTCATTATTAAGCATGGTTTTTAGAGAAATCCGTCACCCACCGTTTAACGATCAAAAATTTTTAAAAAAAAAATTAAAATGGTAGTGAAAGATATATACCTCAGACCATATGCAGTTGGCCTAGCGAATAGAGCATAAAAAGGAATGTCACAAACCCACATGCACTCGTCATCCCTTGTAGGATCTTCTATTCTGTGGATTTAATGGCAACCTTCTCCACAAGAACTTTGACAATTAGCAAAAGAGACTAAATGCGAGGGGAAGTGTGTCGAGGTTTTAATGCTCTATTGAGTCAAAGTTCATAATAAGATCAAAATTTTTCTTGTATACTGTTGCACAATCATCAATAGATGTACGTATAACAATTGATTATATTTCAGTTAATACGAACATATATAGTTCATCATTAATGGTAACTTTCAAGCTGATACAAGGAAAACATACTCATTTTAAGTTGAGTGAAGGAAAACACATTCATTAATTAGCATTAGCTCTTACAAGTTGAAAAAGCTGATAGCCACCAGTTCACCAAAATGAAGTGTATATGTGTGATTATCAAACATGTCATTTTCCCATTAATTTATATTCCTCATCATCAGTTCCTAATCAGATGGCAGTTCTCTGTATCGTGTTGAAGTCGGAGATTGAGAAGACAAAGATAGAAACCTGATTAATAAGGTCGTCGCTTGAATTGAAAGAGATTCCGTGAAGGTTTTATTTAAGGTTTCTCTCCTTCCACAACACCCAACAAACTGCAGAGGTAAAGAGACCCTATGGACGAATGAGTGCACAATTCTGGGAAAGTGCTAGTAAAAACAACTTCTAATCAACGGCTGGTTGTTCAAAAATAACCGATTCATCAATGAGAAATGAATGAATGTAGTTCTTCCTTCTTCGACCATTGTCCTTGAGCCAAGTAGTTCTAGATCTTTGTTTACACCATGCTTCCTCCATATGTAAAATATTGCTCAAGAATCAAGAGGAGGAGTAATTCACCACGAGTCCTGGATCAATAGCTAGACTGATTATGTGGATGTATTTGTATCTGTATCTTATCCGCTTTCTTAGATGTTGTTGTTTAGATTCGTGTACTTGATTATCTATGCTTTCTAGTAGTAGTAGATTAGTTCAGCTGTATGTACTTCTGTGTTTCGTTAATGATCATTAATGAAGCGGTGACGGGTCACTTTTATTTTCCAAAAAAAAAAAAATCAAGAGTGGAGGCCATACATTGAATTTCATGATCAACAATAATCTCACAAAATTAACTTAATATCTCAAGATTGTTAAGTTCTGTGAGGAAATTAGCAATTGGGAATTAGGGTTTTATCTCTAGATCTAAATTGCTTGAGATATTCACCCTAGGTATCAAAATTGGAATACCTAGACTGCTATCACAAGCCAGTATTTATAGATAAATACTGGTTTGGGTATCGGGTTATAAGCCCATAGACCCGCGTTCCAATATCCAATCAATTGTACGTTCATTACACGTGTTACACATATGCACGTGCTTTATTTATATAGAGAGAATATACCAATATATCCAACAATCTCCTCCTATATTCTCAATATATAAAGTACAGGATTATCTCATCAGATCAGCATACAACTGACTGGCTGATAGCAGTCCATAAAGGAAAAACATCATAATGGTATAGTTTCATTAAAACCGAAATAATTATAAAATTGAATAGTTCAATCAAGACTAAACCAATATAATTAAATAGTTCCAAACCATATCCAATTCAGAATAGTTCACAAAGACTAAACCAATAGATAAATAAACCATAGTCTCAAACTAAATAAAGCAAATAAACTTCAAACCAAACAAAAGAGTTTTAAGCTCCAAAAGCAGTCTTAAACTCAAAAGAAGTTTTATTAAGCAAGTGATTGACAAAAGAAAATCCCTGCATGCTGCTTCATGATTACTCCTCCATATCGAGCAAGTCATCATCTTCAAAATCGAGATCTAAGATTCCACCTCCATTATCTTTGCTAGCACCTATTGCTCAACATTGCAAATAAGAATTTCATGAGTCATTTCTCTTTGAATTCAAACAAATTACATAAAAGTATCTAGTTCAAACAAAAGAACTTAGTACAATTCAAATTGGCTAGCAAGATTTTAACACAAGCATCACAATCAAGTATCTTTAACAAATAAAATACATGAACTTTATAGTTTCTACACAAGAACCATACTATGTTTCATATTGGAATGAAAAACTGCCGTTTCACTCATGGTTTTACATTGAATCATCAAAATTGGAATGAAACATGCATCCATAAGAGACATATCATCAAAATTGGAATGATATTTAGGACAATTTAATCATCGGAAACATATCGACAAGTTTTCATGTTTCGTATTGGAATAATATGATTATTCTAAGTAAATTCTATAGATATATGATATCATCAAAATTGGAATGATATTATATGTCTGTGGAATTTATGTGGAATCATCATGATTATCTGAAACACGTTAACTGTCAAATTGATGCTTAAGTTTGAACTTCTCTATGGCTATTCTAATTATCAAAATAACTAGGGTGTTAAGGCCTTTGTGACTTAATGGCTCTTAACCCCATTTCCCCCACAGTTTTGACAATTAGACCTCTTTGTAATCCCTTGGTAAGGGCATCAGCCACATTCTGTTTTGACCTCACATCAATAAGGGTAATAATCCCTTACTTAATGAGATAGTTCAACTTTGCCTGTCGAAGACCGACAGTTCTTCTCTTACCATTGTAAAGAGAATTGGTTGCTACAGTTTTTGTAGCTTGGTTGTCGCAAAACAAGCTAAGAGTGGTTACTTTAAACCTTCTCAATGGAATATCTAGCAACAGGTCTCTCATCCATTCCGCTTCTTCACCAGCACAAGATTGCGCAAAGAGTTCAGACTCCATAGATGAGAATGCAATGCCTGGTTGCCTTTTAGATTTCCATGACACAGCTACTCCTCCTAGTGTAAATACATAACCACTAGTGGATCGACTTTTACCATGTTCTGTGCACCACGATGCATCAGAATATCCTTCCAAAACTGAAGGATGTCCAGAGTAGCACAAAGCTAACTCTTGAGTACCACATAGGTAACCCATTAGCCTCTCAAGGGCATTCCAATGTGTCTTACCGGGATTACTAGTAAATCTGCTAAGCATGCCTACCGCAAAGGCTATGTCTGGTCTAGTGCAGATCATTGCATACATGAGACTTCCAATCAGTTTGGAATAATCCAACTGTCTCACTGTTGCACCAACGTTAGGTGTCAACCTTTTGTTGTAATCATAAGGTGTTTCAAATCTTTTGCAATTACTGTATCCCCACTTTTGTAACACATTATTGATATAGTGAGATTGACTAAGGAGTATACCTTGCCTACCAAAACTCACTCTCATACCTAGTATAGTGTCCACAACACCTAGGTCCTTCATGCTGAATTCTTTGGATAGCATTGTTTTAACTTCAACCACAGTTGAGAGGTCACTTCCAACAACAAGCATGTCATCAACATACAAGCAAATTATAGCAATTTTATTTGATAGATCACGGAAATAAAGGCATTTGTCAGAATTGCTAGATTCAAAACCTAAGCTCTTTATTGTTGTATCAAATTTTTCGTGCCATAGTTTTGGTGCTTGTTTTAATCCATACAAAGATTTTACCAATTTGCAAACTTTGTTCTCTAAACCTTTAAGTACAAAACCTTCAGGTTGTTTCATATAGATTTCTTCATTAAGATCTCCATTTAGGAAAGCAGTTTTAACATCCATTTGGTGAATAACAAAATTTTCAATGGATGCAAGGGCAAGAAGAATCCTTATTGTAGCAATATGACAAACAGGTGAGTAAACATCAAAATAGTCTACCCCACTTTGCTGAGTATAACCTTTAGCTACTAGTCGTGCTTTATACTTTGCTACAGTCCCATCTGGATTAAGTTTCTTCTTCAAAACCCACTTATTTCCTATGGTTTTAGCCCCTTTTGGCAGATCAACTAATTTCCAAGTTTTATTTTGTAATAAAGAATCCATTTCATCATCAATAGCCTCTTTCCAAAGTAAACCATCCCTAGACCGAAGAGCTTCATTCACACTAAGTGGATCAGCCAACAGTGAATAAGTTACAAAATCATCACCATAGGTTCTAGGTGTCTTATCTCTGGTGGAGGTTCTTCTAGGCTCAATTTCATTTGTAGTTTCAGTGTCAGTTATGCTAGGTCTAGATTCTGTTTGTGAATCATTGACTAAGTCTGTGTGGCCAGATAGTGTTATGTCTTTGTCTTTGATGAACACATCTTCAAAGAATTCTGCATCTCTAGATTCAATTATCTTATTAAGAGATAGGTCATAAAATCTGTATGCCGCACTATCAACTGCATTTCCTAGATACACACAGGTATTTGTACGAGGTCCTACTTTAGGCCTTCTTGGGTCTGGTATTCTAACAAAAGCAATACAATCCCATGTTTTTATTTTATCAAAGCTCGGTGTGTGTTTATGCCATAACTCATAAGGTGTTTCAGTCAATTTAGAGTGTGGTAACAAATTAAGAATATTATTAGCAGTCAATGCAGCCTCTTCCCAAAAATTCGAAGGCAAACCAGCAGTCAATAACATAGAATTCAACATTTCTGTAAGTGTTCGATTCTTTCTTTCGGCTATACCGTTTGACTGTGGTGAGTAGGGTGCTGTTGTTTCAGAGATAATGCCATGTGAAGTGCAAAATTCTTTAAAACCCATTGACACATATTCCCCACCTCTATCAGATCTGAACCTTTTTATTTTAGCATTTAACTGATTTTCGACACGGTCTTTAAATTCTTTGAATTTATTAAGTGCTTCATCCTTTGATTTTAACAGATAGATATGACAATATCTAGAACAATCATCTATAAAGGTGATCAAATACTTCCGACCTCCTTGCGTCACAAAGTTTTTAAAATCGCATATGTCAGAATGAATTAGTTCAAGAAGTTGTGTACTCCTAGAAACAGAACTAAAGGGTTTTCTAGTGATCTTTGTCTGAGCACACACTTCACACTTGTCATATCTTAAGGATGTATCAATTGGCAGATTAAAAGTTTTAGCAAAAGCAAGTAATTTAATATAGTTTACATGTCCCAATCTGTTGTGCCAAGTAGAAGGGCTACACAGTTTTGAGCTAACAGCATTAATCACTTCATTTGCTAAACTAAGTCTATACATGCCATTGACTAAATAAGCACAACCAAAGTAGTATGAGTTAACAGATAATATTGCTCTACCACTTATCATAGAAACTACCATGCCAGCATTATTCAGTAAGCTAATAGAAATTAAATTCTTTGCTAAAGCAGGAACAAATTTAACATTACGCAAAATTAAATTCTTACCTGATGAGAGACTGAGATTTGCAGTTCCAACCTGGAGCACCTTGACTGATTCTCCATTCGCCATAGAGACAGACTCATTTGCATCTTTGAGATCAGTTAGCAGGTTCTTATTGTTGCAAGCATGACATGTAGCCCCCGAGTCCAACAACCAACTCGTAGAGGCACTGACCTTATCGTCACCAACAACACACAGAAAGTTGGTGGGTTCAGTGTTGTCCTCTAATAAGTTCACCGTTTTATTGTTAGGTTGTTCTCTTTTGGGTAGCCTACATTCGGTAGCATGGTGACCCCACTTCCTACAGTTGTAGCACTTTCCTTTCTTTTTCACAATCTTTTTATTGGCTTCCAACTTGGACGGTTCACCCTTAACTTTATTAAGCTTGTTCTTCTTAAACTTAGGAACATATTTGGAACTGGTTAGCACATTAGCATGAGAAATTTGTTTCTTAGCCAACTCCAAATTTATCATAGTTCTTGTCTCATCCTCTACTTTAATACATCGTTTGAGTTGTGCAAGCTTAATTTGTTCTGGCAGTCTATACATTTCAGTCTTAAATGTGAGCCATGATGCAGGTAATTTAAAGATTATTGCTCCAGTGAGAAAAGCATCACACACAGTGATATCTTCAGTTTTCAATTTAGCTACTAAGTTTTCAAGATCAGTTACCTGAGGGAGAATGGCCTTCTCCTCTCTGAATTCAAAGCTCATGAACTTATCAACCAAGTGAGTCTTGGAGACCTTCTCCTCCTTTTTGAATTCATCCAGCAGATTGTCCCAAATCTCCTTAGCTGTTCCATACTTCATGTACACATCTGCTAACCGATCTGAAATACTGTTTAGCAAAAACTCCCTGCACAGGTCCTCATCTCTGATCCAAGTGGCATCATCCACATCTTCGGTACAGTCATCATAAGTTGTTTGACAAGTGTAAAAGATCTTCATGAATTTCATCCCATACTGTGCTTTCCTCTTCCAACTATTGAATTCAGAACTACTAAACGCCTCTAGTTTAGGAACCTCATACGGTCGATCATGTTTTTCCATCTTAAGGAATAAACTATGATTTCCTAAAATTCGAGAGTATGTTCTGAATTATTACTACACAAGTAATTTATAGGGAGAAGATGATCTGCTAATGTCTTCTTCTTCAATTAGGGTTTCAACAGATCTTGAAGAAGAGAGAAGAGGGATTGGAGTTGGCGCCTGAGACTGCCGTCGACAGTGAACGGAAGAGGGGGGTTCGGCGCCCGAAGACCTCGCGACGCGATCTACAAGCGAACGAACGGACGACGACCGAGGGAACGAGCTGTCGGCTTCGCAGCAGATTGGCAAGCGGAACGAACAGCAACCGATCGGCTTCGCGAGAGAATGCGATTAGGGTTCCGGCGTCGCCTTCAATGTCTCCGATGAGATCTGGCGGCTGCGGCTCCAGAGGATTCCGACAGGTTTGAACAAGACGATGGTAATCCCCTTAATTAATCTCACAAAATTAACTTAATATCTCAAGATTGTTAAGTTCTGTGAGGAAATTAGCAATTGGGAATTAGGGTTTTATCTCTAGATCTAAGTTGCTTGAGATATTCACCCTAGGTATCAAAATTGGAATACCTAGACTGCTATCACAAGCCAGTATTTATAGATAAATACTGGTTTGGGTATCGGGTTATAAGCCCACAGACCCGCGTTCCAATATCCAATCAATTGTACGTTCATTACACGTGTTACACATATGCACGTGCTTTATTTATATAGAGAGAATATACCAATATATCCAACACTTCTGTGTTTCGTTAATGATCATTAATGAAGCGGTGACGGGTCACTTTTATTTTCCAAAAAAAAAATCAAGAGTGGAGGCCATACATTGAATTTCATGATCAGCAATAATATCAAGATCATGGATGGATTGAGGCAAGGTCTTCTTTCTGATAAAAAAAAATAGATCCCAACACTTCTTTCTTCTGTATTTTGAGTATTCTTTGCAGTAACCTGCAGTGTCAAGCAAGTATGAAAGGACGATGGTGTGAAGCTGTTGGAATTGAGTATACATTCAAAACACTCATCTTGTTAACAATATTGTCTCTTGGTCCAGCGGTTAAAGTTTTGAGTTCACAAGAGGTTGGGGTGTTCAATTCCTACATTCTACATGACATATCTATGACCGGGCCGGGCCTTATGGGTCTATTGAAAAGAAAAAAAAACAGAACCTTTTTTTTTGAACTTTCAGAATTAAAAACGTTTTTAAAAAATATAACTATTTCATACTTAAAGGGAATTTATGTTATAGCAGTTTCAAAAATTAAATGATATTCATTATATGGCCGTTTTTATTTTTTATTATTATTAATGCATACAAATTAATAGCTTCTGGTTACAAGCTATAAGTATAGGTCATCTATGGGAAGAACAGATATATAGAATCTCCTCTCAAAAAAAAAAATTTCATCATACAATCTCCTCTCAAATTCTATTCTCTGTGGTTTTTTATTTGCTAATTGCTGGTGCAAGTTGGTACGTGCTGCGATTGGAGTCTCAGCAGCACTGTAGATCAGAAGCTCGTTGTATCCCGGGAGAAGTATTTGGTGATCAACGATTCATCTCCAGAATCGGCCAAATAGTTTCTTAAAGAAAGTGCAACCCACGCCTCGAGCTACTTCTCACTTTCTTCCTGTTGCAGATCAATTCCAGAAAGGTCACTTGGTACACTCAGGTCCAATTCTTCTAACAGAAGCTATTCGAGGAAAGACATAACTAACAAGTAGGAGGAAACAGAGTCTCCCAATTTTCAGAGATAGAAGAATCGGTCGAATCGAGCAGGAAATGGTGCATCTCTGATGTTGGCCCAACTCTAGAGTTATTGTAGTTCATATTTACCTTCTACTTTTCTAGTAATTTTAGTCTGTTTGACAAGCATCCTTTTCGCGAGAATTGGAAATGGCATCCATTTCCTTGCTAGCACATCCTTATAAATAACAAATCTAGACAATCCCTGCCAATATAACATATAATAATTTCAATGTTTTGAAGAGAGTGTTGAGATAAATCAGAGAGATGTGAAAATAATACTGAATATTGAATTGATGAAAACAATACTGAATATTGAATTGAGTTCAACCAAGTACAATACCACCTATATATAGGAGGAGAACAAATAGCAAAACAACTCTACAACCAATATGGGACTATAATAATATCTAACACCTCCACTCCAACTCACGATGGGTCAAACAGTGTGAGTTTGCCTACTAAGTATCTAAATCTCTGAACAGTATGGAATTTGGTGAAGAAGTCTGCAGTCTGCTGGGAAGATGTAACAGAATGGAGAGAAATGGTCCCTGCCTCAAAGCGCTCACAAACATAATGGCAATCAATCTCTATATGCTTCGTTCGCTCATGAAAGACCGGATTGCTTGCAATGTGCAATGCACTCCGGTTATCACAATGAAGAGGAGTAGCTCCTGTAAGAGTGACACCCATATCTGATAACAGCCAATGAACATGAACAATCTCTCTAGTAATAGCTGTCATTGCTCTGTACTCAGCTTCAGTCGAAGAACATGCAACAACTACATGTTTCTTACTTCGCCATGAGATCAGCGAATCACCAAGAAATAGACAGAAATCGGTGGTAGACCGTCTGGTAGTAGGATCGCCTGCCCAATCTGAATCAGAATATGCACTCAGCTCTAATTTGGATGTAGCAGGCATGAATAATGAGCGAGTAATAGTGCCCCGGAGATATCTGAAAATTCGAAGAAGAGCACCGTAGTGAACTGATGTAGGAGCAGAAACAAACTGACTGACAACACTGACTGCGTGAGCAATATCGGGTCTGGTCATGTATAAGTAAACAAGTTGTCCAAAAATCTGTCTGTATCTAGTGGGATCAGGAAGGAGCTCACCATCAGTGGGACGAAGCTTCACATGAAGCTCTAAGGGTGTATCGGCTGATCTACTGTCAGAAAGGCATGCAGCGGAGATAATATCTGATGTGTATTTCTGTTGAGAAATGAGTATCCCCCGAGATCCATGAGCAATCTCTAGGTCCAAAAAATAACGTAGTCTGCCAAGGTCTTTCATATGGAACTGCTGATGAAGATATTTCTGGATGGATGTAATGCCGCAGAGTCATCTCCAGTAATGATCATATCGTCAACATAGAGTAGTAGAATTACTCTCCCCTGCGGTGATGACCGCATAAACATAGAATGTTCCTGAGAACTTTGACTAAAACTAGCCTTGGTGATGACAAGGCGAAAACACTCAAACCAGGCTCGAGCGGCCTGCTTCAAACCATATATAGCTCGACGCAACCGGCAAACATGACGAGAAGGAGTAGGAAGGTCAGGAGGAGGATCCATATAAACAACCTCAGATAAGGTACCATGAAGAAAATCATTCTTCATGTCCATCTGGTATAACGGACATTAGCGGATGGCTGCAACAGCAAGAAGAGTGCGAACAGTAGTCATCTGTGCAACGGGAGCAAAGGTCTCATCATAATCAATGCCATGCTCCTGAGTAAATCTCGGGGCTACTAGACGAGCCTTGTGCCGCTTAATAGATCCATCAGGTTGATATTTGACCTTGAAGATCCACTTGCAGCTAATAGGCTGAACGCCCTCTGGCAGAGGAACAACATCCCATGTGCCGGTCTGATCAAATATACTGAATTCTTCTACAATAGCTTTCCTCCATTCAGGATATTGAATTGCATCCTGATAGGTTCTGGGCTCACGTGTAGAGTGTATAGCAGTGAGATATGCATGAAACTGTGGTGAGTAGGAAGTTAGGGTGGTAAAACCAAACTTGTAACGCCCCGAATCCCAAATACACTGAATTCGAGATGTTCTACAGGATCTTTTCACTTTCTTTGGTACAATTTTACAGGGAAATTAAAACTTTTCATCATCCATCAGAGTTTACATCAAATTACATCTTTCTTTTGCACAGCGGAAGTAAAATACAACCATTAAATTCAAGTACAACAGCATGATATGATCTTGAAGCATCCATTCCTCTTTAACAAGATATTTACCTGCATATAAGACGGTGGGTACGTCAGTTTATTCAACCGACGAATATTATACACGGCCATCCTCTCTATGCCGGAAATAGTATAACTTAACTTTTCATATTTAGCAAACACAAACTTGTCACATTCAAACTAAAGGGACTACCCTATTGATGTCGTGTTGTGATTGTGCACTTAATCCTTAATGCATTTATTTATGTTACATGACACTAATGCGCCTTGTTCGGGTTCTATGCATCCCATACTACATAGGTCCGAGGGCAAGCCCTTATTCGTTCTTCATCTTTTTAGGGTTCAATCCCTCGTTATGATTTAATCTACTACTGTAATTACGGTAAGTATCCTAGATGTTATCTGACCTACGAACTCATGTTTAGGCACTCTGGAGTAGTATCCTCACCCAGACGCATCATGGGAATTCCTGGGATATGCTCTCACCATAAACATGACACCACCCGTAGTCTTCAAACATCCCACGAGCGTCGCCATTGGGACGGTACTCTGGAATAGTATCCTCACCCAGACTCGTCATGGGAATTCCTGGGATACGCTCTCGCCGCTACCCAGGGCCCTCATACTCAATGTTTTTCTCTTACTTTCATCACATCTTCACTATGCACTAGTCCTTAGTTTTATTAAAAATCATGAACAAAATTAATCTCTAGAGTTAGCCTCTCCATCAACCGGACTTATTCATTCATTTCATCTTGACCAACCTTGGTCTAATTTCACTTTATTTCATTTCTCAATGCCGGGGAGACTTAGCTACTCTATTTCAAATTTCATTTCACAATCTTCAATTTATACAATTTCCATGTCGAGTTCTCAAACTCACATGTACATTCTCTTTCAATTCATGATTTCACTTTGTTCACAAGTCCATCATTACACAAAATTTGCATATACTTATCAATTGTCACATCATGATAATTTTACATCACTAAACAATGTACACATTTCATGTTATTCCACAAGTGAGGGAATACTTGCATCATGTCACACAACTACATCTCTTTTTACCAAATTAATACTTGAAGTTCCCATTCACTTCTTTTGTCAAATTATAATCACATAACAATAATCTATATAAACTCATATATCAATCTATGCATTTTTAACTACAACCATAGTTAAATTCATTCAAATAATACTCAAATCATTCTTATAAAATTCCTTATATTTTTCTGAGAATTACCATATTTTTTCCCCATTTTTTGGACATCTACAACTCCCAAAAAAAAATATTTTTTATAAACGCGAAGGGTGAGAATCGAACCCAGTCGCAACAGGAAGAGGGCCAAGAGCACCCGCCGTATGGCCGAACTGTGCTAGCGATTAGTAAAGAGCGAATTAAGTATATATGGTTCGGTCGACAGTTATATATATATATACACAGTTGGTAAAAAAAATGGTGAAGGCCGGGTTTCGAACCGCACCGCTCAGAGAAGCAAACCGCAGTCAAAGACCGCCTGAACCACTGGCTCGGGTTGTCACAAACCCAAACAAAAGTCCATATGTGCTATTTTTGTACTGTTTTAAAAACAACTCGATGTTCACATAACCATAGTTTCTTATTGCTTTGGTAAAATTTACTGAAAACTTCCAGATTAATTTTCACTCATACCAGTAAGATAAAAATAATTTTTGTACTATAAAAATATATTTCTTCCCACAAATCAATGAATTACTCATTAAATCTACTATTTCTTTTATTTTCGACATTGAATAATCAATTAGTCTTCTGATCCCTTTTTCTTTCACAATTCTCTTATGGTAATTCACTGTTATTAATCTTTATTCACAACACATGCATCTTTGGATTTATCCATACCCATATCAACAAAAGGATTTATTTAGCACATGAATAGGTAAAACTCAAAAATACTAACTTTTGAGTAGTTCTACTTTGATGACAACAAAGTAATTTCATTGGTTCATCTATGTCACAAAATATACTACTACTCATTAATTAACATAATTACAATTCAAGCATTCAAGAAACTCTCTATTCAAATTTTAAAGTGTGTCATTCACTTAATCAATTTCATGCTTCAACCATACAATTACAAGCAATTTAATTGGAAATTTACACACCTCATGCTAGCAATATTCCACCATCATTCATTCAAATTAATAATCATGGAGAGTTCTACATATAACTTAATTTCATACTCGAATTTCACACAAGTTAATCACATCATTTCAATCCATTCATACACTAACTTTTCAATTAAAGTGGGCTCTTATTAGTATTTTTCATGTATAGTGTTGGTAATAAAAACTAGCATGGACTCCTATATTAGAAATATGAAATGTTTTACCCACCTTGAATGGAGAGAAAACACAAAAAGCAACCAAGTCCTTGTAGATGAAAGCACCTCCTCCTAGCCAAAAGCACGCACAAGCTCCAAGCCAAATCTCCTAGCCAAAACCGAATGCTTCTTCTAGCCCAACCGAAAGCTTCCTTAGGTGATAGCCGGCCACTCCAAGCAAGCAAACCCACACAAACTCTCTATCTTTATATCTCACAATACTATAACTTGGAAATATACTTTGCATATGAAAATTAGCCATGAGAGGGGGGGGGGGGGTATTTATACTAGGAAATGAGTGAGATGGAGGGCCAAGATTGCTTTGGTGGTTGTAGGATGAAGGGTCTAGATTAAGGTAGGAGTTAGAAAAACTACCCACAACTAAGAAACTACCTCCATGATCACCATGCTAAATTTTGAAAATCCCTCCAAAAGAATGAATCCCGGCCTCCCCCCTAGGGTGTGCATAGCACGTGTACGTGTAGTGCACGTGCATGCAACTAGACCAAAATTTGTACATTTTAAATTTGTACAAAAAATAAATTAGTTAAAAAAAGGTCTTCTACATGACAAGTTTAATTAAAATAGGTTAATTCATGGGCTTTCTTTTTGGGCCAAAATAATTTATAAAAATAAATAAAATAAAATACATTTGGGCTTTTAAGAAAAAGGGCTTTTCATTAAATTAAAATAAGGCTTTAAAGAAAGGCTTTTGTACAAAATAATTTGAGAACACTTAATTAAATATTTATACACATCATTATAAAAATAATTCAACCCAAAAATATTGCACGTGCACACTACGTGCAAAAATAAATAATTTTTCATTAATTGAAAAATCAGGGTATTACAAAACTGATTAGAAGGACCAGTGGCATCAGGTTTATAACGTGCCGGAGGAATACCAGAAGTGGAACATGTAGACTGACGAAGAGGTGGTGGACTGACAGGGTGTGGGGGTGAGGATGGTGGAGTAGATGCATGTGTCGGTGGGGAAGTAGGTTGGATGGGTGCTGGCTGCTGTGGGGATGCAGGTGGTGTTTCGGTAGGGAGAACAACAGGTGGAAGGACTGCAGGAGATGTGAATGGAGCCAGAGGAGTGAGATCAAAAGGAATGCGGGAAGGTAAAGTTGGGGGGCTAGCAACAACTGGAGAATCGAGAAATCTAGTATCCTCGGGGGGGGGGGGGGGTCGTCATGTAGTAAGGGGAGCCTTCCACAAAGGATACATGTCGAGAAATGTGGACACGACCTGCTGATGGATCAAAACAACGATAACCTTTGTGTTCAGGACTGAGACCTAGGTAAACACACTTAGCAGCACGAGCGAAGATCTTCGTGCGCTCAGTAGGAGGGAGAAGGACGTAATAGGTGCACCCAAAAGTACGAAGCATACTGTAGTCGGGAGGTGAATGATAAATAGCCTCATAAGGCGTCGTACCAGCTAGGACAGACGAGGGAGTAATATTAATAAGACTATCAGAGGTCATGATGGCTTCAGCCCAGAAAGAACGAGGAGCGGAAGAGAAGAGTAAAATAGCGCGAGCCGTCTGGATGTGACGATGCTTGCGTTCAGCTACACCATTTTGCTCATGTGTGTAAGGGCATGATTGTTGAAAAAGGGTGCCGTGAGACTGAAGGATCGATCTCATAGTGGTGGAAGTGTACTCACGTGGACCGTCCATTTGAAAATTCTTAATGCGCACACCGAACTGAGTGTGAATCATAGTTGTAAAGAACCGGTAAATATCAGGTATCTCAGATCGCTGATGCATAAGGAAAACCCATGTATGTCTAGTGAAGTCATCGATGAAGGCAACATAATAGAGATAGCCTTTCCACGAAGGTACGGGAGAGGGTCCTCATATGTCAGAATGAACAAGTTGAAAAGGATGAGTGGTTTCAGAAGTTCTTTTGTAACTAAATGGTAGGGCAATGTGTTTGGCCAAATGACAACCATGACAATCAGATAAATATTTAAAAGTGAGAGAACCAAGGGCACCACTGCGAGCTATAATCTGGAGTCGTGATGCGCTAAGATGACCTAAACGTCTATGCCACAGATCAGCATCAGAGGAAACAATACCGGCAAAACTAGGAGAGTGGTGTGCACGAAGAAAATCTAGATAATATAGACGACCCTGACGACTAGCACGTCCAAACTCATCACCGGTGGAAGAATTAGTAATAGAACAACCTAAAGAGTCAAAAGTAACGAGAAGACCACTATCGCACAACGCACTAATAGAAATAAGGTTTATTGATAAATGAGGAGCATAAAGAACATATGGTAATGTGAGAGTGGGAGAACTAATTGTTCCTGAGTGTGTAATAAGAAGTGGTGAACCATCAGCTGTGTGTAGAGATGGAGAGTGAAAGGGAAGTGCTGTGTAGGTGGTGAATAGTGTCTGATTACTAGTGAGATGATGTAATACACCAGAATCTAAAATCTAGAACGAATTCATACCGAAAGTGGTAGAAAGTACAGGAGTAGAGGAGCCAGCATTGATAGACTGATCCATGAGCTGTAGTTCCAGCTGTGTGAGGCGTTGCTGAAGATGAGCCCAATCAGTAGGAGATGGCAAGGCTGGAGCGACGGGTATAGCCGAGGATGTGAGGGACAATGCACTGCGAGAGCTGCTGTGACTGAGAGCACAATGTGGAGGGAGATGCTGCTGGTGTCTGAATCAGTTTAGGGAGCAGGACGGTGCTACCGGTATCGGAAGTAGAGGTGAGGTAGGGTGAGCAATGACATTAAGAGAAGGTAGGAGGCCGGAGGCAGACTGAAAGTGATGCTGCTGCTGTTTGAATCTGGAGGAGGAACGAGAGGCGGTTGCATCGAGGAAGTCAGTTGAGGCGAAAATATGTGGGAGAGACTGAGATTCCATCAAGTAGTAGTACCTATATATATATAATAATAATAATAATAATAATAATAATAATAATAATAATAATAATAATAATAATAATAATAATAATATTTTATTTTTATTTATTATTTTTTTTGAAAGAAAGAAAGAAGAAGAAGAAGAAGAAGAAGAAGAAGAAGAAGAAGAAATAGGGTACCCTTTCTGATGAATCACATAAATGGGATGGCGGCGGCGGGATGCGGGATGGTTGTTGTGCTGTCGCTGGGCGAGGGCGGCAGGAGAGCGGCGCTCAGGAGGAGATCGCCGGAGAAGACGAACGGAGAAGATGAAGCTACAGGGGATTTGGGTTTTGTTGTTGTCGACGGAATCAGAGCGGGGGCAAGGGGGCGTCGACGGGAGGGGAATGGGGGGTCGCGACGCGGCTGGTAGTGGCGCGACGGGAGGGTTGGCGCCGGAGGTGGCTGGTGGTGGTCAGAGAAGATGGGTTGGGCGGGAAAATCTGGCGATTCGACTGAGGATGATTGGGGTGGGGGGGATTCGGGAAGATGAACAGGATTTTTTTTTTTTGTTTGTTTTTTTTTTGTTTTTTTTTTTTTTGTTTTTTTGTTTTTTTTGCTATTGGAATTCTAGGATTTTGAAAAGAATGAAGAATTTGTATAACTTGGCCGTTGGGATTTGAGAATTTTTGTAGTAGAGAAAATTTAAGAAGAGAAAATTTGGATAATTGGTTTTGATACCATGTTAAGATAAATCAAAGATATGTGAAAACAATGCTGAATATTGAATTGAGTTCAACCAAGTACAATACTACCTATATATAGGAGGGGAACAAATAGCAAAATAACTACAACCAATATAGGACTATAATAATATCTAACATAGAGAATTCGTAATCTCTGGCAAAATGTCAGTATAACAAAAAAAAAAATTTATTGTTGACTTGAAACTTCATTCGATGAAAATGGGGAGATTGGAACAAGGGAGGTAAAAACAAGGTGACTGATTCACATAGAAAGGGAAAAACTGAAGTAATAATTGAAATGAAAGTCTTTTCGCCAAAGATGTAGCCAGAAAAAACGAAAATAAACCATACAAAGTAGCACTCCAATTACAGAAGTTCCAACTAGAACCAACAGAAGACCGAAAACAAGTCACGCCCAAACAGCAAAAACTTTCAACAAACAAATTATAAAATAGAAACCTCACAACTAATTAACTCTCAAATTAAGACCCAGGATGCAACACCTAAATCCCCTACGTACTCCTTCGGAAATTGGAAGAAGAGATGAAATCGGTTGATAAAGCATTCAAACCCGCACCAGCCAAAAAGCTTGAGAAGTGAAAGTTATTTCTTATTCAATTAAGTGGATACAATGATCTCTTATATAGATGACTTTTTTGCCATACTAGGCCACTTTTTGAAATATTTGCGATTATGTGTCAGTTTCAAAACTATTAGCGTTCGTGGGCTACGGGGTGCCGCGTCAGCAGTGGCCACGATTCTCATTAGCGGCATCTGTTAGAACCTGAATATAAAATAATAAGAAATTCCAACAAAGTTGTGAAGAAATCAAATACAGAAAGGAAAACAGTAAACAATGAACTTGTACAGAATCGAGATTTTTAAGAATCTCTGTCCTTAAAGCAGAATTTGCCCCGTAGTGTGACGGTTACCGGCAAATCGCTTCCCAGGATACAACTGTACCTTCTCTGAAGATGCAGCACCCTTGCTTCAGAGACAACGAACTGTTGTCTGTGTGTACTCTCAGTTGACAGACACTGAGTCAGAGCAGAGGAAGAAGATGACTCAGAGCAGAGGAAGAAGAGAGTAAAAAATGTCAAAATTCTGTATCTTCTCTGAAGATTTCAGTCTGGTTTTATAGAAGAAACTGGGAGTGAGACTGTTCAGCAGCCATTACTCTGTAACAGCAGAGTAATGGGGACTCTTCAGTTGAGTAACCGGTGAGCCATTACTCTGCTGTCTCTGCTGTTACAGAGTAATGACCCCAGTTACTGAATCTGAAAGGTCTTTTCAGTTCAGTAGGGGAAAAGGCTGTCTGGGCAAAAAGTAAAATAAAAATTTAAGCCAGACCAAAACAAACCAAACCAAGCCAAGCCGAACCGAGCCGAGCCGGAGCCGGGCCGGGCGCGCGCGCGTGTGTGTTTGTCATTTTGGCTAAGTCCTCTCTCCACTACACGTTAGTGGTAACCCCCGGGCCACGCCCTCTAGTCCAGTTTTCTAGTATATATACTAGTATAAATCTTTTCCAATTTCCGATATGGGACTATCCATTTGTTAAGTTGGTACCTTTCAAGTACCCAACTTTGGATCAACATTTCTCATTCATACGGAATTTGTTTTTGGCAAGTGAGTATACTACGGAATAGTACTCGACGAGAGGATCGCAATCCACTCATTTTCCGGTGCCGCCGGTGGTCGGAGCTTGCCGGAATCCGGCCCGGAAAACTGCAAAAATTAATTCCAACAATCCCCCACATGAATGGAAATTACCAGACCATGTAATCCAGACACGACAGAAAAAACAAAAAACATGACAGAAAGACTCTGAGAGTACAATCGGAAAATCACTGTATCAGGAATGGTAGTAATTTTTCAACTTTGAACCACCCTTAGTAATTAGCTATTGGATTCACTTGACCAGGTAGTGATCATGATGTCTTGAACTACCCGGGCGTTCATGTGAACCTAGACAATAACTATCACACAGTTTCATCTCCTCACAGAACTAAGTTCTCTTGTTGTGTTCATTTTGGCCTTGAACATCCCTGGTTAATCATGAGTGAACTTGGAGAATGTAGCATCTCTTCATTCTCCTAGAAACGGCCCCATTTCACACTCACAAGGTGATTTCCCATAAAGAGTATCCTGCTATACCCCACTTTTATTTCAAAGCTATGGGAATCATTAAAAGCCAAGCTTATCCTAACTATTTGCAGGCAGCACTTGTTTTATCATCCTAAGAATGGGTATGAGATGTTAATCTCTCAGTGCTTTCGTCGATTCAACAAGATTTAGTTGTCCCTTTGAACCTAGATCTTGGGATCTCCAATTTCTAGGTAGGGTTTCCATCAAGTATCCTCTTTCGTCATAGGCTTTAAACCCATTCCTCTTGATGATCTCACAACCTGCTCTCGCGACAGACCTTTAGTAAATGGATCCGCTAGGTTGTCGGCCAATTTTATATATTCTATAGAGATTACTCCATTTGAGAGCAGGTGTCTAATGGTTTTGTGTCGCCTTCTGATATGACGAGACTTACCATTATACATGCAACTCAGTGCCCGTGCTATAGCCGATTGGCTGTCACAGTGTACACATAAGGCAGGCACTGGTTTTTCCCACATAGGAATATCCTCTAAAAAGTTGCGAAGCCATTCTGCTTCTTCTGCCGCCTTGTCTAAAGCAATGAATTCAGATTCCATGGTGGATCTGGCCAATAGCGTTTGTTTAGAGGATTTCCATGACACAGCTGCACCACCAAGTGTAAAGACATATCCACTTGTGGATTTTGAGTTCTTTGAGTCCGATATCCAGTTGGCATCACTGTAGCCTTCAAGTACTGCTGGATATCTGGTGTAATGCAGCGCATAACTCTGAGTATGTCGCAAGTAGTTCAATACTCTAGTTATTCCTTTCCAGTGACTTCGTCCTGGATTACTCGTGTATCGGCTTAGTACGTTTACCGAATGTGCTAGGTCCGGTCTTGTACAATTTGTTAGGTACATCAGACTACCAATTACACGTGCATATTCCAGTTGTGATATGCTTTCGCTTGTATTTTTGAACAGGTGAAGACTGGGATCGACGGGACTTTTTGCTGTCCCATTGGAATAATTCTTGAATCTTTCAAGTATTTTCTCAGCATAATGAGCTTGAGACAAAGTAATTCCCTCAGATGTCCTGCAGACTTTGATTCCTAGTATGACATCTGCAACTCCCAAGTCTTTCATGTCAAACTTGCCACTAAGCATGCTCTTAGTTTGTTTGATAATGTCGTTATTGCTTCCAATAATGAGCATGTCGTCTACGTATAAACAGACCAGAATGTATCCGTTTGGAGTATCTTTGATGTAGATACATTTATCACACTCATTTATTTTGAAACCATTTGACATCATAACATTGTCAAATTTTGCATGCCATTGCTTTGGAGCTTGTTTCAGGCCGTACAGTGATTTTACAAGCCTGCACACTTTATTTTCCTGTCCAGGAACTACGTAACCCTCAGGTTGTTTCATGTATATTTCTTCTTCTAAGTCCCCATTTAGAAATGCAGTTTTAACATCCATTTGATGTATTTCCAGGTTACGTAGAGCTGCAATAGCTATCAACATTCTTATGGATGTTATTCTTGTAACTGGGGAATATGTATCGAAGAAATCTAGGCCCTCTTTTTGCCTAAATCCTTGTACCACAAGTCTAGCCTTATGCTTCTCTATTGAACCATCTGGTTTCAATTTTTGTTTGAAAATCCATTTGCATCCTAGAGCTTTACATCCAGAAGGCAAATCGACTAACTCCCATGTATGATTTTGCATAATGGAGTCTATTTCACTTTTGATTGCTTCCTTCCACATAGGAGCATCAGGCATAGACATGGCTTCCTTGAACGTTCTGGGCTCATTCTCTAACAGAAAGGCCGTCACAAAGTCAGGGCCAAATGATTTTGATGTTCTAGCCCGTTTACTTCGTCTAGGCTCATCGATATCTTGTTCTGGTTCATCAACTGAAGTGCTTGCAGTCCCTTGTTCACGTGTACGTTTAGGGTACGTAGTATCCTTGCACGGAAACACGTGTTCAAAGAATGAAGCATTTCTCGATTCCATTATTGTATTTACATGGATATCCGGTATATCCGATTTGTATACCAAGAACCGATATGCACTACTGTTGTGTGCATAGCCTATGAATATGCAATCAATCGTCTTAGGTCCGATGGTGACCTATTTCGGGTTAGGTACTGCCACTTTTGCTAGACACCCCCACACTTTGAGGTATTTATACGAAGGTAAGTTACCTTTCCACAATTCATATGGTGTCTTGCCGGTTTTCTTGTGAGGTATTTTGTTGAGAATGTAGTTGGCAGTCAACAATGCTTCCCCCCACATGTTTTGGGGTAGGCCAGAATTCAACAACAAGGCATTCATCATCTCCTTTAGAGTTCGATTTTTGCGCTCGGCAGTACCGTTTGATTCGGGTGAGTAGGGAGCAGTTGTCTGATGAACTATTCCATGTTCCGAGCAGAACATGTTAAATGGTGCATCATATTCTCCTCCTCTATCACTTCTAACGATTTTAATCGTTTTGCCAAGTTGATTCTCAACCTCAAGTTTATATTCTTTGAATTTATCCAAAGCCTCATTTTTGCTATGTAACAAATATACATAACAAAATTTTGTGCAATCGTCTATGAAAGTCACAAAGTACTTTTTGCCACCTCTAGTCTGCACATATTTTAAGTCACACAGATCCGTGTGAATTAGACCTAGAGTTTCTGTGTTTCTTTCTACAGAACGCGATGGAGTTTTAGTGAGTTTGGCCTCCGTGCAAACTTCACATTTTTCTGAGTTATCTACCTTAAACTTTGGTAGCAGATTCATGTTAACTAATCTACGCATAGAATTTACATTAACATGGCCTAGTCTTTCATGCCAAACAGTAGAAGACTCAACAACATAGGCAATAGGAGTTATTTCATTAATTTTGGGAACAGCAGGAACAATAGTTTTAGGGATGACTGTCATTACATTAAACTTGAACAGTCCATCCTTTACATATCCTTTACCCAAATATACCCCATTCTTGGACAGTACAAAATTATCAGAAACAAGTACAACTTTGAACCCATTCTTACTTAGCAAAGAACCTGATATCAAGTTCTTTCTAATGTCTGGGACATGCAGCACATTTGTGAGTGTTAGCTCTTTGCCTGAAGTCATTTTCAGCACTATCTTCCCTGTTCCTTCAATTTTGGAGGTGGAAGAGTTTCCCATGAACAGTTGTTCATCTTTGTTGCACTTCTGGTAGGAGGTGAACATTTCCTTGTCCGAGCAGATATACTTGGTGGCCCCTGTATCGTACCACCATTCACGAGGATTGCTCCCCACAAGATTTACCTCTGAAACAACAGCACAGAGGTCCAGGTCAGAGAGACCAGTGGACAAGTTCTCAGCTATGTGTACATGGGATTTTTCATTTCCTTTTACATGTCCAGTTTTTGAATAATTACTGTCCTTACTACGGCACTCAGAAATTTTGTGCCCCAACTTACCACACTTGTGGCATTTCCCAGCAAACCTCTTTGCAAGAGGTTTTTTGTTGGAGGCCTGTGGCAGAAACTTCCTCTTCTTGCCCTTCTGTTCATGCTCCACCACATTAGCCTTTTCTATGGACTGATTTCCATAGGACCTCTCAGCCTTGCGATTCTCTTCTTCAATCCGCAACCTGATAATTAGATCTTCAAGAGACATCTCCTTTCGTTTGTGTTTGAGATAGTTCTTGAAGTCTTTCCACCCAGGTGGAAGTTTTTCTATGAACGCTGCAACCTGGAATGGTTCGCACAGCATCATATTCTCTGCAGCAATGTCGTGCATTATAACCTGCAGTTCTTGGACTTGACTCACCACTGTTTTGGAGTCAATCATCTTATAGTCCAGAAATTTGCCGACAACAAATTTCTTGGACCCGGCGTCTTCAGTTTTGTACTTCTTTTCCAGGGACCCCCACAGGAGTTTGGATGTCTTGAAGACACAGTAGACGTTGTACAGAGAGTCTACCAGGCCATTCAGGATGTAGTTCCTGCATAGGTAGTCGCCCTGTGTCCACGCATCAACTGCTGCAACAGAGTGTGCTTCCATTGGCGCCAGCATCGGGGCAGATTCATTGAGGAATCTGTCCAGCTTCAATGTGGTCAGGTAGAACTGCATCTTCCCCTGCCACTTTTTGAACCCAGTTCCATTGAACTTCTCTGGTTTTTCTCCCATGCTTATGTGCGTGGGCAGAACGACCGAATGTGCCGCAACCGATTGTGCAGTCACATTCTGGGTCACCGGAGTTTGGGTACTGATAAGCCCAGCAGCAACTTCAGTTTGTGTGTTTTCCATGTTTTGATTTTGTTCTCTGAAATTGGTTGAAACATAAACTATTAGTTATTTTTCCGAACAGAACCTGTAAACAAACTTCACAAAAATTGTTAGAATCTGTGAGGAAAAATTCTGCTTTAAGATTGTTAGAACCTGAATATAAAATAATAAGAAATTCCAACAAAGTTGTGAAGAAATCAAATACAGAAAGGAAAACAGTAAACAATGAATTTGTACAGAGTCGAGATTTTTAAGAATCTCTGTCCTTAAAGCAGAATTTGCCCCGTAGTGTGACGGTTACCGGCAAATCGCTTCCCAGGATACAACTGTACCTTCTCTGAAGATGCAGCACCCTTGCTTCAGAGACAACGAACTGTTGTCTGTGTGTACTCTCAGTTGACAGACACTGACTCAGAGCAGAGGAAGAAGATGACTCAGAGCAGAGGAAGAAGAGAGTAAAAAATGTCAAAATTCTGTATCTTCTCTGAAGATTTCAGTCTGGTTTTATAGAAGAAACTGGGAGTGAGACTGTTCAGCAGCCATTACTCTGTAACAGCAGAGTAATGGGGACTCTTCAGTTGAGTAACTGGTGAGCCATTACTCTGCTGTTACAGAGTAATGACCCCAGTTACTGAATCTGAAAGGTCTTTTCAGTTCAGTAGGGGAAAAGGCTGTCTGGGCAAAAAGTAAAATAAAAATTTAAGCCAGACCAAACCAAGCCAAGCCGAGGCCGGGGCCGGGGCCGGGGCCGGAGCCGGGCCGGGCCGGGCGCGCGCGCGCGCGTGCGCGCGTGTGTGTTTGTCATTTTGGCTAAGTCCTCTCTCCACTACACGTTAGTGGTAACCCCCGGGCCATGCACTCTAGTCCAGTTTTCTAGTATATATACTAGTATAAATCTTTTCCAATTTCCGATATGGGACTATCCATTTGTTAAGTTGGTACCTTTCAAGTACCCAACTTTGGATCAACATTTCTCATTCATACGGAATTTGTTTTTGGCAAGTGAGTATACTACGGAATAGTACTCGACGAGAGGATCGCAATCCACTCATTTTCCGGTGCCGCCGGTGGCCGGAGCTTGCCGGAATCCGGCCCGGAAAACTGCAAAAATTAATTCCAACAGCATCTTCACTTTGAAAATCGTTAATGGAAATAGCGGCCTATGTTTTAAAATATTTGAATTTTTTTGTTTGTTGTCGCTATTTCCACTAACGACCGAAGTATATATGAGATCGCTAATGGGATTAGCAACCTCAAATGAATGTATTAAGACACTTAGTGCTTTGTAGAGCACTTTTGCTCGCCTGGGAAAAATAAAATTAAAACTGGGGTCGCTAGTCCAAATAGCGACCTCAGTAAAAGACTAAATCTCCTTACTCTCTGTAAGATTTACAAAATAATCACCTAACTAAGGTCGCTATTGGCAATAGCGACCTTAGTATACTTTGGTCGCTATTCGCAAAAGCGTCCTTAGTAGAAAACTCAATTTTCTTGTTCGTTGTAAAATTTGCAAAATAGTCACACAACTAAGGACTCTATTCGGAATAGAGACCTTAGTACAACAAAGGCCTGTATTCCGAATAGCGACCTTTGTACAACTAAGGTCGCTATTCCGAATAGTGACCTCAGTTTTAAAAATAAATTGATTGTTATTTTTTCAGAGAGCAAAAATTCTCTCGATTTTACTAAGTGTTGGCAGTTCATTGAAGATCGCTATTCTCATTAGCGACTTCATATATGTTTTGGTCGCTATTAGGAATAGCAACTGTAAAACAAAAATTTTAATTTTTTTTAAATAGAGGCTGCTATTCCCATTAGCGACATCTAAATGGAACAGGTCACTAATGAGAATAGCGGTCGCTGCTGACGTGGCACCAAGTAGCCCACAAGCGCTAATAGTTTCAAAACTGGCCCATAATCGCAAATATTTTCAAAAGTGGCCTAGCATGGCAACAAATTCTATATAGATAGCATAGTCAAACACAAACTTTACTCGGAATATAACAAACTAATCTAACTATATCTGAGATCTCTGATACTCCTCAAGTTGGAGCACATATGTCACATATGCTCAGCTTGTCAGTGATTAACTGTATTCTGGCTTTCACAATTGGTTTTGTGAGAGCATCAGCTAGCCTCCATTTGAGGAGGCTCATACGGAGTGTCTTTAATCTTATTGTGAACCACATGGTAGTCAACTTCATTATGCTTGGTTTGTTCATGAAACACAGCATTAATGGCTACATAAATAATAGGTTGGCTTTCGAAATACATACGCATCAATCATTGTTGGAGAACCTCCAACTCAGTAAATAATTTGACCCATGTCATCTCACAAGTGAGGTCAGCCCTGGCACGATATTCAGATTCTGCACTGATCGAGACACCACATTCTGTTTCTTACTCTTCCATGAAACCAAGTTTCCTCCAACAAACACGCAATATCCAGTGGTGGAACTCCTAGTCGTTGGGCATTCAGCCCTGTAACTCCCTGTTCCAGTAATACGTATTTTACTACGTGAATTTTTATACTTCAATTTTCAGATCAGTTTTATTTTTCTTTTTGGACTCTTTATCTAAAGCCAGAATATTTTTCTGATCAATTCCATAATTTTGTGATTTTCGACCGGAGTTTAAATACAAATTTTAAACCCTGATTAATCCTAATCCTAATCCTAATCCTGCCTAATTCTACGCCTAACTCCCACTCCTGACTTCTCCTCCTTATTCCTATTTTCTAACCTAATCCCCACTAACCCCTCATTTTCTCCTTCTACGCCTAACTTCTTATTTTTTTCCACACATATGTTTGATTTTTCTACACCCCTCCTATCCCTTCCTTTCTATATATACACACACACACACCTGCAGAACCTCCCACCTCTTTCTCTTCTCTTATCTACATCCCATTCTTCATTTTTCCTTCTTCTCTTCCTCTACCTTCTTCACACCCGAGAGCTCAAGCAACACCCGAGCTCCACTTCACCTTCCACCTTCGAGCCAACGACTCAGCTTCTACGATCCCGTGAACCCCAAAAATCAACCCGACGCCGTGCCACCTTGTTGTTGTCGTCGCTCACCGTTGCTACCGTTGCTCGCTCGCTACCGTCTTACCGCCGTTGTGCCGCCGTCCGTTGCCGACATCACTTCTTCTTTCCGTGGTTAACACCACCACCGAAATCGTCACGTTATAAGGCAAGTATCTTGTACACTCTTTTTGTTCTCGTACAAGCATTTTTCTTGGACTCGTGGCAAGTAGTCTAGTTATCATAATGTTTTATTGTCAAACTCCGTTCTAGTCACTTGTTCCAAGCTATATCAACTCAAGAGTGAACCGTTAACACATTTCGAATCGTGTTATCGAATATCGAATATTCAACCTTACTATCTCTAAAATTTCTTGACCTTACACCAAGAATTCGACCATGTTCTCAATACTGGATTGATGATTTTCTACATGGAAATCGTAGCCCATCGAGTCCCGAATCCAGAACATCTTACGGTTTCTCAATCGGATGTATAGATTGTGAGATATCGCGATTTTAGTACTATCATATTGTGAATTTCTGAACCTGCACGGGATCGCTAACCGGTCTCTCGTACTGAGAATTTGATCATGTTCCCGATACTGGATCGAAAAACTTCCTACATAAAAATCATAGCCCTTTGAGTCTAGATATCCGAAACATCTTACGGTTTCTCAATCCGATGTATAGATTGTGAGATATCGTAATTTTAGTATTGTGACTCCGAATTTCCAGAATGCGCGCGAAACATCGAAACCAGCGAAGAATGAATTTGTACGCATAGCTACTGTCTTTAGAATGTATCGTCTGAATATGCGTTGGAACCGAAAGAGAGTCTACTTTATAGAATCTCTGACGGAATCGAATTTGCTTTTCTGTAACAACGGAAAAGTGAATTTGAATGCAGATATGTCAAGTTGTCTAAAAATTCATCTCTACGGTTTTGCATATAAACCCATTACTTTTCATATTTAATGAACTGAGTGTATTATTGTTCTTGTAATAATAACTTGCATATATATAATAGGTTGATAGAATGCATTTTATACCACTTGATAATTTATAATAACTACTCTCGATACATGTACTCGTTTTACGTCTCATGTCCATGATTACTGTCCTTGATATTTTCCTTGACTAAACTATTTGATTACATCGTTCCACTAGTCGTACCAACTGCTTGTTCATAATTAATTATAAAAGAATAACAAGCCGGGGTTATAAGGGTACGGCTTAATAGTGGACAATATAGGGGAGTATACTCGGAAGGGGGCCCGTGTTTCTCGAAATAGTGATTCTTGATTTTTGATTCTTGATTCTTGATTCACTAAAAATTAATTACCCTACAGTGGCATTTTTACCCCGGCGCTTTAATTAAACGCCGGGGACGAATTAATTAAAAAAAAAATACTTTGATTCACCGGCGCTTTATACTAAACGCTGGGGTTAGCATATATTCCCCGGCGTTGTATAAGAAGCGCCGGGGTAATTAGCTAATTACCCTTTAATCTCCCCATAACCGCAGATTTTTTATTTAATAATTTCCTTTAATAAATCCCCTCCTTCTCCATTTCGTCCAAAACCCTAGACGCGCAAAATTTTCTTCTCTCCAAAACCCTCGCACGCGACTCCTCCGAACCTCCAAATCCTCTCGCCTCCTCCGAATCTCCAAATCCCCTCGCCTCCTCCAAATCTCCAAATCCCTCGTCTCCTATCCAAATCCCTCGTCTCCAAATCTCCTCTCCAAATCGCCTCGCGCATCACCCTCTCCAAATCTCCTTGCTGGTTTTCTCAGCGCCGCTACCCAAATCCCCTATCGCTCAAACCCTATCGCTCCTCTCTCAAACCCTATCGCTCGTCTCCTCCGCCGTGCGCCCCTCGATCGTCTCCTATACCGTGCTTCTCTACCTTGCTCCTCCACCGTACGCCATCGTTCTCCCCCTCTCTCTAGCTCTCAAACCCTCTCTTATCTCCGGTATGATTATTTTCGACTTTTAATAAATTTTTTATTTTGTAATGAAATTGTTTGGGATTTTGTGCTGAATAATCTGTGATTTAGGGGTATTTTGTGATTTGAGAATGGGTTGGGATTTGATAATGTGGACTAATTAGGGTTTGTTGTATTTGAAGGATGAACAAACAAATAAATGAACAATTAGCATTAGAAGGATGCACCTAATTTCTGACTTTTGACTTTGGCTAATGTCCATCCTTCTAATTTTATTTTAAAAATTAGAAGGATGCACCTAATTCAGATCTAAAGCCTAAAGCCTAAAGATTCATCAGTTGTTATTCACCTAATTCAGATCTAAAGCCTAAAGCCTACTAAGAAAACTGCTTGATATTAGGGATGTTGATGTAAATGGAGTGAATTTTTGTATTTCATAAACAAATGTTGATATTATCTGCACATAGAATATCCATGTTTTGTGACCAAAATTAACGGGTATTATTGGATCTGTCAAACTATGAAAAGAAATTGAGTTTAATTTAGTGTATTCCTTAAGTTATTCAATCTATCTGGGTGTTGTCTGCATTCCACTTTTTATTTATATTTGTTCATACTATAAGCTTTCAAAGGTAAGTATTGTACAACTTCAGTTTCATTATAAACATATGGTAGCTTACCATTTGGCCTTGCTTCATTTATTTTAAGACCTGGAGTAGTACATAATTTAATCAATTTATTAAAAAGAAGAAGAAAAAAAACAAAAAGTTTATGTAAATCATCAGAAATTGACGGAGACATACCCAAAAGGTTCTGATAGAAATCAAGTGACTTTTCGAGGTCATAAGTAAGATCCGAATATGGTGGATGCTAACAATCCCATAATCTGCACACATGTTGACAATACAATTATGTACTCCCCACTTGTAGCGCCCCAAATTTCTAATATGAGAGCTTAGAAAATAAGTGGCGAAATCCCAGCAATCCACTTCAATACAACAATAGTCACAACCAAAATCACTAAGATTTTCTTTCTTTTATTACAACAAACTTTTCAATTACAGCGGAAGTCTAAACATCTCAACACAAATTAATCTTTATTTACAACTCAATAATGATCTCAAATAAGTCTTTACAATTTTACACCAAATACTAAATAATCCAATTATCTCAAATTGCCCACTCAAGCATCCAACCTCCAACCTAAGCAATAACCTGCAACATGTGAGGCTAGAGTTGAACCCTAACCCCAAAACTACGGGGTCAGCCATAAATGGTGTGAGTGGTAACAAATCAAACCAATAGCATAAATGAACTTAAAACATAATATCCAACGAATAACGATCAAACACTAAAGTATGAAATAACAACAAAAGAATAACGGGTGATACCAAAACCAAAAGCCGAGTGTGTGTAAAAACAGGAAATCCAAATGCATGAAAGTGATTCAAGAAAACATCATGACTACATGCTGACAACGATGACTACTAAGAGATGAAGATAAACTATGATAATTTGCCCATGCTTGATCATTCCGGAGATTGATCCCACATCACAGGTATTTTCCCTGGATAATTCAGGAGATCATCCCACATCTAAACATAGACTCATAATCACAAGAATACCCCAAAAGCGTCGCCTCGACTCCGATAATTCCGTAGTTCAATCCCACATCACAAGATAATTACTTGGATAATTCAGGAGATATACCTCACATCACAGGTTAACTACCTGGATAATTCCGGAGATAAATCACACATCACAAGATAACTACTTGGATAATTCAGGAGATTAAATCCTACATCAAAAGCCATACTGAGGTGCATAACTCAAGTTCCCATTCGTCATGACACTACTAATGCCTGTCCTTATTAGTTTGGGTTACTGAACAAATCTCCTAGAGTAGTGTACCCTACCGGACTAAAAATCTGAATAACTGAAAATTCGCCTCAATGGGCCTCAACAAATAACTGAACAAATATCTCAACACCGGTATACTAGGGTCACTTACCTCTAGAGACTCAAAAACAAATAACTGAACAAATTCCCACTAAACAAGTGGCTCAACAACATATCTCAAAATCATGTTCTTAACTGAACATCTCAAAATGAATACTGAACTGAACATCTTAAAACAAATACTGAACTGAAGATCTCAAAATTATATGCTGAACAAAATGTCTCAAAATCAAACACTGAACAAAATATCAATATCCTTCAGGATCAGTCGACTGCATATCTTACCAGTCGACTGTCCAGAGGACATAATCCAACATTTCTCAAAAATAAATTAAGGCATGGTCAGTCGACTTACCAAGGAGTCAGTCGACTGCCCCGAGACAAAAACAAATAATTTTCATCAGAAATATTCTAAGTATATAAGTCGACTGAAATGGTTCATAGGTCGACTGTCCCGAAAGGACTGAACAAAATACAAACAGAGGACCAGTCGACTGACCATCAGTCTAGGTCGACTGTCCCGAACAAAACTCAAAGACTACAAGTACATCAGTAGGCTCGAACCAGTCGGCTGCTCTGCATGCCAGTCGACCGTCGGCTACAGGTTTCCAAACAGAATAGATCTGAACACAAATCAAAACTAGAGTTTTCTAAAGATTTACTGATCACCAAATTAACTTGTATCCAGGCAATTAAACAACTCTCAAAGATCTCCATCATGGATACATTTCTCAATCAAACAAATACTCAAATTTCATATCCTCATGATCTAAACTCTCAATCCTCCCATTAGGGTTTTTCTCAACAAAACTAAATATCTTCCTCAACACATAATTAAGATTGGTTTGTAATCACTAGGTCCAGATGTTTAATATCTGATCACAACATAATCAGTCCTTAATATGTCTCTCAACAATACGATCTCATAGATCGACATCTCCTCAACAAATCTTAACATTTCTCACACAAGATCCAAATATCAATAAAGTTCTCATCCTCCATATTAAATAATAGATCCATGTCATACATACAATGAGACTAACAAATCAATGGTGTAACGATCACGAACAAGGCATAACAAAGATCTTACTTCATTCATCATTCAAATCAAACAAAGCAAACAAAACAAAACAAACCAACTCACATTGTTCTTGAAGAAAAATCCACAAAAAGCTTCCTCCTTTTGCTAGATCCAAGAATCCTCTTCTTGTTCCTCAAACGAATCTCAATAATCTGAATATACTCAATGACGGCTGGGAAAAGAATTTCCCTTAAATATGCCGGATTGAATTATTAGGGTTTAATTCCCACTTTGCAAAATAATCCTTTTAAGAGTACATCTTACCCATATAATTGTATTCTTGAAAGTTACATCAAATATCATTTAAATTAGGATCTAATAGAAAAATATATTTTCAACCCTCAATAAGCACTGATCGGAAAGTCCAGAAAACATCTTTTGCACTTCAACCCTTAAAATTGTCAATTTTGCAAATAAGTCCTTCCTTTCTCAAAAATTGCAAATAGGCATAATTAATTTCTGAAAAATTTGGAAAAATACTAAATAATTCTCAAATAATAAATAATGATTTTTCATAAAGAAAACTTAATTTTTCAAACTTCTCAAAAGTCATTTGCACGTGTTTTGCACGTGTACACAAGATAAATCTTCTAGAAAATATTTATCAAATACTCAAAATCATTAAAAAATTCATTTTCAAATAATTAAAACAATATTTGAAAATACGGGGTTCTACACCACTGTCTAAGAAATCTAAGGATAATATTCAAATGGTGATAAAACTTTCGTGCCATATACATCATTGAAAGCAGGGGCTTGTCCTTCATAACTTATCACTACAAATTAAAAATGTAACCAAAATTTATGTAGACAATTTATGCTTCTCAGGAAACCAGTAAAACCATCCACATTCTTGGAAGAATGTTTTCAATCAAACAATGCTAACCCCACTATCTATCATGATAATCTATCGAACCCCTGATAAGCGCTCTCCGGCACATGCTTGGAGCTTTGAGTAGTAGTTAAAATCTTGGTATTGGTACTGTTTTTAGCTATTGGTAGTATCAGGCTTTTCAGTAGGAATGTTGGATTTTCTACTGGAAACATAAACCCTCAAAATAAAATGAAAAGCCTTTCAGAAAATTTGCAGCATTTAGAGAAGTTTTTGAATGAACGACCATCATATTAGGTTAGACTAAATGAATAGTTAATGTAATAATATTCCATCCTTCAAAAACATATGTTCACTTTCACATTACTTCATCTTAACTTTGTTTAACTTGATTTCAAAATAAATTCTAACTCAGTCAGCAAATATATATAATGCTTTATTACTATATGTCTAGCTTTTAGCAGCAAACAAAGTGATGCCGAGAGCAGAAACTAGGCAAAAATTTAGAAACACACAGATACAGAGAGTGCACCTCTTTGCTAATGAGGTGGCTGGATCAAATCTAACATGAAACCGCAGTTATGTAGTTGTATCAGGAAAGAAACTGGGTCCTCTTAGAAGAACCTTTGAATAACCACAAATAATCATGTGTTATTAGAATTTTTTTTTGTTGGTTAAAAGTAAAATTACAAAGTTCTGATTTTTCATTTCCTCTGTAAAATTGTGTATATGTGGTGATATATAGTTTTGAAATATATATCCCTAACCCTAACCCTAACCCTAACCCTAACTAACCCAGTGGAGTTTTTTGAAATTTTGTATCTTTCCGAAAAAGAAAAAAAAAATATTAGTGTAATTTTTTTAAACTGGTCCAAAACTTAGCGTGATTTTTTTAAATTTAGTCATGCCCACTAATATATAGCTAAATTAGTGTCAATTGTTCATGAAAATTAGTTAATCTTTTTTTTTCCTTTCTGTCAACTCTTTACTTGTTTAATTCATATGAATTAATTCTTCTTATACAATAACATAATTGAACAATTCATATTAACATTGCAAATGACACTCCACCATTAATAGGTGTAATAATTAATAATTATTTCACACTATTCATGACCAATCAACATAGTAAGGTAGATATTATTAATATTTAAATATATGAAATTTTAATTTCAGATTTAGTGATATTGTTGAAATGGATAAAAGCTGGATGAGCAAATCACGATTATCAAAAGAGTATCGGGACGACGTTAAAGATTTCATTATTTTCGCCAAGAAAAATTCTCGTGATCCAAATTTGATTCTTTGTCCATGCCGGTGGTGTACTAACTGTCATCTGAAGACATGCGTCGAAGTTGAAACACATTTGGTGATCAATGGTTTTCTCCAAGAGTACACACAATGGTTTTGCCATGGAGAGCATACCCAGGCAATTCCGGTTGAACCAGGTGTGTTAGAAGATGAAGACGAGCCCATATCAAATGACGACTTAAATGTGGCCGATGAGATGCAAGATTTATTACGGGATGCATTTGGAATTCGTAACAATCCAACACACTCCAATAGTCCAACAACACAAGTCCATAACGAGCCAACAGTAACTATAGACATTAGTGGAGGATTGGAAGAGGAAAGACAAGATTCTGAAGTAAATAAAGAATATGAAGTCTTTACTAAGTTAATGGAAGATGCTAGTACACCTTTGTACCGTAATTGCTCAAAATTTATGAAATTTGCATTCATTGTTAGATTATTTCAGATCAAAACTTTAAACGGGTGGTCTGCTCAGTTGTTGAATGAAGCATTTTTCGAAATTTGTATTCCAGAATCATCCCATGCTACCAAAAAATTTCTGAAGTCTTTTGATTTAGGGTATGAAAAGATTTTAGCTTGTCCATTTGATTGTATGTTGTTCAGGGGGGATAAGGTAAGACTACAGAATCGTGAAATATGCAGAACGTCAAAATGGAAAGGAATGGCCAAGAAGCTGATGACTCAGTTAAAACAAGTAGGAAAAAGAGGTCTGCAAAAATTTTGCGATATTTTCCTCTTATTCCTAGGGTGCAAAGAATGTTTATGTCATCTAAAACTTCTTCGGATATGAGATGGCATGCAGAATGTCGCAAGGATGACGGGATTCTCAGACACCCGGCTGATTCTCAATCTTGGAAAAAATTTGATGAAAGATATCCTGATTTTGCTGAAGATCCTCGAAGTGTGAGACTTGGATTAGCCAGTGATGGTTTTAACCCATTCAGGCAAATGAGCAATACATATAGCATATGGCCCATTGTGTTAATTCCGTACAATTTGCCCCCTTGGAAATGTATGAAACCTTCATCGTTTATGTTGTCAATGATAATTCCTGGACCAAAAAGTCTAGGAAATGATATAGACGTGTACCTTCAACCATTAATAGATGAACTTCAAAAATTATGGGAGGGTGTTCCAGCCTATGATGCAACAGCTAAAGAAACTTTTCGTCTCAGGGTTGCGTTGACTTGGACAATCAATGATTTTCCTGCATATGCAAATTTATCCGGTTATAGTACCAAAGGGCGTTATGCATGTCCTTGGTGTGCTGATCAAACTGTTTCAAAATGGTTGTATAATGGTAGAAAATTTTGTTACATGGGTCATCAAAGATGGTTGCATGACACACACATATTCAGGTCAAGAACTTCAACATTTGATGGGTTGCAGGAGTGGGGGCATGCGCCTGAAATTTTGACAGGGTCAGATGTGTCTAGGCGATTACAAGGCCATAATTTCAATTACAGCAAAGAACCAGAAGTCATCAAGAAAGGCAATAGAAAAGCAAGGGATGAGGACACTGACTTATGCGATGCAGATGAATGTGACAACATGGTTGATTTAGGGTCATGGAAGAAGAAGAGCATTTTTTTTGAGTTACCGTATTGAGAATTCAACTCATTGCGTCATAATTTAGATGTGATGCACATTGGAAAAAATATCGGCGAAAATTGTATAGGAACTGTCATGGGGGATGATCGGAAGACCAAAGATAATCTCAAGTGTCGCCTTGATTTAGTTTCGATGGACATACGACATGAGTTGCACCCAGAGCATTTACCCAATGGCAGAGTCCGTCTCCCTCCAGCAATTTATTCAATGTCCAAAAAAGAATTGGGATTATTTTGCAAGGTGTTACAGGAGATTAAAGTCCCTGATGGCTATTCATCTAATATAGCACGGTGCATCAACTCTAAGGAGAAGAAGCTTCAGGGTCCAAAGTCACATGACTACCACATATTGATGTAAGATCTCCTTCCCGTGGCTCTAAGGTTTTCGATGTGTGAGCAAGTCACTGCCGTCATCAAGGATCTTTGTAGTATTTATAAAGGACTTTGTTCGAGAGTTCTACGTATTGAAGATCTTGACCAATTGGAGCAACGTGCTGCAGTGGTACTTTGTCAAATGGAGAGGATGTTTCCTCCATCGTTTTTTACTATAATGATTCACTTGATAATCCACCTAGCCGGTGAAGCTAGACTCGGGGGACCCGTACATTATCGGTGGATGTATCCCATTGAGAGGTAATATTCATGCCTCATTGAACATCTATCTGGTTTCTCTACTTTATGTGATGTATTTATTTATTTTTTATGACCAAAATATTTAACTATATAGGTACCTTTATCGTCTTAAGGGATATGTTAAAAATAGAGCATATCCAGAAGGCTCGATAGCTGAAGGCTATCTATCGGAAGAGTGCTCTAATTTTTGTTCAAGATATCTTATGGGTGTAGAGACAAGTCTGAATAGGCCAAGGAGAAACCCAGACATGTCAAACCTTGGCGGGGCAAAGTATCTCTTTCAGACTGCTGGCACTACTATTGGTAAAGTTGACGCATTTGAATTAGATAACTTAACATGGGAATAAGCACACCGATATGTACTAGATCACCATGCAGCAGTTGAGCCATTTCGAGCGTAAGTCAATTTTGTAGTCGTTTTTATTGCATTAAAATCGAGACATAATTTTAACTGTCATCATTTCTATCATTTTATAATTTATAGTGAATTTATCCGTGAGATTAAAAGAACAGCTAGACCGAGAAGATTGAGACCACGTGATCAAAGTAAGATAATGAATGAAAAATTTCATACTTGGTTTCAATCTCATGTAAGTGAAATTTCAACTTATTAGCAAATATTTTATATCTACATTCGTCACTGTACTTAAACGATTAACCGTCACATATGTAGGTCTCTAAATTGCATGATGAGGATCTATCATCTGAAATAAAGATTCTGGCGAAAGGTCCCCATAAAATGGTTAGAAGATTCAGGGGATATATACACAATGGCTTCAGATTTCATACTAAAGATCGTGAACGCTATTTGAAGTCCCAGAACAGTGGAATTGTAGTCACGTCAAAGACTAGAAGTTATGCTACTAGGGAAGACGCGAATCCTATAGATGTAGATGTTGACTATTATGGGGTGCTCACGGATATCATCGAGTTGGATTATTACGGTCAATTCCGGGTAGTCTTATTTCGTGGAGAATGGGCTGGTTTGTATAAGAATTATCCAAATAACAAGGATAAATTAGGTTTTACAATTATAAACTTCTCAAATTTGATTCACACAGGTATACACATTAGTCATGAGCCATTTGTGTTTCCATCCCAAGTCCTTCAAGTGTTCTATGTTGAAGATCCAGTTTTTCCTAAAACTCACATTGCACTTATTATGCAACCAAGAGATGTATTTCAGTTGGGCGAGGCTGCAGATGATGAGAATGATGATCCCATGAACAATTATATTGCTAATGAGTTTTCAATATTAGATGTAAACATAACAGATGACAACAGTAGTCTTAATTGGCTACGCATGGATGGAGAGCCAGGGGATGTATTAGATAGTATTGAATAACAATACCTTCTGAAACATATTTGTATTATTAATTATGTGTTTACAAGATTACATTGTATTTTCTCGGGTGATACCTATTTCAAGATTGCATTGTATGTTTTCGATTTCTATTTTGTATTATTATGTGCCAATTTATATCTATTTTGTAGGAATCATGATCATAGGACACTCTAATGTCAAGGTAGTTCCTGACATTAGAGCAAATGCATGTCAGGGTAGTTCCTGAGAGCAAAATGCATGCCAGGGTATTTTACAATAAATCTTTGTAGATTAGAGGTAGATATTCAGATAAATTATCCTTTCCTTGTAGCATATGCATTTATATTCTGCCAGTGACAGTTTTTTATGCTTTCCTGTCTTCTAGTGCTATTGGTTTTAATTGTCGTATTGCCAATTTATATGAACTTCCTTAGACTATGGATTTTATTGATATGTAGGGAAAATGGTGGAACATGTATATATGGAGATAAAAGACTTAATTTCCGTTGAGCCAGTTATTGAGGTAATTGTGAAAGGTGATTGATATTGGCAGGAAGTAATATGAGATGCTGAGCTCTCTCAACATCAAACAAGAGATATACTAAGTTATACTGCAAGTTTTGCATGAATTAGTAGTTAGTGTTCTTCATGGAATATAGTTGGACATGAGGATCTGGTTTCATAGGAACTTTATTTTTGATGCATACTGTTAAAGTATAAATTTGTGAGATTCATGTTGATTATAGATATGATGATAAAAAGCTTGCAGATTCATGTTTCTTATGGAATAAAACAATTCCTTAAATATTTTGATCTGGGGAAATGACGATATGATCATATGAGTGCATTTGGGTTGGTGAGTAATCTTTATATATATGGAGATAAAAGACTTAATTTCCGTTGAGCCAGTTATTGAGCTAATTGTGCAAGGTGATTGATATTGGCAGGAAGTAAAATGACATGTTGAGCTGCTCTCACCATCAAACAAGAGATATACTAAGTTTTACCGCTAGTTTTGCATGAATTAGTAATTAGTGTTCTTCGTGGAATATAATTGGATATGAGGATCTGGTTTCATAGGAACTTTGGTTTTGATGCATACTGTTAAAGTATAAATTGTGAGATTCATGTTTGTTATAGAGATGATGATAAAAAGCTTGCAGATTCATGTTTCTTATAGTCCTTATGCCTATTGTATCCATAAAAAGCTTTGTAAGACTGAGATGATGATAAATGTAGGGTTGTTCCATTTTCGTAGATGTTTTACCAAATCACTGGTGTGCTAAGTTGCAGAAACATTTTCTGTTTTGTAGTCTGTGTCGAAAACTTCTCTGACACACAATCTACATCTATTATATAACAAATATTACTTCATCTAGACTAATCTAGTAAACTTTAAGGACCTTGAAAGCATGTTAACAAATATTGCAGTTAATTGTAATAAGATCTGATAGTATAAATGTTCTAGTCCACATTTATATTGTAATAAGATCTGATAGTATATTTGTTTGTTTAATTAGCACTTCAATAAGTGATGTTTGTTTCTGAAAGTGGTTTTCCCCACATTGCAGTTAATATGATGTTTTTTGTTGTTAGTGAAAATGCCTCGACGACCTACAAAAAGGGCTCCCTCGCCAACACCAAGCACGGGGGATGTGCAGGGACAGTCTCTAGAAGAGATGGAGATTGACACTCAGTTTGATATCGGTGAGGGGAGTGCACCGGCAATAAAAAAAGGGGACCGACGAGGATGGGAGATGTCTGGAAGCGTCAGCCGAACGACAAAATTGTGGTGGTCGTCAACCATGCAAACCAACCTGTGGGCAAGGAAGCATCTACATTTGCTAATTTCATAGGGGTAATTGCAAGAAATGGTCAAATACTACCATTGCCTTACGACAGATGGTCAAAAATTCCGACGACGTCTAAGATAATTGCCATCAATACAATCAAGGTATTCATTCTCATTCAATTTGTTTGGTAAGATTAAAAAGTTCCTAAGTATCCCTGAGCAATCGCCAACTCGAAAATATCATGAGTAACACACATAATATGCAAACAACATGCATGCATAATCAGTATAGTGACTGATACAATGTTGTTCCTAGTGTATAAAATCACTAGAGAAATATTTAAACATCCAAGATTTATTATCCCTTGATACATTAATGAAGTATATCCATGGGCAATAATATTGCAGGTATCTTGTGAGAAAGTGAAGGTAAACATTTTGTATAATTGTCACTAAGTACTTATCCATCAGTGTTAATTTGCTAATTTAGTTTGCAGAGGGGAGAGGGCTTTTTAATTTGAATGACAAAGCAGCATACAAAAATATAGGAGCAACAATATAATTGTCCAAGTATGTAACACATGTTACAAGTGACATATGATGTTGTTTTAACTTCTGTAAATAAAGCACAAACTTCAACATTATTACACATCAAAGATATTGTGAATATGAGTCTATGAGATCCTGAAAAGAAGCAGATGGTAATTTGGTTATCATTCCACAACATTATTTTTCTTCAATATCATGACTGATTCTGCAGTGAAGGTTTTATAATTACACCAGGATACCATGATACATTTTTTGACTAGTGTATCATCAGTATAGTGACTGATACAATGTTGTTCCTTCAAATTCTGGGGATCCAGTATAGTGTAACAAATGTTTGACTCCTAACAGTAATTATGAAAGAAATGCAACAAACAGATAATTTAATACAACCAAATTTTGCCTATATTACTTGTTCCTAATCCTATATATTTGCTTATCAATCATGTTATACAGAAAAAATTTCAATACCCCGACAATCTTGACAAGAAATGGTTGAATAAGTCTATAGGAAAGAAGTGGAGAGACTGGAAATGTGAACTGAAAGCGGCATTTTTTGATGAAAATAAGTCCGCAGCCGAGAATGCAAGGGTTGTCCCCCCAATGTTAATCCTTCCGATTGGCACTACCTTGTTCATTTTTGGAGTTCACCAGAGGGAAAGGTATTCAAACTATATATATTTCTCTTGATTGTTCATTTCTTTTGTTATTGGTTTTTTTTAAAAAAATTTAAATTTAAATTTGACTTGTTTAATCAAAGCAGAGTATGTATGCTTTCATTTCTAGTAATGTTGTGGTTGTGTGTGTTAATCCGTTTGTAATGAAGTTGATGTTTGTTGCTACTTGTGTTTGTAATGAAGTTGATGTTTTTTGCAATTCTCTTCGCCATTAGTCCTGAAATATCATTTGTACTGAGGGCAGGTGTTCATTTTGAGCTTAACCTAATCAATATTTTTGCCCATTAAGTGAAATATAAGTTCAAAAGCTGTTGACAGTCTGTTAAGGTCAACTACATAATCTCTCATTTCTATGATGTGAGTTTTTCAAAGAATTGTCAATTTGATAGTGAATCATGGAGAAGCATGTATGAATTTACATACTTTGCATGTAGGCAGTAGGTAGAATCAATTTTCTAAAGTTTTTGTTTGCTTGATTTGCTAGTGCACTTTGTTAACTTTGAAATGTGTACTCTTCTCAACAATGCAGTGTAATAACAACAACCTTTATTCAAAATCTTTGGTGCCGTTCAAAGCAGTGAAAGCTATACACTGAGAAGTATTTGGTTAATTTGAACAACTTGAGAAGTATTTGGTTAATTTGAACAACTGATAGTTTTTTTATTTGAAGGAATTGCAAAGTTGATAGTTGATTAATACAGTATGCATTTTAGATAATACATCAGCCATCAGACCTTTATTGTTGGTCATTCTTGACATCAGTGCAAACTATGGATTTGTATTCAGTTAAACATACCATGCTAACTTGGATTTTTAACGTAAAGGGTCCTGAACTTTGAACATTTGGAAAATTCAATCTGCATGGCAGGTTAGAATTACCTGGTCAGTTTATTGGTGATCTTCTGCAGCATATTCCTCTTTATTCCTTGAATATCTAATGGCTGTTTCTTATTTAGATGATGCATGGCTATGTATTAGTTCTTATCAGAAATGTTATGCCATCATTTTCCTCCTATGTAATATAGACATTTTTATCATTGAACAGTTTCTGTTGAAACATTAACACTTAATATATGCTCCTTTCAAATGTGTCCAAAATTTTGTGTACATATTTTTAATTTTGAACCTTTCTAGACACTTGTTTGGCATTTCTTAGAGATACCTCTCAGTATTTTTTTTCACACTTCATTATTCATATTAGAAACTAAAATATGTTTTGGCTTTTCATTTATATGCTTGTATTTTAAAGAAATCATGAGATGTATGTTGGTTAGCTTTTAGCATATATACAAACATTATCTGTCACTTGAATGCATTTTTTTTTTCACAAACATTACCTGATGTTTGTTTTTATTTCACAAACATTATCTGTCACTTGAATGCTTTTTTATACAAACATTACCTGATGGAGGGAGGGAGGGAGTTTCTTGCATTTGATTATTTAAACTAATGAATAATACAATAACAATTATTGCATTTGATTATTTAAACTAATTTTGATTGAGTTGTAATTATCTGAAATGTGCAGAAAAGGTCTGAAAATGGTTCGGCAAGTCGAGGAAAACAGGATGTATTGCACACTGCTGGAACTAGTAGCTTTGCTATAGTTCGTGAGAGATTGGTATGTGTTAAGTATTTTTTTTTTTCACTAATGAATATACAAAGATTATAAACTTTCTTATAGGTGTGATTTATTAATATAAAGGTTGAGGAACACGGTGCAGACAAGTTTGGCGATCTAGATTTTTTTGACGCGACCCACAAGAAATCAGATGGCCAATTTGTTTCCGCAACAGCTGCGATGATATCGGTAATTTTTCTTCATGAAGTATGCGTTCTTTGATTTGTTAAGTCGCTTATAGAAGTAAATAACTTATATAATTTTATACCAATTTGTATTTTAACAGAGCACTGCTAGAGTCAAGTATGCTGAACTGTCTTCCACAATGACCTCCGACTCTACCACATCTGCCTTAGACGCATTATCACTTCAGCATCATACTTTGATCGAAACAAGAGGCCCAGAGCGCCCTGGCCGTGTGCGTGGAATGGGTTTAGGCCCAACGCCCACTGAAGTCTTCGAGGCTCATCCGTCTACTGCTGAGGATCCGAGAGATGAGGAGATACGCTCTTTAAGGTCAGGGTTGTCACAGCTTCAAGAGGTAGTTGCAGCTTTGGTGAGGCAACAAAATTCCGATCCAGCTATTCCGACACAGGTTAGAAATTGTTTTTTTTAACTTATTTTATTTAACTTTGAATCACATTTACAAGTATATTTTTCGGAACATACTTGATTACTTTGCTTTAATCTGATATATGTATAGACTTTTAGAAATCAAGGAGACAATGATATATGTATAGACTTTTCAAGAAAAACTTAAATTGATAAGCAGGAAGGAAGGAGGCTGACAGACAAAAGAAGTTAATCAATAGTACCAACAGGATACTAAGGTAACAACTTAAATTAACTACAACAATATTCACTTTCACTACTGAAATTTCCTTGCTGGTCAGTAAAGTAACACTGAAATGGTCAAATACTACCATTGTCTTAATTACCGAAGAGAGCAACCTTTTTCAACTCACCCCCTGACAACCATCTATTTTGGAAGAAAATAAGACCAGAGTGAGAGCAGTGAGAACTGAGATACTAGGTTAAATAACATTGATAATTGCAAATAATGAAGTTAAAAATCATGAAACAAACACATCAGCAGGAATGATTGATTATCGTTTCTCTCTTGTGCTTTAAAATAGTGGAAATTCACTCACCTCACAGTATAAAAATACAAACCCAAAAAGAATATCCAAGGAAATTTCCCTAATTCATAAAAGTGGGACCAGTTTGATGAAGAAAATAAAAAAGTAATATAAAATGCGCCTGGAATGCATCTGCCAATTGTTATTTTATCCTCATCAAAATCATGCTCAAACACTACACATTGATGCACATCTAGCTACCTCATAAGCTGAAATCTCCATTTGGTTTCCAAAAATTTTGGGAATAAGTAGATAATATTTCTATGATCTATAATATAATGTTATCCTCCATTAAACCTTCAAAGAATTACTAGATAATAGACAAGGACTTGCACGAAATATATATGATCTTCTCAAGGTTCGGATGATCAGATAACAGCAAATAAATGATGTCTAATGCACAAATACAGATCAAATTCATGGTCTCAAATCCCCTTTGACACCAGGATGCATTGACCATATTGGATTGGAAAATTTTCCCCCATCAGCACTTCTGAGTTCCGACAAATCATATATCTGATATCCTGAGTTTTCAACACATGGATATTACAAAACTCTAAAGTTAAAATAACTTGTATTCCAAGTTCCCTTTATCTCTAAAAATACCTTCATTATGATGCCTTATTCAGGAAAACATCCCTCAGTTACTTTGCAGATGAACACCTTCTCATCTTCAAGACCATCCATTGATGAGTAAAAACACAGATAATGCATCTAGAAATGCATAGATCCCATTACTATCAAGCGTTGCTTAGGATTAACTGAAAATTTGGCTCAAGTAAACAGATTATTTTAATCCATGGAAGCATGGTTCATATGTGCAAATATAGATAACCCATGAACTAGTTTCTGCTACAATTCACTTTAATATCTGTTGATGTTGATTGTGATTGGTCATGGTTTCAGATAGATTCAAAAATGCTTTTTTTGGCAAATTATACATGCTTTTTTCGGCAAATGATTGTTATACATACTCTTTATTAGCTAGTTGCTCTTTATCCCTGCAAATTATAACTTTTTTTTTTTACAATGTGACTTACACAGTTTCAGAATAGAGTTCCAACTAATTCAAGTCGGGCAAATCCAGAGAACCAAAGCGAGCATGATGGAAGCAACGACTTAAGGAGGCGTACCAATTAAAAAAATATACTAATTGCAAGTCATTTTTGGTCTTTTTTTGTGGTGCAATCAGTTTGTATGATCAAACTTGTTAGAACTTTATTGATGTAAACAGGGTATATGTATAACTTGATACTTGTGTTATTGTTGTCGACGATTATGAATTTTACAGAACTTTAAACTTCTGAAGTTGTGTATATTGATCAGTATAAAATATAATGAATTTTGTCAGCTAAATTTTTTATTATTCATTTCCATGGGTGTGCGTGTAAAATTTTGAATATAAATTTGGGTTTACTAGCAACATCTGCATATAAAAAATCTGCATATATATACAGATTTTGAATTGGATTTTTTTTTAAATTCAAAACAACCCCGGCATTTTACACAACGCCGGTGAACATTTCTAAAAATTAAATTATTTCAAATTTTAAAAAAAATTATATTATTTATATATATACCCCGGCATTTCCGAACCGCCGGGGTAGGTTTGAATTCTTTTTTTTTAAAATAAAAAACTGATTTCACCGGCGCTTTTAGTAGCGCCGGCTAATGTATCACATATACCGGCGGTTGTGGAAGCGCCAAGGAAGTTTGGCCACCAAAGCCCGGCACGCGCACCCCGACGGTTGGTGCGGCACTGCTCAACGCACCGGTAGGGTTTTCACCGGCGTTTATAAACGCCGGTGAAGCCATTAAAAACTGCCGGTGAAGTCTTCTCCGGTTGTAGTGATTCTTGATTACACAATTCTTGATTATATAATTCTCGATTACACGATTCATGATTACATGTCTTGATACTATCACTGGAAGACCCGAGTACATAATCCTTAGAATTCACTACTTAAGTCTAAACGTCACATGATTGATATGTACCGAACTTGTGGTATGGGACACAGGATTGCGTGCATTAGATAAGTTAATAACACAAATAAACTTGAGATCTTCACTAAGCATGATTCTTGATTACATGACTCTTCATTACATGACTCTTGATTCTTGATTACATGATTCTTGATTACATGACTCTTGATTACATGACTCTTCGTTACATGACTCTTGATTCTTGATTACATGATTCTTGATTACATGACTCTTGATTACATGACTCTCGATCCTTGAGTATATAATTATCAATTAACTGAGCCTAGGTTATCAATTGCTTATACATTGAAGTCTAGAATTCACTAGTTACAGTTATTACTTACATGATCATATTGTTTCAGTTCCTTGTTTACTTCCATATTGTATTTGTACTTCTACTTCTTGTTTCTTCCATGTTATATCTTGTTATATTACCCCTTTTTCTGCTTGTTGCTACTTGCTGCCCGAAACTTGCTCTAACGGGAACTTTTCTATTTTTCTTTGAGTTAATAATTATACAGGTACTGATGGACCCGACGAGCAGACTCTCTAGACGATCGTTGCTGCTTCCTTACTACTTCATATTGTTTTTCTTTCAGTCGCTATTTTATCTAGTTGTTATAGCGAACTGCTTATCATATTATTTTAATTCTGGCACCTTGTACTCTCGGGCATCTTGACCCGATGTTGATGTATTATCCAAATGATGGTTATTCTATTTTCAGCTCATGTGATTATTATATTTGCCTGCGTGAATGTGTTATAAAGATCTTGTTGAGCTTATAATTGTACAGCTTATGGATGATGTATATCATTCGCTGGGCCTCAGTTGCGTGCCTGTATTTCCGTATAGTGGGAAGCGAGGCGTGACAAGCCCAGTCAGCATTTGAAAAATTCAGCAATTCGACAATATCCACCATTAGTATTGTAACACCCTTTATTTTATAATTTCAAATCAGTCCTTTGTAATTCTTTTATTTGCTATCGGATATTATTATTATTGTTATAATTATGCATAAATATGCAATTTTATTTTATATCTGTTTCTTAATTTATTTATTCATCCAGTAGAGTGGATTTTATTAGAGTTTGTTATGAAAAATAGAAATACATGGGTATATAAATAATAGGTGGGCCTTTGAGGGGTCTATAATGAATTTTCCCTTTTTTATTTTTCACATCCACCCCTCCCCCTCCTTCATCTGATTTCCGTCGAGCCACCATGGCCGACCTCCTCTTTCTCTCTTTCTTCATTAGGGTTTTCCTATTTTCTCAATTCTTAGCCTTTTTTTAGAAAATTTTATGGGGTTCTTACTAATTTGATGGTGCTCTTCACTATTCCGGCGGTGGTTTCTCGAATTGGCATCTTAGAATGTGAGAAATAGTTTCATTAAATTGTATAAGGTTGTATGTTTTTAATTTTTAGTAAGAAAAATAGGGTAGTAGAGAGAGTAGGGGATTATCTTTGGGATAGAAGTGATTATTTCTTTAATTGATATGGTAGGAATAAATTTGAAAAGAGTTAGGGTTTTGGGTTTGAAATTAGAAGAGTTTATGCTGGGAATTTGTTAGAGATTGGCAATAAGAATTATTGAAAATTATAAGAAACAATTTAGAATAATTTTTTGAGGAATTTGTAGGCTTAAAGCCTAATTAATAGAATTATGAGTGTGTGCATATGTATAATGCATGCCGGACGTTCGATGAAATGCCTGTAAGAACTGAAAGTATTTTCAGCTATAAATTTGGACTGGTTTGTGAGTTTTTAATACTAATTGATATTTAAACTTTGTAATAGGCGGTGGTAGCGACCTCGGACGTGTAGTGGATGATCTGTATACCGAGTTTCTGCATTTTGACAAGTGGGTATGATCATACTTGATATATTTTATGTTGTGGTAAAATTTTAGACTCATTCAATGTGAATTGTGATAGTTATGGTCAGATGATGAATTAATGAAAAATACAGAATTCTAATGGTTGAAATTGTGTTTATATAGTATTTTGCATGATTGTGTATGTTTGGTGTCTTTAGTGATAAATTGGGTATATATATGATAGTATAGTGTGAATTATGGCATGTTGTATGTCTAGTATGTGATAATATAATGTGACAAGATAATGAGATGAATGATAAGGTATATGTATGATATGAGATAATATGATGCGATTATATAATGAGATAAATAAGGTGGTGTATGGATGACATGTGATATTATGATGTGATAAATGGCATGGTGTACGTATGACACATACGTGTGAGTGATAAATGAGAATTTCATACGATGAATGATGTGATTAATGGCATGATATATGTATGATATGGTGAGATAAATGACATGGGGTATGCATGCTATGTAATAATATGATGTGATAACGTGATGTGATAATATGAGGAGATAAATAGTATTGTGTATGTGTGAGATGTGATATGATGTGATAATATGTAAGATAAATGAGATGGTGTACGGATGACATGTGATATTATGATGTGATAATATGATAAGATAAATAATACGTGTATAAGACTATATGGAGATTTATGATAATCATTGTTGCCGCTAAATCTGGTGTGGGGGCAAACAGATAGTATTTGTGGATTCTTAGGAAAACTGAATAGCAAACCCGTTACCTGTTCCGTCGGAGCTTGACGCTGACTCCTGCCGTACACCTGCAAAAAGTGCGAGACACCAGGGTTGTTCCCGGCGACGCACCCTCCGACGCTCAAGTCAGTAATCAGGAATGATTATGAAAGAGCGTAAATTGGCAAAAGATTGATTACCTCTTAATGGAGATGGATGGGGGGTATTTATAGGCGTCTTAGGGATCAGATTAGGAATGTAATCCCCGTGATCTGATACGGAATATAATCCCTGTAAACAGATTAGGAATGTAATCCCTAATTCCCAGTGGAAGGATAGATGTGAATCAGGATCGTTGATTAGTATTAATCAGAGATCCTGATCCTATCCCTCTGGATCGGGTTTTCTGCTGGTTGAAACCCGCACCCGATTGAGGTGGATCCGTTCGTGGATTATTGGATCTTTGATGGAGAGATCCAGTACCCATTTCAGACCCATTGGTAGGTGAAATTACTGTTTCGCCCCTGGGCTTCAAGATTCGCGCCTGATTTGGACGGTTCCGATTAAACCCCATTTTTAGCCATATCACGAGTCCCCCACTCCCGAAGACTGAGCTTGGTCAGCCTTTGAGGAGTAGTTTTACTGTTTTAATGGCTAGTGGAGTTGTGTCGAAGTCCAATATGGGAGGTTTTGAATCTTGAAGGAGGGAGTGTTATTCAATACTGGTCTTTTGCTGGTCTTTTGCTCGTTTGGGGGTCGGTGTCATAAGCGTTCGGAAAATGGTGCCGAGCTATGCTTCGGTCATTTAATCTCGCGATCTTGCGAAGTAGAATCGAACCAAGTGTTGGACTCCGAACCATCGTTAGAGTAGTTCAACGGTTGTGGGAGCAATTCCGAATGGCGAACTACTTCTAGCTCGCTTAGAAGCGAACTTGCGAAGTAGAATCGAGCCAAGTGTTGGACTCCGAACCATCGTTAGAGTAGTTCAACGATTGTGGGAGCAATTCTGAATGGCGAACTACTTCTAGCTCGCTTAGAAGCGAACTTGCGAAGTAGAATCGAGCCAAGTGTTGGACTCCGAACCATCGTTAGAGTAGTTCAACGGTTGTGGGAGCAATTCCGAATGGCGAACTACTCCTAGCTTGCTTAGAAGCGAACTTGCGAAGTAGAATCGAGCCAAGTGTTGGACTCCGAACCATCGTTAGAGTAGTTCAACGGATGTGGGAGCAATTCCGAATGGCGAACTACTTCTAGCACGCTTAGAAGCGAGCTTGCAAAGTAGAATCGAGCCAAGTGTTGGACTCCGAACCATCGTTAGAGTAGTTCAATGGTTGTGGGAGCAATTCCGAATGGCGAACTACTTCTAGCTCGCTTAGAAGCGAGCTTGCGAAGTAGAATCGAGCCAAGTGTTGGACTCCGAACCATCGTTAGAGTAATTCAACGGTTGTGGGAGCAATTCCGAATGGCGAACTACTTCTAGCTTGTTTAGAAGCGAACTTGCGAAGTAGAATCGAGCCAAGTGTTGGACTCCGAACCATCGTTAGAGTAGTTCAACGGTTGTGGGAGCAATTCCGAATGGCGAACTACTTCTAGCTCGCTTAGAAGCGAGCTTGCAAAGTAGAATCGAGCCAAGTGTTGGACTCCGAACCATCGTTAGAGTAGTTCAACGGATGTGGGAGCAATTCCGAATGACGAACTACTTCTAGCTCGCTTAGAAGCGAACTTGAGAAGTAGAATCGAGCCAAGTGTTGGACTCCGAACCATCGTTAGAGTAGTTCAACGGATGTGGGAGCAATTCCGAATGGCGAACTACTTCTAGCACGCTTAGAAGCGAGCTTGCAAAGTAGAATCGAGTCAAGTGTTGGACTCCGAACCATCGTTAGAGTAGTTCAATGGTTGTGGGAGCAATTCCGAATGGCGAACTACTTCTAGCTCGCTTAGAAGCGAGCTTGCGAAGTAGAATCGAGCCAAGTGTTGGACTCCGAACCATCGTTAGAGTAGTTCAACGGTTGTGGGAGCAATTCCGAATGGCGAACTACTTCTAGCTCGCTTAGAAGCGAGATTGCAAAGTAGAATCGAGCCAAGTGTTGGACTCCGAACCATCGTTAGAGTAGTTCAACGGATGTGGGAGCAATTCCGAATGACGAACTACTTCTAGCTCGCTTAGAAGCGAACTTGAGAAGTAGAATCGAGCCAAGTGTTGGACTCCGAACCATCGTTAGAGTAGTTCAACGGTTGTGGGAGCAATTTTGAATGGCGAACTACTTCTAGCTCGCTTAGAAGCGAACTTACGAAGTAGAATCGAGCCAAGTGTTGGACTCCGAACCATCGTTAGAGTGAAGAGTAAAAGCAGAGAGATGTAAACAATAGTAAAATATGAAAAAGTTTTCTTTATTAATGACTAATAGCTGGCTGCTTCTAAAGTTGCAAGCCGTTATTACAAAAGGGAAAATAAAAGCAAAGCAAAACAAGTAATAGGAGAGGAACGGTTCGACATCCCAGAATACTTAGAGAGGCGTTGGTGCTTTCTCTTGGTATTTCAGAAGATGGTCGGCATTCCAGGTCCTGGGGATCTCTCTGCCTTCGAGGTCTTCTAGTTTGTACGTCCCGGGCCGAACTACTTTTGCTATCTTATAGGGTCCCTCCCAATTTGGAGCCAGTTTGCTTTTCTGACCGGGGAAAGAGATGGCTAGCTTTCTGAGGACCAAATCCTCTTTTTTGAGGTCGGTAGGACGGACTCTCTTGTTTTATGCCAACTCGATCCTTCTTCGGTAGCTTTGTTGACGAATGGCAGTTCTTTCTCGGATCTCATCAATTAGGTCCAGATTTGCTCGGAGCTCTCTGGCATTCTGTTCTTCCTCATAAGCCATTAGACGAGGAGAGGGTATACCAACTTCTAGGGGGATCATAGCTTCGGACCCATAAGTGAGATTGAACAGAGACTCTCCTGTGGGGGTCCGTTTTGTGGTGCGGTAGTTCCACAGCACGTTGGGAAGCTGATCGACCCATAAGCCTTTGGAACATTTATCCAACCTCTTCTTAATGTCGGAGAGGATCTGTCGGTTAGCATTTTCGACTTGGCCATTCGACTGGGGATGAGAAACGGAGTAGAATCGGTGTTGGATGGCAAGGTCTTCACATAGCGCTCGGAAGGCAGCCCCGGTGAACTGGGTTCCGTTGTCTGTTATGAGGACCCGAGGGATGCCGAATCGGTAGATTACGCTCTTCCAAAAGAACTGAACTACCTTGTTCTCGGTGATCGTGGCCAAGGGCTCGGCCTCTATCCATTTTGAAAAGTAGTCGACTGCCACGACTAAGAATTTGAACTGGCCGGGAGCTGGTGGAAATGGCCCTAGTAAATCCATCCCCCACATTGCAAAGGGGATTGGACTTGATAGGGAAGTGAGTGGAGCTTGTGGGAGGCATCAGATGTCGGAGTACTTCTGACAAGAGCTGCATTGCCGAACGTGCCGTTCGGCGTCTCGTAGGAGAGTGGGCCAGAAATATCCGTAATTCAACACTTTGCGGGCTAGAGATCTGGACCCCGAATGTGCCCCGCCGATGCCCTCATGAAGTTCTTGCAGGGCGTAGTCGGCTTGCCCGAGGGAGAGGCATCTCAGGTACGGCCTGCCGTCTACCTGTGTGAAGGAGCGTTTATATAGGGTGCCTCCGATCAGTGTGTAACGCTCGGCTCGGGTTTTCACTCTTCGAGCTTCCTTGGCATCCTCGGGGAGGAGCCCGTCCCTTAAGAATTCGACGAGGGGTTTCATCCAGTTATCTTCAAGCAGAACAGGCAGCGACTTTATAGAGTCGGAAGTTTCATCCTCTATACTTGGCTTCAGGAGGACCTCTATCAAGACGGTCTGCTCGAGACCTTGAAGGGAGGAAGAGGCTAGTTTAGATAGGGCGTCAGCCTGAGCATTTTCTTTCCGGGGTATTCGTTGGATGACGGCTTCTTCAAACAGTGCCATAAGGCTCCTGACCTTGGCTAAGTATTTAACCATCCTATCGTCACGTGCTTCATACTCGCCGAGGACCTGATTTACGACTAGTTGAGAGTCGCTAAAGATCCGGAGGCGTTGCACCCCTGCATTGCGAGCCATTCCAAGGCCGGCTATGAGTGCCTCGTATTCTGCTTCGTTGTTCGAGACCTTGAAGTTGATACGGAGGGAGTATTAGAGGATGAAGTCATCTGGGCCTGCCAGAATGACCCCGGCTCCGCTTCCCTCGTTACAGGAGGATCCATCCACATAGACCGACCAGACAGGTGGCCCCTTCATTGCTTGACTAAACTCGGGGATGGTACATTCAACAATGAATTCTGCTAGGGCCTGAGCCTTGATCGCAGTCCGAGGCTGATAGGTTATATCATGCTGGTTCAGCTCGATAGACCACTTCATAAGTCGGCCCGAGGTCTCTAGCTTGTGGAGGACTTGCTTCAGCGGCTGGTCGGTAAGAACGACCACCGAATGGGACTGAAAGTACAGGCGAAGTTTTCTTGCGGCCATCACTAGGGCATAAGCCATCTTTTCTATTCTCGGATAGCGGAGTTCGGCATCCCGAAGTACCTTGCTCACATAGTAGATAGACTTTTGAGCCCGGTCTTCTTTCCTTACCAAAACGGCACTGAGGGTCTGCTCGGAGGCTGCCAGGTAGAGGTAGAGGGGTTCGCCAGGAATTGGTTTGCTGAGGAGAGGAGGATTGACGAGGTAAGCCTTAAGCTGGTCGAATGATTCCTGTTGTTGCCGACCCCATTCGAAACCTTTAGCCCCCCCTGAGGGCCTTGAAGAAGGGGAGGCATTTCTCCCCGGACTTCGAGAGAAAACGCCCTATGGCGGCTAGGCAGCCTGTCAACCTCTGAACTTCTTTAACATTCTTGGGAGGGACCATGTCTAATATGGCCTTGATTTTCTCAGGGTTAGCTTCAATTCCCCGTTCGCTGACCATGAAGCCAAGGAACTTCCCCGATGAGACTCCGAACGCACACTTGTTCGGATTGAGTCTCATGTTATGCTTTCTCAGAACATCGAACGCCTCCTAAAGTTCGGTTACATGATCGGCACCTCAGATGCTTTTTACAAGCATGTCGTCAACATATACCTCCATATTACGGCCGATTTGAGCTTAGAAAACCTTGTTGACGAGGCATTGGTATGTGGCGTCTGCATTTTTCAAACCGAAGGGCATAACCCTGTAGCAATAGAGACCCTGGTCGGTCACAAATGAGGTCTTCGGGATATCCGGGGGGAACATCCGGATCTGGTTGTAGCCTGAGAAGGCGTCCATGAAGCTGAGGAGTTCATGTCCCGAGGTGGCATCAATCAGAGTGTCAATACTCGGAAGAGGGAAGGGATCCTTGGGGCAGACCTTGTTGAGGTCGGTAAAATCGATACAAATCCTCCAAGTCCCATTGGACTTCTTCACCATTACTACATTCGACAACCACTCGGGATAGTTCACCTCTTGTATGAACCGGGCCTTCAAGAGCTTGTCCACCTCCTCTTTTATAGCTAACTGGCGCTCGGGAGCGAACTTGTACCTCTTCTGTTGAACCGGTTTGGACCCCGGAACAACGCTGAGGTGGTGGACCAAGAGCTCTTCGAAAATTCCGGGCATGTCTGCAGCTGACCAAGCAAAGAGGTCTCGGTTCCTTCGGATGCACTGGACTATGTCTGAGCATAGGGCGGATGGGAGGGTCTTGCTAACAAAGAACTTTCGAGTTGGATCCTGCTCAGAGAAGAGTACTTCCTCCAATTCATCCACCGGCTCGGACGTTGGCCGGGCAGCGTCTTGAGGGATTTCCAGAGTTTCTAGGGAGAGGACTGAACCGAGGGTAGAGGTCATATAGCACTTACAGGCCATTTCCTGATTGCCTTTCACTTCCCCTACTCCGGCCCGAGTGGGAAACTTCATCTTGAGGTGATAGGCGGATGGGACTGCTTCAAGGGCAGCGAGGCCGGACCGTCCCAAAATGACGTTGTAGGCTGCAGGGACATCCACGACCATAAAATCCATGGGCTCCGTTCGGGTAGTAAGAGTTTTGCCAGCGGTTACGTCGAGGGTGATCACCCCTTCAATAGTCACTGGCACTCCCGTGAACCCATGGAGCGTGTAGCCGGCGGGCTTAAGTCTTTCTCTGGACAGCTTAAGGCCTTTAAAAGCGGCGAGGAAGAGGATGTTAACAGAGCTACCGTTATCCACTAGGATCCTCTCCACTTTGAAGTTCGCCACGTGGATATTGATGACGAGTTCGTCACAATGGGGGGTGTGGACACCTTCAAGATCTTCGTCCGAGAATGTGACGGGCACTCCGAGGCCTTTGGGAGGAGGGGTGGCGCGAACAGAATTGACTTCCCTAATGAATGCCTTTCGAGAGGATTTTGAGGAGCCCCCCATTGGGCCCCCATGAATGAGGTGTAGGACACGCTCCTCTTCGAAGTCGGGCGTTTCATCACGTTCCAGACGCTTATTAGCCCCCCGAGGCGGGGGAGGAAGGTCGGCTCGGTCCTTTCTCACGAACCTGGTCAGCTGCCCCCTCTGGATGAGGGCTTCTATCTCATTCTTCAAGGCCCGACAGTCATTGGTGTCGTGGCCATGGTCCCGGTGATATCGGCACCACTTCTCTTTATCCCTTTTCTTGGCGGGGGTGTTCATCCTCGGAGCAGGAGGTATGATCCCTTCCTTCTCAACTTCCATTAGAATGGTAGAGACATTGGTGGTGAGAGGAGTAAATTTCTCGAATCTGGGGGGAGGTCGGCGCTGGCCGGCATTATCCTTCTGGAGCTTCTTGGCTCCTTCCTCTTCTGTTCCCTTTCTCTTAAACCCGGAGGAAGACCCCTCCAAGTTGGGGCGGTGCTCGGCTTCTTCGGCCCGAATATACTTTTCACTTCGGAGGAGGAGGTCAGAGAAGTTCTGTGGGGGCTTCTTGGCGAGGGAGGAGCGGATGCTGGAGTTGAGGACATTGGATTGAAATGCTGCTGCAGCGACCGACTGGTCGAGGGATGCTATGGACCTGGCTTCAGCTGTGAACCTTTTCACATAGTCTCTCAGCTTTTTACCCTTCTTCTGATGGAGGTACAGTAGCGAGATGCTGGTCTTATCAGTTCTATGGCTACTTACGAAATGGGTGACGAAGAGGGTCTCGAATTGCTCGAAGGAGAATATTGAGGATGGGGCAAGGCGAGAGTACCATTCTCGAGCTGGGCCCTTCAGAGTTGCGGGGAAGGTTTTATAGAGCAGAGCATCGGAAGCTTGATGGATGAGCATGAGGGTCTTGAAGCTTTCGATGTGATCGACTGGGTCAGTTTCCCCGGAATAAGTCTCGAATTGAGGAGGCTTGAAGCCGATTGCCACAGGTGCATCCATTATGGTTCGGGAAAAAGGAGGTCTGGTAGGACGAAGAGTCCTTCCTCTAAGCTCTTCTTCTCGATCTAGCTGACCCAAGCGCCTCTCCATCTCATGGAGACAGCGGTATACAGCGTCATCCCTTCGATGGTAATTAGCCGAGCCTCTAGACTTGTCTTCGTACGAGGGAGAACGGGGGCTATGACGATGGTAGCTCCTGGAGCGGCGAGGACTTTGCCTATGCTGGGAGTTGCTAGGAGCTGGAAGAGGAGTTGGGGACCGTCGGCGAGGACTTCGGACCGGAGGAGGAGAGGGGATCTTGGGAGCATTGGTGTTGGGACGGAGATTGAGAGCTTGTATGACGGTTGCTTGAAACTGCTGGAACTCGGCACGGGTGATGGGTGCCTCATCGTTCCTATGATGGTGCCGACCGGCAGGGGAAAGGGGTCTTCTCCTGTGATGCTCGGGGGACTCTCTCCGCCCCCTTCGGATGGGGGACCTTCTGTTGTCTCGGCGGTGAGGAGATTGCTCATCCGTACGGTGTTGGCGGGAGGCTCCCTCTCGGGCCCGCTTTTCATCTAGATGGCGGCGAAGATCCTCATCCTTCTGCCGATTGAGGACGGTGTTGCGGAGGTCGGAAGCTCGGGGATTATGGGAGGCCATAGAGTCCGAAGAGGCGTTGTGGATGGAGACGTGGTCCGGATGGAGAGGCTGTTTCTGCGGATTGGGACCCTTAGGAGGTTGTTGGTTCTGAGGAGGAGGCAGGTCCTGTTGGAGTGGGTCTTCTGCTTGAGGAGGAAGTTTCCCCCGCTGCGGAGCGGGTTGGATGGGAATTTCTTATTGCTGATCGGGGTTGGGTCCTCGGTTGGACCCTCTTGATCTGGCTTTCCTAGGAGGCATGGCTGGAGAAGATCTGACCAACGGGAAGAGGGGAGGTTGTTATTCGTTAGTTTCCCACAGACGGCGCTGATCTTTTGCCGCTAAATCTGGTGTGGGGGCAAACAGATAGTATTTGTGGATTCTTAGGAAAACTGAATAGCAAATCCATTACCTGTTCCGTCGGAGCTTGACGCTGACTCCTGCCGTACACCTGCAAAAAGTGCGAGACACCGGGGTTGTTCCCGGCGACGCACCCTCCGATGCTCAAGTCAGTAATCAGGAATGATTATGAAAGAGCATAAATTGGCAAAAGATTGATTACCTCTTAATGGAGATGGATGGGGGGTATTTATAGGCATCTTAGGGATCAGATTAGGAATGTAATCCCCGTGATCTGATAAGGAATATAATCCCTGTAAACATATTAGGAATGTAATCTCTAATTCCCAGTGGAAGGATAGATGTGAATCAGGATCGTTGATTAGTATTAATCAGAGATCTTAATCCTATCCCTCTGGATCGGGTTTTCTGCTGGTTGAAACCCGCACCCAATTCAGGTGGATCCGTTCGTGGGTTATTGGATCTTTGATGGAGAGATCCAGTACCCATTTCAGACCCATTGGTAGGTGAAAAAACTGTTTCGCCCCTGGGCTTCAAGATTCGCGCCTGATTTGGACGGTTCCGATTAAACCCCATTTTTAGCCATATCAATCATATAAGGAGCAATGGCATTACAAATATGGGTGAGTGTGTATGGTGATTAATGTATAGTTAAATAAATGTGTGTATGGCGATAATTTATATTATGGAGAGATGGCAATACAGATGTATATGCCTTGTGATATACTTATATATGGAGATATAAAGAAGATATATTTATATACGGAGATATTAAGGAAATATTTTAATATTGCAGTACTGCACAATCTCCCAGTTGTTTGGGCTGGACCCCACATGGCCGGGATATACCCGGGAACAGAAGTTATACATGCCCCAATTTACACTAGGGAGCAGACTCAAGATGGACTTGGGAGGAGTTTTTCCCTCGTTGGTATAGGGCCAGGAGGAAGACGTAGCCTCGGATATGTAAGACTCCTATGGAGCGTCGATCCACGTATTATACCCAAGTTATACTTGGAAAATGTTTTTGACTAGCTTCCTAGCTTTAGTCTTGGTTGGACATGCGCGCAACCGTATTTTCAATCCAACCCACTAATGGTAGCTTTTTAGGATACCTGGATCTGGGTGAAATGGTGGGTTAGCAGGATTGAAGTATACGGGGGGAGGCACAGAGATCCCTGTGTTGCACGAGGAGTTTAGTTGTGTAGGCACTGAAAGGAGAAAAATATAAATATGTATATATATACTGAACGAACGAATATATATATATATATATATATATATATATATATTCATGTGAGAACTAGTTCTCAATGTAAGCTTCGTGTGAACTTTTTGCATATACCGTAATATATTCATATATCCTTTTATCAAGTAAAATATACAACACCAAATATAAATAATCTCCGTAGTGATATCGGTAATAAAATTACCAAGATCCACTAATTTTATCTTAACATCACTATCTCCACACTCCACACACACACACACACACACACACACAATATATATATATATATATATATATATATATATATATATATATATATATATATATATATATATATATATATATATATATATATATATTGACACTTCTTATATGGTTAAAGTGATGCTTATAAACATGAAATATAAATATAGTTATATAACCATATGGTTGGAGTTAACTAATTACTGTATATGGATGGAGTTGTGCATTCAAATGCATGATATTAATGGCGTGTATGATTATATGAAGTTAATTGTGTGATATACATTTATGTTATTGGAATTATAAGGCTATACTTATAAAACTATATCGGCGAAATGAGTTAAAGTATGAAGAAAAGAAAAGAAATATAAAGTATAGTAAATTGTATGTTACCCAAGTTATCGGCTTGGGGTGAATATTAAAGTAAGTTGTATTATGAAATGAGAATGAATATTAAAGTAATTTTTATTATGTGGATGAGTATAAATAGTAAAGTAAGATGTATCATGTGAATGACAAAGTAAAGAAAGAAAGTGTATTATGTGAAATGAGAATCAAAAGTAAAGAAAGTGTATTATGAGAATAAGAATGAAAAGTAAAGAAAGTATATTATGATAGTCAAAAGTAAAGAAAGTGTATTATACGAATGAAAAGTACTTGAAGATGTATTATGAGAATGAAAAGTAATTAAGAGTATGATGAGAATGAAAAATTAAAGTAAGTGGTAATATGTGATGAAAATATATATTAAAGTAAAAACATGATATTAGATGAGTTTGGTATGCCTTGGAATTGTATCCAGGAACTACTTGCCCGCTATTTCGATGGAAATGGTGGGAACTACCTGCCTAAGCACAGCTGTAACATCCCAGAGAAAAATTAATTTTATTATTTTTCTTTGCACGTGCATTGCACGTAAAATTTTATGCACATTTTAGTTACTAAATTTTTTCTTGAGTCATGTAAATTTTTCTTCTCACTTTTTTGTCAAAATGTTTTGATTTGTTTTAATTAGATCCATTAGGCTTAAATCCCTTTTGTAGCCCACTAAAAATTAATTACAAATTTAATGCCCATGATTATTTTTGTACTTAAATGTACATTTGAAGTCTAGTACACTTTCTATGTGTAACTCACACATACATCTAACTTAATAAAAATTAATAATAGAAGTTGTATGAAAGAGTGTGCACATAGGGTGCACGTCCACGTGCTTGAGCACACAAAGAGGGTTGGCCGGCCAAGTTAGGAGTGAGGAGAGAGTGGGGTGAGTTGTGTGAGTGGGGAGTTATTTGGGTAGTGGGAAGCTATTTTGACCACACAATTTTCCTATAAATAGTCCATACTTTTATCATGAATAACACAACTCAAAAAAAATTATTAAAAAAAAAGGCTTGCGGATTGAGGCTTAGGAGGAGCTTGGCCATGATTCTTTGCTTGGAGCTTTGGAACATTTTCTTTTAGGAGGTCTACTACTAGGAATTCTATATTTGAGGTGGGTGTTTATTAAACTTTCTAATATAATTTTTATTAGTAGAATACTTGATATATGTGAATTGTCAGATACATGGTAACTTTTATAGATTGAGTATTCATGTTTAGATTATTTGTTGTTGATTGAATGTGTGAAATTATGATATGATTGATTTGGGAACATTTTCAAGTGGCTGTTTTAAGTTTTAGTTGCACTTCAAAAATTATAACTATTAAACTAAATTGAATCTAGAGCTAAAATTTTTATAGGAGCATTTCGTATATATAAAGAACATCTCCTTAAAATTTCATAATATTTGGATGTCTTTTACTATTTTAATAAAATCCAAACTTATGACTGGTTGGCAGTTAGCTAGTTGCTGGAAATTTGTACACATTTCGGATTTTGATCATTTTGGCATCTTAGATGCAGTATTTTGAAAAAAGTCAAAACTAAGAACTTGAAATATACTCGTTAAAATTTCTATAAAGTCTACGAAATCAATTTTCCATGAAGAACTGAATTTATAATGAATATTACAAGATTGAACAAGTAGCAGTACTTTAACATTTTGACCCTACTGTAGATTTTGAAGAATTCGGGGTTATAGACATAATATTTTGGGGAAAGTTATAACTACAAAGTTATATTAGACTTATATACCTTTAATTTGATCTAAATAACACAAATTTTCATGAATTATAGAATTTTCTACAATTTTTACGAGTAGCATGAGCTGCAGTTTTCGGATTGTGAACCTACTGATTTGCAAATTAATTTAGACGAAGTAATTGAGGATGATTTTAGATGAACTTAACTACAAAGTTGTAGTAGACTCATTTATGATTCATATGAAACTAATAAATCTATTTTGGAATAGTTTTGAAATTTATATGGTTTTTTCAATACTATTGAGTTGATGTCTTTTATCTAGTTGTCCTAAAACTCTTACAACGTATAAAATTTGATTTAAAAATTGGAATGTTAGTAAGATGTACCTTATGAGGAATTAAGATATAATTAAATGATGAAGTTGGAATATTAAACATGTGATGTTTATAAGAGTTTTTACTCATCAAGTGTTATTGAATGTTGTTATAAGAAGTTGGTTAATTTATGATTGATATAAACATAAAGAGAATGGATAAAAGAAGTTAAAAAATGTTTAATGAATGAAAACTTTTATATGAGGTTAGATGTAACCTATGTGATCTCTTTTGAGATGGTTGCTTGTTCTAGAGTGAGCGGGACCCAGGATACCGGCAGTTGTGATAAATGGAATTTGAGAAGTAACCAATGTAGGTTAACTTTCTCTTTGAGAAGTAGCCAGTGTGGGCTAGTATTCTAAGTTTTTGGTTTATGTCCGGTGGAAAAAGCTAAATTCTAGGTATTAATAACTGTAACTTAAATTTAAGGTGTAACCCCTATTGCTCATATTTGTATTTTTAATTATATTTAATAAAATTCTTGATTATTTATTTTTATTTCTGGGTGTATTAAATTTTTTTTCATTGTATGGTGCATTGTTCTTCTCTCTCTTGTGATTCATTTTGCAATGATTCAGTTTTTTATTCTCATTTATTTGGCCTACAATTTGTTCTTGATCTTGTCTATTGTTTAAGCCTATTTCATGGCCTAATTGTCTCTTATTGGATTCTTTTTACCCAATTGGATACTACCCAGTTCACCCAAATCTATATTGTCCCTATATAAACACCCTAATTGTACTCTAACCTTAATTATCAAACCCTAATACAACATCTCTCTCTCTCTAGCCGTCACCCTCTCTCTCTCTCTCCTACCCCTGACCTACTCCGACCCTACCTCTTCGCTGTCGTCGTTCTTCTCCAATGCCGACGACACCCCCCCCCCCCCGACCACCCATCTCCCGATCACCCCTCTCCTCCCCTCTCCGCTACACTCCCGTGCACCCCAACCCACAGCCGACCCCGATCCCCCATGCGCCTGTCCCCATCGAGGAGCAGCAGCACCGTGCCTTCGCTGTCGTCGTCTTCTCGGTGGTCGAGCAGCGTCGCCTAGACCGCCGCCCCGACGATTGTTGCTACCGTCCGCTCTTTTTGTCGTCGGCTGCTGTCCCTTGTGTGCACGTGTTTCGGTTGGGTATTCTCGGTTCTTGTTAGTGTTCGTTGTGTTCGTTGTTCGGGATCCGTTCCCATTATTCTGTTCTTCATCTTCGCCGTCGTAATCAGGCAAGTAGCTTGTATGTGTTCTTTTTTTCATACAAGTTAATACCATAAGTAATCTAGTATGAAAATATTTGTACTCTCATGATGATCCATATTTGTTAGTTTAACCGTTGACATCATCTCTTGATCATGAGTAGTTACAATAGTTAACTCCCGTTGTATGAAAACAATTAGATTAGTGGACATATTGACTGTATGTTGTTTGTGGCACATCGTATGTTGTAGATGACTGATGCATAGATGTGTGTTGGATGTATTATCTCATTATAGACCGTTTATTCACATGTCATGCTGATTTGAGTAACCCACATATACCATTTTTCGTATGACATCTAGATTGGACCGGTTGTAGTTAAGTTGTTTGATAAAATGCATAAAAGAACTTTTGTTTGCTGCTGTCCTATTTTGTACAGTAATTTTGACCCTGTTAACATCAGTAAAATAAATATGTTTGTGAACATGATTTGTAGCCTCTGATTTCTAGTTTCCAGAACTTTTGACGAATCTGAATTCTGAGTTTTAATGCATGAGTTATTTCCGTATTACTGCAGACATATCATATTTTCCAGATTCTGAACTATATATATTCTGTATGAAATATTATTTTAAAACTGATATTAAAAGTAGAATTTGAACCTTATATTTTGCTGAGTATGTTTAGATATGACTAGGTGCAATCCCTAATTTTTGTATCTCATTTCATACTTATGAAACTAGTAGAAATATTCCAAACTGCATGTTGTTCAGTAAAGAATTATGTTTTCAACCTGATCCATTTCGTTTTTGATGAAAACGTTGTGAATAAGAACTGGAGCCCCATTTTTTTATTTTATCACCCTTTTGATGGATCTGGATTTCGAATTATATTTTATGAATTATCTCTGTTTTGGTACTGCCGTTTCTAAACTTTCAGAATTTAGATTTGTTGCATTACTTTGTTTTTCCCAATTTTGTTGACTATCCTCTATGTAATATAATTTCATGACTCTTTTTATTTTGAAACTAGATATGTTAGGAAATCTTCCAAATTTTTCTCAGATTTAATTATGATGATTTTCAACTCTTTTCATGCTTATAAATATGATTTTGCATTTTCTAGCTGAACATAACATCCGCGTTACATGTTGTTTTCAACCCTGTTTCTGTGGCTGATATGTGAATCATATATATGTGTGTTGGAATCGGCAGAGAGTCTAGTTTCTAGAGTTTCTGACAGATCTGGATTTTCTATTCTATAGCAATGGGAATCTCAGATTTGGTACAGTAGTGTCTTGCTGTCCAGAACTGAAAATTTCGTTGTTTTGACCATTATGAGTTGTTTTTATCAACCGTTGTAATCAATATTTTATCTTAGACTTATTTCCTATTTTTTCCATGTCTTTATCCTGTTTTTATTCGTTCACACATGTTTAGTAATAATTAAAAAAATCAAACTGGGATTTTTATGGGAAAAGATCGAGTAGTGGACAATATAGGAATACATATTCAGAAGGGACTCATTTCCCCGCTGTTACTGTGGTACCTATTGTTTATCTCTGGATGCATGAGGGCATGATCCATGACACTGTTTGTTATTATTTGTCTGAATGTATTGCCCTATAGAAGTTCCACTACAAAATCTTATAACGAAACTGTTTGATGTAGCAACCATGTGCTAAAATCTGGGACGCATGAAGTACTACCTAGCTAGTAATGAACATTAGACATAAGAATAATTGTTTACACTGTCATATCATGTTACAGTTACTTTGGATCTTTACTGTCACTGTTGATTACTGCTACCGTTAACACACTGTTACTGTTGATTCTTACTGTTACTGTTATGCTTCTCCTGTTATCACTATACTGCTTACTGTCATTTGTAGACTTTTATATTTGCTACCCTCTCCATATTAGTATTACCTGTTTAGTTTAGTTTTTTTCTTCATTTTCCTACTTGTATTGCTTGCGACCCGGACTTGCATCTAATGGACGATATGTTTTCCTGTTTTCTCTATTTTCCTTGTAATTTCTATATGAGCAGGTTTTGCTGATCAATTGTCTACTGGAGTTGGTGAGCAAATTTTTTGAGCTGCGCAATTGGAATAATTTGCTTAAAATATTTGATGAACTATTTTATTTCATGAACTGTATTGAGACTTGTATTTGGGCTTATTGTTCCAAGATTATTGTTTTGTTTCGGATCTAGTATTTGTTGGAACATTGATTATTGATGCAATAAATACTGTTGAGTTATGATTGTTTTTACATGCCTGGTTGGAGTATACTGTTATATTTACTGTTATGATGAGTCAAGCAGATTCGTACAACTTATGGATGGTGAAAACTATCTGCTGGGCTTAGTCGCGTACCGTATTCCGTATTCTTTTGGAAAGTGGGGCGTGACATAAGGTCAGGCACTAGTTGGAGATATGATGAAATACGAGCAAACGTGAGTTATGGACTCTAGGATGACTCGCGGAGTGAGACAATCTCCAGTATTCCGGGATGATGGATGAAATAGGCCACATAATGATCTGCGGAGTGGGATTGATCTCCAGTATTTCGGGGCGAGGGCGACGCTCACGGGGTATTTGTGCAATGAAGCTTCCAGGAAGACTCACGGAGTGAGACAATTCCCAGTATTCCGAGACGATTGATGAAATATCCCACAGAATGATCCGCGGAGTGGGATTGATCTCCAGTATTCCGGGGCGAGAACCAATACTTGCAAAGTATCTAAATCTTGTAGTAATAAAAAGATTCTGATTCCCTCATTACCAAACTTTTTTCCCAGTAGTAGGTTGCATGACGAGGGACTGAACCCTATAATGAGGAGTACGATAAGGGCTTTTCCTTGGACCTATGTAGTATGGGATGCATAGAATCCGAACAAGTATGCATTAGTGTCATTGTAGTGTAATGTATGCTTTAGGAATTAGGTCATATCATACACTGACATGTTTAGGATAGTCACTTTTTACATTTTGTTTCTGTATTCAAGTTTTTGATTGCTAAAGTAGAAGAATCACTATATTATAACATTGCCTCAGTTGTATGCAACTGACGGGCCTGCAGTTTCCTAGTTGTAGGACTCGATTTGGCATGGACTTGAAGTCCCTATGATGAGTTGTTACAAGACTGAAGAATTTTTATATTTTTAGATTGTATTGTATTCATTTAATTCTGCTGTGCTGTTGTAAAGAACATTGTTGTAAATAATTTTTTTAAAACTCCTTGTAGTAAAAGATCATGTTGTGCTATGAATTACATGTGTCTGAAATTCGGGCGTTACAACAACTCCAAGGTGGATTGATGGGGGGTCGATATGATAGTTTTAACATGAGATGTGAATGAAAGTTAAAGTTATAATATGAGATGAGAATAACTATTAAAGTGAGTTGTAATACGAGATGAGAATGAAAGTTAAAATGAGTTGTAATATGAGATGTGAATGAATATGAAAGTAAGATATATTATCTAATAAGAATGAGAAGTAAAGTATGTTGTATGATGAGAAGAGAATGAAATATAAAGTAAAGTATATGATAAAATGAGAATGAGAATTTAAGTAAGCAGTATGATGAAATAAGAATAAAAAGGAAAGTATACTGTAATATAAAAGGAGAATGAATGTTAATGTATTATGAGATGTCATGAGATGTAAATGAATGTAATGTTATAAGACTGAATTAATGTGATGTTATGAGATGAGAATGAATGTGAATATAGTATAAGATTTAATGAATGTTAATGTATTATGATATGTTATGAGACGAAAATGAAAATGAATATAGTATAAGATGAGAAGGAATATTAAAGTAAAAACAAAATATAATATGAGTTTGGTATGCCTTGGAATTGTGTCAATGAACTAATTGCCTGCTATTTCTATGGAAATTGTGAGAACTATCTGCCGAGGAACAACTTCCAGGTAGATTGAGTTGATGTTAATATGGTAAATTGGTTGCAAACTAGAAAGTTACTTCTTGTGCTATAACATCCCGTAATTTCTAAAGTATAATATACATATATGAGTTTGGTATGCCTTGGAATTGTGTCAAGGAACTACTTGCCTGCTATTTCTAAGAAAATTGTGGGAATTATCTGCCGAGGAACAACTTCCAGGTAGATTGAGTGGATGTTGATATGGTAGATTGGTTGCAAACTAGAAAGTTACTTCTTGTGCTGTAACATCCCGTAATTTCTAAAGTATAATATATATATAGGAGTAATGGCATGATTGTAATATAGAGTATAAAGAGATGGGGGGCCCACTGAAAAAGCAACAGCATGTTGTGCTGTTGTGCATTGCTTGTAGCTGACATCACCATGAGTGACGTGGCATATAAAAAGTGGGGGCTACCTGGGGAGTTGAAGCTTCTCTCCGCTGTGTTCTTTCAAGAGTAGAGAGAAAGTGTGGGATTGTCCCACATCGGAAATCACACTAGAATAAAATAATAATAATAAATATAATAGCCTATGATCAAGAGTCACCAATCCGGTTAACCACCTTTTGAGAGATAGCATGTGGTGGGCAGTTGTACAATACTATAAATAATTTGTCTTCTAAATTGTATAAATTGTCTGAGCTTGGGGTAGGGGCATAACAAATGGTATCAGAGCCGACTTTCGACACCGAGTGTGGGGCATGTCTATATAGTCGGACGGTGGATTCCGGGACTATAGACCCAGTCGGACGGTGGATTCCGGGACTATAGACCCAGTCGGACGGTGGATTCCGGGACTGTGGTGAGCCCTCAATTAAATCTGGGACTGTGATTGATCGGGCGATAAATTCCGGGATCATGAAAGTCGGGTGGATAGAAGAGTAGATGCTCTACATCCGCTTGAAAGTAGATCCTGCACTAGATTGTGCATTGCTTGTGGCTGACGTCACCATGAGTGACGTGGCATATAAAAAGTGGGGGCCATCCGGGGAGTTGAAGCTTCTCTCCGCTTTGTTCTTTCAAGAGTAGAGAGTGAGTGTGGGATTGTCCCACATCGGAAATCACACTAGAATAAAATAATAATAAATATAATAGCCTATGATCAAGAGTCACCAATCCGATTAACCACCTTTTGAGAGGCAGACTGTGGTGGACAGTTGTACTATACTATAAATAATTTGTCTGATAAATTGTAAAAAAATTGTCCGGACAGGGGCAGGGGCGTTACATGTGCAATATCCAGTTTTCTTTTATTATATTTTCATGTTAAATCTCATGTTATAATTAAATATCATCATGATAGTAAGTTCTTTAAATTTCTTTCATATTATTTATTTTAGTAACTAGCCTTATAGATTATACTCACACCATTTTTTGGTTGACCTCTGTTGTGTGCGGGGGTCAGAGGAGTCCCTCCCAGAGGGTGGACGTCCATAGACTTCCCTTTTGCAGGAATCGAGTAGCAGGAGGTAAGACATGTGACTTCCTTAGTTTTTGTAGTGTTATTTTCTAAGGAAATTAATAAGCTTGTATATGTAGATATTGTCAAATTTATATTAGTTGAAGTTATATATAATCAGGAGTAGAGAATAGAGTCATGCAATAATTTGTATTTTGGAAGTTTATGTATGTATCTGTATGAGATGGCGATATATAGTGATGAGATAAGCATGTTAAAACCTGTACCCTCCTTGTTGTGGAGTATTGGGTCGTGTGTGTTGTTTTTTGAAGGTTTTTCAAAGGTTTTCCTAAAAATTCTTTACATTTTCAAGATAAATTTCGGTTTTTATTTTGTATCTTGCATTATATGTTGATATTTACCCCCAGAGCCCTATATATGTGTTTTCTGTGTGTTGTTGCTTGGATTGGCCTAGGGAGAATTGATATTAATTGCCTGTGATGTGATATTTTTAATTGTTAGCAGAATTCCGTAAGGAATTTCTGTGAAAGGACTAATATTTCAGGGGGGAGACTGCCAAAAATTTTATTGAGATCTTTGAAGATTATTCTAAGCAAGAATAGTATAAAAGAGAGAGAGGGAGAGAAAGAGAGAGAGAGAGAGAGAATGCATGAAAGTTTGTGGTCCTTACAAGTATACATCAATCCTCCGCCTGGATAGCTCTTCAAATACTAAAGAATCTTCATAACTGCATTCCAATTACTCGTATAGGGGGAAGTCATAAACTGACTTACTATGCTGACTGAATATGCAATGTCTGGATGAGTGGCTGTGAGATAACTCAATTTCCCTACAAGCCTCCTATATCTCCCTAGTTCCTACAACATAACTCCCTGATATGGCCACAACTTGGAGTTTGGTTCCATATATAGGAGTGTGTGATGGCCTAAACACAGCATACTGCTCTTATTAAGTATGTCTGATATGCCCCGCTTCCCAATATACGTAACTACGGATGCGCAACCAAGGCCCAGCGAATGATACAAACATTATCCATAAATTGTACGGTTATAAACTCAACAAGATATTCATAAACACATCAACACAAACAATAAAAGTGATCACATAAACAAGAAATTGAATAAAATATTCATCAAATAACCATCATCAGAAGAAAAAAATATAGACATAAACTTTGGGCCAAAACGCTCAGGAAAATAGTGTACTAGAATGAAAGCAATACGATAAATAGTTCGCTACAACAATAAGATAAAATAGCTACTGAAAAATAAAACAAAATAAAGTAGTAATGACGCAGCAATTAATCACGATCGTCTAAAAGGTCACCAAGTTTCTCTGGTATTACACCATCGATACCTGCATAATCATCATATGTTTATTTATTTTTATTATTATTAATTTTTTATTTTTTTATTTTTTTATTTAATTTTTTTTTGGGGGGAGGGGGCTTCGGACAACAAATAGTAATAAGCAGTATGGTAGCGAAACAACAAGATATAACATAGACAACAACAAGAAGTAACAGTACAAATACTAAAATAGTATAATCATGTACGATGCAAGTAACAACTGTAACAGCTGTAAGCAAGTACAATCAAGACTTTTAGGCATAAATCAATAGGTAATCAGAATCATGTAATCAAGAATCATGTAATCAATAATACGGGAATCATGTCAATGCTCAGTGTCAATTTTGAGTCTATTGATTTTATTAACCCATCTAATGCATGCAATCATGTGTCCCATACCACAAGTTCGGGTGCATATCAAGCAAGTGATCTTGAGTCTATTGGTTTTATTAAACTATCTAATGTACGCAGTCATGTGTCTCATACCACAAGTTCAGGTGCATATCAATCAAGTGAACGTATAGACTTAAGTGGTGAAGTATACATGGTTATGTACTCGGGTCTTCCCATGACCGTATTAATAAACAAGACATGTAATCAAGAACCCGGTAATTAATAATCAATGACATGTTGTATATTGTTCACTGCTAAGTCATACTCTTTATTACCCAGCTTGTTATTCTTTTAGTATGATTAATCATGAACATGCAGGCAGTGCAACTAGTGGGAATAGTGGTATCAAGACGGTAATCAAGTGTAATGCCCCGAGCCTGCTCATCTCTGTACGCTTCTACGCTCACGTACGCGTACTACCCTCCTAAAAACAAAACCTAACTACGGCCCCACCACAGGGCACAGCCTCACAAAAAAAAGCTAGCTTAATAGATACTCCTGGATCATAGGCAATTCTATATAAACCTATTCTTCACACTTGTACCAACCAATGTGGGACTGTTTCCCAACATACTCCACTTCTCACTCATCTCAAGTATAGCCATGCATGCATGCACGCACACAACCTCACGTGCCACCCATACAACACACAACCATTCATATGCACATAACATATTGGGCCCAATATGAACTATATCATAAGCCCATCATAAATTCTTTTCTCTTCCAGCCCATATTAGCATATTTCATTGTATAAATCCAATTATTTCTCCATCTGGGCCCACTCTAATAATTTATATACCTCTTCAAAATTTAGGGGTCTTCCATCAAGAAAGTATTAAGGGCGGTAATCATGAGCATGTCAAGATGTGAAAGCAAGTACATGTATCAAGGAAGGTATCACGTGGTAGATACAATGCAAAAACATGAAACATGGTAATCCTTCGACCTAGCTACTGCGTCAATACAAGTCATCAACACATGTATAATAATAATAATAATAATAATAATAATAATAATAATAATAATAATAATAATAATAATAATAATAATAATAATAATAATAATAAAAGACACTATCAATAAATTTGGACAGGGGCACAAGTCTGCACGAAGACTTACTTTCCCGCTTTTACGGGAATTTAAATCTAGTTCCGTTGGAGATTTCAGAAACTGGACTCTCTTCTGAATCCAACACCTACTCACTCGACAAATTCTAGTCCTAATAGTTATACCTACCAATCGGTTCTTTACAGGTCTAGTGTTCATGCAGCAACCTAGGGTCAACTTATCGTGCTTATAATTCTACTGAAATCATTATTGAATTCCACAAATATCATAATATGGTTCTTAATAATGTTTATTAACACTCAGGTTATTCTCATATTTTAATTCCACTAACAATATGTTATTGCAATTAATTCATCGGGACGATACACCTCAAATAGTATTCTGAAAACTTAGACGTGTCTGTACTAAAACATTGATATCTTAGAGTCTATAAATCGGTTTGCGAAACTATGTAAGATTTTCTAGATTCTACACTCGAAGGGCTACAACATGCATATATAAAACTCTAACATTGGTTACAGAAAACTGGGTTTAATCTCAGTACAAAATCAATCGTTCGGTCAATGACAGGTCCAAACTTATCAATTAACATGGTTTGAAAAGGAAACTATGAATAGGATTCGCCGATGAATCAAGAATAGAATTTGATGTTGAAACTAGAATATAATTTGATGATACGATAAATCGAAGAACAATAAAGAACTACTTGCTAAGAGTTCAAGAAAGAAATAGAGATATGATGTTTGCCTCGTTATGAATACTGATTCTTCGTGTGCTTAGGAACTGCGCGACTCGTTACTTGTGCTCAATTTTCAGCAAGAGGGGCAACGAAAAAAGCAACAACGACAGCAAGGGGTTCAGGAAAGAGTTGTTGTTTGGAGGTGTTGATGTTTTGGTTTGGATATGGAGCAAAGGAAACAAAAAGGTGATGGTGGTGGTGTGCAGGTTGGAGAATGGCAGCAAGATGATGATGAGGTGGTCAGGTGGTGAGGGAAGCAAGGAGTGGTGGTGGTTGTGGTGTTGTAGTTTAGGCTGATGTGGAGTTTGGGAAGATGGATATGAGGTTGTTGATGAGTTCAAAAATTGAGATGGTGGATTAAGATGAGATGATGAGTTAGGTTTTAAATGAGAGGGGTCGGGATGGAGGAGTTCGGGTTTGGGCTGTTGGAGCTTGATGGAGTTGGCAATGGAGTTTGGAGGGGGTGGTTGTTGGGTTTCAATGGAAGAGTTCCCGTTTGTGATGGAGGCAATGGTGGTGTGAGGGTTGATGGTGGCAATGGGGTTCGGTGGAGGCAGTGGTGTTAATGATGGTGGTGTCGCTGTTTAGGGTGGAGGCAGCAGGGTGGTGGGGGTATTCGGGGTTATCGTGGAGGTCGGGTGGTGATGGTGTTAGGGTTGAAGGTGGTGGTGTTTGGGATTGGAGGTGTGATCGAGGGTGTGGTTTTTGATAGGTTGAAGATGAGTTTCAGGATGGAGGAGTTTGGTTTGAGGTGGAGTTTGGTGTTGTTAGGAGATGAAGGAGGTTGTTGGGGATTAATATATAGGGATATATGTATATAGGCAGTAGGGTGGGTGATTAGGAGGAATTAGATGGAGGCAGAGTAATGGTGATTGGAGAGGGTTGGCTGCATAGATGGTGTAAAGGCATTAAAATTTATGTGGGGGAAAATAATTAGGGTTAGGGAGTTATGATTAGGATTAATCAAGGTTAGGATTTTGGAATTGAATGGTTGAGATTAAATCAAAATCTATACTCAATAATTTTGAACAGACTAAGAATATGTGCCTTCACATATAGTACATACTAATAAGTCCATGAAGAAAGAAATGAACTAGTAGATAATTGAATTAAATAAATATGTCGGAAGATATGTATAGGTGAAACAGAGGGTAACAATGTCCAATACATACTTTCTCTGTGATAAAGAAATTTCATGCTTAGACCGAGCAACTTCGATCCCAAAAAATACTTCAGTCGTCCGAGATCCTTAGTTTGAATCATATGTTAAATATATGACTTCAGATATTGAATACCATTTTGATCATCTCCTGTAATAACAATATCATCTACATATACAACTAAAATGTCCATTTTCTCCTGATGATGTTGATAGAACACATAATGATCATCCCGTTTTAAGACAGACCATCGCCGATAAAGTTTATCACTCATTCTCAATCCAAAACTTGTGACAACCTCATTGAAACGGCCAAACCCGTAACACCCCACAAAATTGAATTATGACAATTTTGCCAACGGGTGTTACGCACATGTATTTTGCACCATTACGGGTAATATCCGTAGGGTGTTTTAATACAAATATCATACGTATTTTTTTATTTCGATCAATTATATATTTTCCTTCATCTCAAAATTCTTTTTATCCTATTTTGAGCCAACTCAAATATAAATTCTAATCTTTTTGTGTTTTTACGTGTATTACACATGTTTTCAATACGCATGTCGATTACGTAAATTTTACCGTTACGCGAAATATCTATAACATTATCAAAATAAATATTTTTCGTATGTTATATTTTGATTATTTATAAAAAAAATTCCCATTAATCAAATCTATTTCGTATTTGAATATTTGTTTTTACGTACGCACGTGTTTTTAGTGCACATGTTGGTTCCTAAAATTTTCCTGAGTCATGAATATTTTTCTTCTCATTTTTGTAGTCCCAATTGTGTGATTTATTTTTAATTAAAATCCATTAGGCCTAAATCTATTTTGTAGCCCACTAAAATTAATTTAAAGCCCATGATTGATTTTGTGTACACTAAAGTGTACATTTAAAATATAGTTAGTTTGGTACGCTTGCCATGTGTAACACACACATCTAACTTAATAAAAATTAATAATAAAATTTATATGAAAAGTGTGCACACACATTGACTACATGTGTACATGTTTATTACCATGGTTGAGAATGAGTGTAACCCCTATTACTCATATTTGTATTTTTAATTATATTTAATAAAATTCTCGAGTATTTATTTATTTTTTTTGGTTGTATTTAATTTCATTCCCTTTGTATGGTGTGTTGTTCTTCTCTCTCTTGTGATTCATTTTGCATTGATTCAGCTTTTTATTCTCATTTATTTGGCCTACAATTTGTCTTTGATCTCGTCTATTGTTTAAACCTATTTCATGCCCTATTTGTCTCTTATTGGATTCTTTTCTTCCTATTGGATACTACCTAGTTCACCCAAACCCATATTGTCTCTATTTAAACACCCTAATTGTACCCTAACCCTAATCACTAAAACCCTAATATCCTATTCTCTCTCTCCCTCTAGCCGTCGTCTACCCCCATCCCGACTCTCTTTCTCCTCTTGTTGTCCTCGTCTCTGACTCCCGATGCCGGTGACACCCCCCTGACCACCCATCTCCCGATCACCCCTCCTTCCCTCTCCTCTCCGCTGTGCTTACCCCCGTGCACACCCGAGCGCCGTTGTCCCCTCTGTTGTCGTCTTCGCTGTGCCGACACCCACCGCCGTCGAGATCCCCAGCCACAGCACTGCCAGTCGTCTTCCCTGCCACCGTCGTCTTCTATTGGTGCTACCGCCAGTCTTGTTGTTGTTGCTGTTGTCTCTTTGAGTGTGTGCACGTACGTCGTGTGCACGTGCTTCGGGTGGTGTGATTTCTCATTCTCATCTTTCGTTCGTTGTGTTCGTTGTTCGGGATCCGTTCCCGTTATTCTGTTCTTCATTTTTGTCATCTTCGTATTAGGAAAGTAGCTTGTATGTGTTCTTTTTGTCATACAAGTTAATACCGTAAGTAATCTAGTATGAAAATATTTGTACTCTCATGATGATCCATATTTGTTAATTTAATCGTTGACATCATCTCTTGATCATGAATAGTTACAATAGTTGACACCCGTTGCATGAAAACAATTAGATTAGTGGTCATCTTAACTGTATGTTGTTTGTGATACACCGTATGTTGTAGATGACTGTTGCATAGATGGTTGTTGGATGTATTATCTCATTATAGACTATTTATACACATGTCATGCTGATTTGAGTAACCCATATATACCATGCTTTGTATGACATCTAGATTGGACCGTTTGTAGTTAAGTTGTTTGATAAAATGCATAAAAGAACTTTTGTTTTGCTGCTGCCATATTTTGTACAGTAATTTCAACCATGTTAACATCAGTAAAATAAATAAGTTTGTGAACATGATTTGTAGCCTTTGTTCTCTAGTTTTCAAAACTTTCGAAGGACCTCAATTCCAATTTTTGATGCATGAGTTATTGCCATTTTACTGCAGTCATATCGTATATTCTAGATTCTGAACTATATCTATTCTGTATGAAATTTTATTTTAAAACTGATATTAAAAGTAGAATTTGAACCCTATATTTTGCTTAGTATGTTTGGATATGACTAGGAGAAATCCCAAATTTTTGTGGTTAATGACTTTTGTATCTCATTTTATGCTTTTGGAACGAATGGAAATATTCCAAACTGCATGCTATTCAGTAAAGAATTATGTTTTCAACCTGATTCTATCCGTTTTTTATGAAAACTTTATGAACATAAACTGTAGCCTGATTTGTCTATTTTATCACCCTTTTTGACGGATCTAGCTTTTGAATTATATTTTATGAATTATCGATATTTTGGTACTGCTATGTCTGAACTTTCAGAATTGAGATTTTGTTGCATTACCCTGTTTTCCCAATTTTGTTGACCATAATATCTGTAATATAAATTCATAATATTTAATATTTTGAAACTAGATATGTTAGGGAATCTTCCAAATTTTTCTCAGATTTAATTATGATAGTTTTAAACTCTTTTCATGCTTATAAACAAGATTTTGCATTTTCTGGCTGAACACGATTTCTGTATTAAATGTTGTTTTTGACCCTGTTTCTGTGCCTGATATGTGATTTACATATATATGATGGAATCGGCAGAGAGTCTAGTTTGTATATTTTCTAACAGATCTAGATTTGCCATTCTGTAGCAATGGAAATTTCAGATTTGGTACAGTAGTGTTTTGTTGTCCAGAACTGAAAATTTTCGTTGTTTTGACTATTATGAATTATTTTTATCAACCGTTGCAATCACTATTTCATCTTAGACTTATTTTCTGTTCTTTCCATGTCTTTAGCCTCTTGTATTCGTTCACACATATTTATTAATAATAAAAGAAATCAAGTCAGGGTTTTTAAGGGAAAAGATCAAGTGGTGGACAATATAGAAATATATATTCAGAAGGGACTCGTTTCCCCACTGTTTACCGTGGTACCTACTGTTTATCTCTAGATGCATGAGGGCATGATCCATGACAATGTTTGCTATTACTGTTACTATTACTGTTTGTCTGAATATATTGCCCTATAGAAATTCCACTACAAAATCTTAAAGCGAAACTATTTGATGTATCAACCATGTGGTAAAATCTGGACGCATGAAGCACTACCTAGTTAGTAATGAACATTAGACATAAGAATAACTGTTTACACTGACACATCCTGTTACGGTTACTGTTCATTACTGCTACCGTTGATACACTATTACTGTTGATCCTAACTGTTACTTTATGCTTCTCATGTTATCACTACACCGTTACTGTCATCTGTAAACTGTTATATTTGCTACCCTCTCCATGTTAGTATTATCTGTTTAGTTTAGTTTTTCCCTTCATTTTCCTACTTGTATTGCTTGTGACCCGGACTTGCATCTAACGAGCGTTATATTTTCCTATTTTCCTATTTTCTTTGTAATTGCCATATGAGCAGGTTTTTCTGATCAATTTCCCACTGGAGTTGGTGAGCAAAAGTTTTGAGCTGCGCAATTGGAATAATTTGCTTAAATGTTTTAATGAACTATTTTATTTTCATGAACTGTATTGAGACTTGTATTTGGGCTTATTGTCCCAGGATTATTGTTTTGTTTCGGATGTAGTATTTTTTGGAACATTTATTATTGATGCAATAAATACTGTTGAGTTATGATTGTTTTTGCATGCCTGGTTGGAGTATACTGCTATATTTACTGTTATGATGAGTCAAGCAGAACCGTACAACTTATGGATGGTGAAAACTATCCGCTGGGCTAGTCGTATACCGTATTCTGTATTCTTTTGGCAAGCGGGGTGTGACAATGAAGGAGAGTGGTGTAAGTTAGTGGGAAGTGGGAAGCTATTTTGACCACACATTTTTTCTATAAATAGTCCCTAATTTTTTCATGAACAATACAACTCAAAACAAAAACAAAAGAGAGAAGGATGGAGAAGAGCTTGTTGGTTGGGCTAGGAAGAGGCCGGCCATTTTTTAGGGAGCTTGGAGCTTTGGAGCATTATTTTTCTAGCAATTCTACTACTAGGAATTCCACATTTGAGGTGGGTGTTTCTCCATTATTAGTAGAATGCTAGATTGTAGAATGTATATGTGTGAATTGTTAGAAGCATGATAGCCTATATAGATTGAGTATTCATGTTTAGATTATGTGTTGTTGATTAGAATGTTAGACATTTTTAAGTTGTTGTTTGAAGTTTTAGTTACAAAAAAAAACATAACTATTAAACTAGATGGAATCTATGGCTAAAATTTTTATAGGAGCATCTCGTATATGTCAAGAACACCTCCATAAAATTTCATAATATTTGGATGTCGTTTACTATTTAATAAAATCCATACTTAGGACTAGTTGGCAGTTGGCTAAATTTGTACATATTTTGGATTTTGATCATTTCAACATCTTAGATGAAGTATTTTGAGAAAAGTCAAAACTAATAACGTGAAGTAGACTCATTAACCTTTCTTTAGAGTCTAAGAAATAAATTTTCCATGAAGAACTGAATTTATAATAAATTTTACAAGATTGAACAGTGGCAGTCTATATAACATTTCTACCCTACTGAAAATTTCGAAGAATTCAGGGTTATAAACACAATATTTTGGGGAAACTTATAACTACAAAGTTATAGTAGACTCGTATACCTTTAATTTGATCTAAATATACAAAGTTTCATGAAGTATATAATTTTCTATGATTTTTACAAGTAACAAGAACTGCAGTTTTCGGATTTTGAACCTACTGTTTTGCAAATGAATTTAGACGAAGTAATTGGGGATGATTTTAAATGATCTTAACTACAAAGTTTTTTTAGACTCATTTATGATTCTTATGAAACTAATAAAATCTATTTTTTGAGTAGCATTGGAATTTATATGATTTTTACAATACCATTCGGTTCATGTCTTTCAGCTAGTTGTCCTAAAACTTTTGCAACGTATAAATTGGATTTAAATTTGGAATGTTAGTAAGATGTACCTTATGAGGAATTACGAGGTAATTAAAAGATGAAGTTGGAATATTAAACATGTAATGTTTATAAGGGTTTTAACTCATCAAGTGTTTGCTACTTCATGATTGATAATAGTAAGGAGAATAATTGGATATGTGAATGAATAAAATTTCAAAATATGAATAATGAGGGTATGAATAATATATGATGATGTAAGCATTAATTATATTGATTCTAGAGGCTAAGTGAGACCCAGGTACCGGCAAAGTGATGAAAGTGATTATTGAGATTTAAAAAGTGACCAATATGGGTTATCGTTCTCGGTAAATTGTTTTAGACCGGTAGGAGGGTAGCTGTAGGTGGTATTATTATTCGTGTTTAAATTTAAGGATAGGCACTAGGAGAAGATGTGATGAAACCTGGGAAAACGTATGTAGGGTGCTTCTATATAATCTGACGGTGGATTCTTAGACTATAGACCCAGTCAGATGGTAGATTCCTGGACTGTGGTTGCTTGTGGGGTGAGACGAGCCTCAATTAAATCCGGGACTATGATTAATTTGACGGTGGATTCCAGGATCATGAATATTCGGGCGGATGGGAGGCAGATCACCATTATATATGTACATACCGGGGCTAGAGCGACACGTGGGGGATGTTTGCATGATGATGGTTCTGTATAGTCTGACGGTGGATTCCAGGACTGTAATCCGTACTCGTGGAATGTTTAAAGCTTGCTTTTGTTACTGTAGTAGGTTTTGCATGGCGATGAATTGAACCCTATAATGAGGAGTACGTAAGGGCTTGTCCTCGGACCTATGTAGTAAGGGATGCATAGAATCTGAACAAGTATGCATTAGTGTCATCGTAGTGTAATATCTGCATTAGGCATTAAGTCATATCATACACTGACACTACTAGGATAGTCACTTTTTCTGTTTACATTCAAGTTTGTGCTTGCTAAAGTTAAAGAATCGTTGTATTATAGCATTGCGTCAGTTGTATGCAACTAACATGCCCACAATTTCCTAGTTGCAGATTGGACTTGACATTGACTTGATGTCACTATGATGAGTTATTACAAGATTGAAGAATTTTCATTATCGTATATTGTATTGTATTCATTTATTTTCGCTGCGCTGTTGTAAAGAAACTTGTTGTAATAAAATTTTTTGAATTCCTTGTAAATTTGTATGATTTGAAGTAAAAGATCATGTTTTTGCTACGAAATACATGTGTTTGGATTTCGGGGCGTTACAAAACCAAACATGTAATGCCCCGATTTTCATTTATGAACATTATTTATTTAGTTTGCACATAGTGTGCACGTGCAATTTTCGTAATATGAAATCTTATAATTATTTTCCTTATGGATGATGAGTATATGCATATATATATGTATATGTGTTCTTTAAATTATTATTTTTATAAAAGGCCCTTTTGTCTCAAATAAACACAAGTCCAAAAATCTAATTTATTTATTTTGTAAAAAACTAATATTTTGGCCCATCAATTTAAGCCCATTCTCTTAATAACAACTTGTAAGGTAACATCTTTTAAAAAATTATTTTTATAAGGATGTATAATGTACAAGTTTATATATGGAGACTAGTGCATGCACGTGCATTTCACGTACACGTGCATGAGCACCTTTCCTTGGCCGGTTTTTGGAAGAAGTGGAGTTAGTGTATAGTTGGTTACCTAGTTGTGGGTAGTTACTACAACTCCTACTCTCATCCTAGCCCTCCATCTCATAACCATCTACTCAATCCTAGCCCTCTATCTCACCCAAAGATTTAGTATAAATACCCCTCTTACTCATTTGTCTTTTACACTAAGAACTTTATTTGAAAGAAAGATATATTTTTAAGAGAGTTGTGAGTGAGTATCTTGGAGGTCGGTCATCACTTCAGAGGATTCTCGGTGGCAAGGAGCAAGGAGGAGGAGTCACATTATCACACTAGAAGGCTTTACGGGATTTCGTTAAACTCTTCAACAAGGTGGGTGTTTCTCAGGACTTCTAATATAGAGATCATGCTAGGGCTAATATTGATTGTTATCATATTTGTGAAAAGTGAATTGATAGGGTGATCGTATATTAAAATGCTTTGTGTTATACTTATTGTGGAAGATGTGAATAGATGAAAAAGAACTAATGATAATTAGAGAACTGGAAATGGCCTGTACAGTCGACCGATCATGTGAACAGTCGACTGGTACACTGAAATAAAATATGAACAGTTCGAAATTCCATGAAACGATGTATTTAATGTGAATTGTTAACTTGATTTTCTAGCATAGGGATGGCGAACGGGTCGAGTGGGCCGGGCCGGGCCCAACCCGTACGGGTTGGCACGTATACTTAGCCGGTCCGGGCCGGGTTGCACTCTTATACGGGCCGGGCCGGGTCGGGCTAAGTTTTCGTTTGGGGGCCCGCCCAACCCGTGAACCCTTTAGGGTTCAACCCGGGTTGGGCCGGGTCGACCCGCGGGTTGGCCCGCTTAATTTTTTTTTTTTTTTTGTAGCTTAAATTAAAATAATAATAATTATTATTATAATACTAAGTAAGTAATAATATTAATAAACAATAAAAATTGTAATAATAATAATAAGATTGAAAGAGTGAAATTGACAACAAATTTTGAAATATTATTCATATGAATTTAAGTTATACAATTTTAACAATTTATAAAGAAATGAAGAATTCGATTCACAAATAAGTTTTATACAATAACATATTTCTTATATACAATTTTAATTGAGTACAAGTTTTCTAATTTGACATAACAAGCAAAACTATTGTTGTTGTTGTTGTTGTTGTTGTTCTTCGGGCGAGTTGCTCCCATTTGTGGAACTTGATAGTGCTTTCCCTTGCGTCCTACCTTCAGCCTTCAGCCAGTCTTCTGTGCAAACGAGCATCTCTAACGCCTCGGGCTTCAACCGATTCCTGTAATCAGATAGAACCTTGCCACTTGTAGAAAATGCACTCTCAGAAGCAACTGTAGAGACAAGAGGAGTTAGTAAATCTTTAGCCATAATTGACAGAATACTAAAAGTGTGTTCATGTTCTTTCCACCATTGTAAAATATCTAGTGCAGAAAGAGTAGGCTCAGTATCCTGTTGGTTATACCAATTTAATTCATTTGGTTGATTAGTCCTAGGTTTTTTAGATTGAATTTGTTCAAGTAAACTAAATGTTCTATCACCAATTCTACTTTTACCCTTACCTTTAGAACTACCAGAAGAAGAACTAACTACAGAAGTTGTACTACTAGAAGCAAAACGTCTATCATAATAATCATACAAGTTATTTAACGTAGATTCAAACTGAACTAAAAAAGTAGCGTAATCAATTGTTAATTCTACATTGTCCTCTAAATATCCAAAAAACATTTGTATCAAATTCTTCGTACCTTCTAATTTGATACGGGGATCCATAATAGTAGCAACACAAATCAACATAGGAGGAGGAAAATAATACTTCAAAAAATTTTGAAATGTAGGTATTACAATGTCACTAATATAGGGATCATTTAACATTTCGTTAAATATTTGCATCATGCTAACTAATTCAATAAAAATGCTACTAGAAGTAGATTCATATGTTTTTGAAAATTTTAAAGTTGCGGTTTTAAAAGGTTCTAAAAATTTCAACAAAGATTCGGCAAAAAACCAATCGGGGGGAGTCATTTCAAAATTGTGCATATTTTTTTGGATACAAAAATCATTTACAACTGCTTTATAATCGGTGACAACATTTAGTAAATCAAAAGTAGAATTCCATCGGTGTCTAACATCCTTTGGAAATTTTCTAAAGGGAACATTTCTAACCCTACACCAAGCTTTCCATTCTTGCAAAATGCTTGGACTTAATGCAATGAAATGTACACAATTTCTAATTTTAACTATATATGGATCAGCTATTCTTAATGCATCTTGAACGCATATATTTATAATATGACATGCACATCTAACATGAAAAATATTGTCAGATGGAGGGTTTAATACAGATTTTAAAGTTGTGATTGCTACATTGTTATTAGATGCATTATCAAAACTAATAACCATAATTTTATCACGAATATGAAAAAAATCACAAATTTCTATAATACGGTTTGCTATTTCAGCGCCGATATGGGAATACGACAATGCCGCAAGTGATATGATTCTTTTTTGAAGAATCCAATCATTGTCGATCCAATGACAGGTTATTCCCATTGTTAGAATATTGTTGACACCCGTCCAACAATCCGAAGTTAAACTAACCCTACAAGTTAAACTTCATAAACTTGCAATCAACGCGTCCTTCATTTCAACATACATTTTAAAACAATCCGATTTGCAAGTATTTATCGGAATTCTTTTAAAATGAGGGTTTAAGGCCGTTTGATTAAAATTTTCCAAGTTCCTACTATCGGGATAGGAAAATGGCAACTCTTCCTTAATGACTAATCAGGTCATTTCCCGACGAATAAGTTCGGGATCATAAGGGTGACTATCTACTTGACCGGTCCTAGGGTTGATTTTTTGTTGGCCTTGTATTTGATCAAGAAGTTCTTTATGATTATGTTGTATGTGCCTACTAATTGTACCGATGCCTTCACCCCTCTTGAATTTGTATGTTTTACTACATGCTTTACACACTTTCAAACCTATACCCGGAGTATGTTCGTCCGGGATATAATCATAAAACTTATGCCAATCGCTAGTTTCTCCTCTACTTTTCCTACTACTACGGGGTTGTGTGGTTTCGGTTTGTTGTTCTTCTTCTTCTTCTTCTAATTGTATGTCACCTACAACATCGTCGTGTGTACCCCATTGTTCCATAGTAGGATCAATGTAATCTTGGGCGGGCTCACTAGTTGGGACAATTGGTGACCTACGTGAAGAGGAGGAGGAATCTTGTCCGCTACGACCGCTACCGCGTGATCTAGATATAATGTAGTGATGTGCTAAAGTAAAGTATGTAAAAAAAAATATACAATGTAGGAGCGGTGAATTATACAAAAAAAATCTAAAAACCAAGAGGGTTGAGATAGAGAAGTTCAAAAAAACGAACAATAATTTTAACAACAACGCAAAAAAAAAATTAACGAGAGAAAGAGAGAGATTTTGATACCGTTCACCATGGAATACGCGTATGTAAAAAAAACCGTTAAAATAAGAATAGAATAGAAAAGATGGAGGATCGCTTTGCCGATTCCGCAATTGAAGAGTTGAGAAGAGGTTGAAGTAGATTTGACGAGGGTTGAAAAGAGTTGAAGACGTTGAATTTTGATTCCGATACGACCGAAATTCGATCGTGTATATGCCTCCTTGTTCTTTGTTTGATGAATACTACAATTGTTCAAAAATTCTTTACAAATGATGTGTAATAGTAGAGAGAGTAAGAGAGTGAGGTGTGATTTTTTATGAAATTTTTGGGGATATTTATAGGCTAAATATGCTGGAAAAAATAAAAAAAAAACCAAAAAAAACCCCCAACAGCTCAAAGAGCCGTTCCAAAACGGCTCTGTCCCAAGACAGAGCGCAGTGCAAGCAGCGAGGGGGATTTTTCGACCGTTCGACCCGTCACGGGTCGAACGTCGGAACCCGCGGGTTGGCGGGTTAAATTCGTGAGTTGGGCCGGGTTCGTGGGCTAGGTTTCGTGAGTCCAATTCACTTAAATAGCGACCCGGGTCGACCCGGTACTGTTCACCGGGTTCGACCCGAACCCGCAAAGAAGTTAACCGGGCCGGGTTGGCGGGCGGGTCGCGGGTGGGTCACCGGTTGACCCGGCCCAGTTGTCATCCATATTCTAGCATGTTAAATTGGAGTTAGCATTCATCTTCGTGGATAAATGATGAGTAAAGAAAAAATGTATGTTTAGCATCTCATTTGGAGGAAAGAACACACTAATTGTGTGAGATTTACATTTAATCATAAACTATGTTATGATCATGGTAAATAGATAAGAATCACATGTTTATGTTGACATTGAACATACTGTAGTTGAATAAAATACTGTGTGCTAATTGAAGAACAGAAGGGAGAGATGATCCCTTAATTTGAAAATTAACCCTGTTCAGCCGATCGAATATATGTAACAGTCGACTGTACTGAACTTGAAAAGTTGTATAATTGAACTCTGTAGAACAGCCGACTGGTTTGAATGACAGTCGACTGCTCCGTAAATGATATTTAGATTTTGAACGCTGCGGAACAGCCGACTGGCCATGTGCAGCAGTCGACTCTTCCGAGCGGTTATTGAAGAACTTTATTTGGCTGAACAAGTCGACTGGATAAGCTCTAAGTCGACTATCCATGTCACTTTTTGACATCTCAGAAATTCTATGAATTGTTTTATGGTAAAGATTATGAATCTTATATTGAATGATTATTGGTTGTGACAATTTAAGTAAACTCTATTTGTCTTTGCATGAATTTATACCTGAAATGATGGGAATCATTTAATTGAATTTATGAAGGTTGTATGAATGTGAAAGTTATGAACATGGAAAAGGAAAATCTATTGAGATTATGAAAATGAACTCACGAGCTAGTAACGCTCAATTTTGGTAATTGTGAATTGAAATTGAAACAAAAGAGTAGCTAAGTCTCCCACCGGCAATTGGAAATAAATGAAATGAAATTTGAAAAGAAAGACCAAGGTTGGTCATGTTGAATGAATGATTAAGTCCGGTATAGTGGAGAGGCTAACTTTAGAGCTTTGATTTTGTTCATGATTCTAATAAGATAAGGACTAGATACATAGTGAAGATGTGATGAAAGTAAGAGAAAAACATTGAGTATGAGGGCCATTAGATTGGCGGCGAGAGAGTATCCCAGGATGTCCCATGATGAGTCATGATAGGGCGTGGATACTGCTCCAGAGTACCGTCCCGGTGGCGACGCTCGTGGGGTGTTTTGACAACTGCGGGTGGTGTCATGTCTATGGTAGGAGCTGAATTCCCACAGGATGCCTGCATGATGAGTCATGTGTCAGTGCGTTGGGATTCCCTCCTGGGCGCCTAGATATGAGTTCGTATGTCAGAAAACATCTAGAATACTTATCGTAGTTACAGTAGTAGATTAAGTCATGACGAGGGATTGAACCTTACAAGATGAAGTACGATTAAGGCCTTGCCCTCGGACCTATATAGTATGGGATGCATAGAATCCGAACAAGTGCGCATTAATGTCATATAATATAATAATTGCATTAAGGATTAAGTGCACAATTACAACATGACATCATTAAGATTTTCCCTTTAATTTGATATGTGAATAAGTTTGTGATTTGTTAAGAAATGAGAATCGTTATACTGTTTCTGGCATAGAGAGGATGACCATGTATAATTTTCATCGGTTGAATAAACTGACGTACCCACAGTTTTGTATGCAGGATAAATGGCTTGATAAAAGCGAAAGGAGAACTGATGCTTACAACTTATTCATTGTTGATGTACATTTATTTAAATGATGTAAATTGCTTCCGCTGTCATTACATGTACATTATTGTGTTATATGCTTCCGCTGTAAAATGTAAAGTGTAAAATTTCATGTAACTCTGATGTAAAATGAAAAGTTTCAATTCCTTGTAAAATTGTACCGAATAAGACGAAAAGATCCTGTGGAAATCTCGAATTCAGTTGTATTTGGAATTCGGGGTGTTACAAAACATGTATATGCTATCTGAGTCCATACAACGATCGTTTCAAGCAACGGATTTTTGTAAGCCCGCTAGCAAAACTGGGGGTTTGCTCCATATAAATCTCTTCCTCAAGAACGCCATTGAGAAAGGCATTCTTGACATCAAGTTGGTGGAGCAGCCAATGAAAGTGAGCAAGCTATGAAACAATGATCCGAACAAAAGACATTTAGGCCACATGGGAGAATGTCTCATTATAATCAATATCATAGGTCTGTAAATAACCTTTAGCAACCAATTGAACTTTTAGGAGAGTCACATAACCATATGGTTTTACTTTAACAGTGTACAATTATTTACAACCAACACAACGTTTGCCAGATGGAAGGGGAACCAGCTCCCATGTACCATTTTTCTCAAGAGCAGACATCCCTTCTTCCATAGTCTGGCTCCAGCCAAGATGTGATAGTGCTTCTGATAATGACTTTAGAACATAGTAAGTGTTCAAAGTAGAGATGAAGGTATAATGGACAAATGAAAAGTGAGCATACAAAAAAATGACTATATAAAGGATTTGCAGTTGAGCGGTTCCTTTTACGTATAGTAATGAAAAGATCGAGATTAGAAGGTTCATCATTTGGGTAAAAGTAAGTGTGGGTTCAGTGAATGTAAGAAGGGAGGTAGTTGTAGGTTCAATATTAGAGTCTAAAGTAGGTTCAGACAACGGTGTTTTCGTGTCTGGAGGCGAGAAAACAATAGGCACAATTACGTGAACTGAGTCGGAAGCGGTGTTCTTATGTCGTTGGAACACTTAAGTGAATGCAGGCCTTGTAGACATTGGTGAATACCATTGTTTCACATAATCAGAAGAAGTAATGACCAAAAGATCAGGGTAGGTAAAGAATTCAGTATCACTCTCATCGAATAGAGGTTGAGTTAGACAAGATGAAGTGGTAGAGAAATAAGATTGAGACTCGATAAATGTTATATCAGCAGAAATAAAGCAAAGACGCAATATTGGACTATTACATCTATAACATTTCTGGAAACGAGAATACCCTAAAAAAATACACCGAATAGAACGAGGATCTAGCCTAGAGCGATCGGGGCGATGGTCATGAACAAAACTAACACAGTAAAAAAATTTGGGAGGGAGTGAAAATGGATCAGTAGATGGAAGTAACATGGAGAAGGTGTCCAACCATCTAACATGGCCGAGGGGATGCAGTTGATAAGATGACATGCAATAAGCATCACATCCCACCAGAAATATTAAGGAACATGTCTATAAAGGAGCATGGTCATTGCAACCTCCAACAAGTTGCAGTTCTTATGCTCTGCAGCACCGTTTTGTTGAGGGGTGTAAGGACAAAAAGACTATTGAAAAAATATCATTAAAGAACATAAAACTAGTGAAATCAAAAGTAAAATACTCATTGACATTATCACTACACAAAATTTGAACGAAAACATCAAACTGGATTTTTACCTCAATGCATAAATAATTTTAAAATAGAGGAAACTTCAATCGAGATTTCATTAAATATAACCAAGTTGTTCTAGAGTAATAATCAACAAAGGTAACAAGATATTTAAAACCACAAAACTGAGACTCAACATGACATGTCCCCAAACATCAGAATGAACTAAGCTAAAAGGTCATTTCGATCTTTTATAAAGCCTATGAGGGTAAGGCGCACAATATAACTAGGCATGACTCAATTAACGTATACCTAATTTGCATGACTCACAAGAAAATTCTCCAAGATAAGATAATTATAATCTCATATTCTTCAAATTTGTAAGGACGGGGTCCCAACTGGCAATGCACATGCAAATGTGTGCAACCACTCAAGTATGTAAATGAGGTAGAAACACCGTCAAGCAGATAGAGGTCGTCAGGCACGCGGCTTGTGCTAATTGTTTTTCCTGTTCCAAACTCCTAAAACACAGTGATTAAAAGGCAATAGAATAATTAATTGTTTCGACTAGGTTAAAGAAAAATTGTGGCATATGATGAACATAACTAAATGATAAAATAGAAGTTGGTTTTACAAAATAAAAATAAATAAATAAATAAATAAGAGCGGTCATCTTTAGTCACTTTCTATGAGTCTCGATTCAATTATTTCTCATCATGTGCCCATCCTAATTATTACTAAGGTCTGCTTTTGACGTCAAACTCATTCGAATTTGATTTATTTGTGTAAATTTTTTGACAAGATGATTAATCTTAGAAAAAAATTGTGAATTTGTTTGAATTATGATGATAGTTTCCAACGATTGATAATTAAGGATTTTACGATGATCATATTTTACTAGAAGGACTATGTACACATGTGATTATACATGAATTCACGGAAGACAGGAGGTGAAGAGGAAGTTTATTCAAAAGATAGTTCATCGAAACTTTTGTTTCTTTGAATTGTTTTTCATCACAAAGAAAAAAAATCGAATTGTTAGCAGTTGCTATAAGAGCATCCACAGTCATTTTTCTCATATGCTATAAAATGACAGCTAAAATAATAGCAAATAAGATCGATCGCTGCAGTGGTCGTTTGCTATATTATTTCTCATTTTTTAGAAATAAGCGAGCGACGGTATATGATATACCGACTCATCGTTTAAAATAAATTAAAAAAAGTTAATTACTTATTAAATATTAAACTATATTAATTAAATAAATTAAATAATATAATAATAACTAAACCTAATTAATTAACTACCTAAACCTATTTACTACTCCTAAATCTACCAACTCAGCATTAATTCTCCACTGTGCCCAGCATTCGCGGACCGGGTTTCATACCCCGGCCAGGGTATCATTCCCCGTCTGAGGGAATATTAAAAAAAAAAAATTTTTTTTTTTTAAGTGGAGGGACGGGGTATGTTTCCCCGTCCGACCATTTAAAAAAAAAAAAAATTAAAATTATATAGACGGTATATGTTCTTCCGTCTCACTCGATTAAATAATCATTAAATCGGAGCGACGGGATATGATATCCCGTTCTTTATAATTTGAGAAATGGTATTTCGTTTCTCATATTTGAGAAACAAGAATACAAGCTTTGCTATAAAATGGCAAAATAAGAAACCGTTGCAGACGTTCGTTTGCTATAATATGGCAAAATGGTATTTATAGAAAACGACTGCGGATGCTCTAAGCCTATAACAAAGTAACAAACTACAACTTGTTTGTCTTGAAACTATCAAGTTGCATTTATGTGTATTTGGTAGTCTAATGCATACATGTATTGAAGCGGTCGAGATAATTTATAATGAATTTTGAAATTTTAAATATAGTAGACTTTGAGCACCAATTTTTAATTGATGCTAAACTTATAGACAATGTCTACTTTGAAATTTGCTCAATTTGACACGAACATTAGTAGATCAAAGTGCTACCAAATTACTTGTTTACAAACATTTATTGCATTGACTTAATTTTTCAGATGACTTCCGTAGAAAATTTATTTTCATAATTTTTTTCTTTCTGCATGCATTATACATGCACATATGTATTTTATTAGTCAACAGTAAGAATGGAATTACAGAAAGCTGGAAAATGACTATAATTTTTATGCACACTCAAACATGTAATTCTATGAAATGATATCTTATCTTCTTAAAACTAACACTCCTAATCAACCATCAATTGACACGTCTCGATCTTTACTCTCATAACTTGCATCATTATTAAAAGCGCAAAGGTATTATACACATGCTGTGCATGTGGAAAAATTGGGAATGAAAAGGGCACAAAAAATAACTCTAAGGCCTTCTCACATTATAGTAGTAGAGAGTAGAGATTATAGTAGTAGAGATATATTCCAACAAAATTCTTTTCCCAATAAAAAAAATATATAAAAAAGAAACAAAAACAAAAAAAATCACAAAAAAATCTAAAACGGATTTTACTTCTATATTTCAGGCGAATCCGTTCACCGAAAACACACATCCCTCTTTCCCAAAGCAACTTTTTTTTGGCGGGAACTCGACAAAATTAGGGTTTCACTCCCCTCCTCCCTTTTCATTCTTCCAGTCCCCTCCCCCAAAATGATGGGATTTCAAAACCCTAAAACGATCAAATCGACCACCACCATCACTACCACAACCAACAGCAGTAGTATTAGTACCAGCATCAATGGCGGTTTCGAGGCGAACACCATGGCCATCCTCGACCCCTCGGGGGTTAAGGATTCCCGCGATGTTGACGACGACAGTAACTCTCTCTCTCTCTCTTTCTCACTAAAAGTTATTGTCTTTCTCTCTGTAGAAATTTCTCTTTTTTTTTTTAAATTTTAATTGATTGGTACTTTTTGTTGATTGCAGAGCTCACGTTCTTGGAGGCGGTTCGCGCCGCCTCTCTGGTTTCGGATTCGCCCACTGCTCCCTCCTGGTAATTAGATTATAGTTTACTAGTAATATACACCTGCGATTCACGTATTAATTTGTAAAAAATTTAAAGTAAAAATTGATTTACATGTGCGATATATGTCTTAATAAATAGGATTGTATATTTTTAAAAGTAAATGTGAAGACTATAAAGGGGAGAGTTAGCGTTGCACGTAAGTAGGTAGATTTACAACTCCAACTCTTCTATTATAATAGTAGATTATATATTATATTATTGATAGATAGATAGATAGATAGATAGATAGATAGATAGATAGTAATTTATCCTTGTGATACACATTTAATATATTAAAAAATTTAAAGTAAACAATCTGACGAAGTGAGGACTCGAACCAGAGATCTCCTTCATATTAGTTATGCACGTGTAATGCACACATTGATAGATTCACAAATGCACGTGTAATGCACCATGTAAGGCCTTCTCCCATTATAATATTATTAGAGATTGGAACTTTTTTGGGGGTGAAAGACTGGACTTTTTACACGTGCGATGCACGTGTAGTTAGTGTGGATGGTTGTGGATTTTTTTAAGGCTCTGATTGGGAGTGTAGATTAGCGAGCTCTGGTTATCCTGCCTATAAATTTTTTTTTGAGGGAAAAGGTGGAATAAGGCCACCCTGTTTCATTAATAAGAATATAACGAAACAAACCCAGAGTACTGGGCCCAAATACAACCTACAGACATAAAATAAAACATACATGAAGCAACATGACTACAAACAACAAGTCCCTCCAACAACCCTGGAGGGTGGGCCGACAAACCAGCTCGGTCCAGCAAAATTGTGAGTACGTCCATTTAGCTTCGTACAGTGCCTCCACGGCACATGCACACCCGCCTGAAACAAGTCTGGCAGGATTTTATCACCCGCCATTCCTTGCGTGCACCTCGCTGGGGGGACCCCTCTTTGGGCCCAAGCCCCGTAGATCGAAACTCGCAGCACTCCACCAACTTCACCACTCATCCTACAAACACGCCAGCCGCTTCTACAGCCGCTACCAAAGAGATAGCCGTGAAGAGAATACCTTAACCTCTCACACGATAGCGCTTTTCTCCTGCGATTTCTCACAAAGCAGCTATCTCGCTCACCCCACCTAACACCATCCTCTAGGAGAGAGCCGTGTAGAGGATACCTTACCTCTCTCACGTTCATGCTCTCTCCGGCTATTTCTCACCATACAGACTTATTTCACCTCAAACTCCCAACACGAGGGAAGAGGCGGCGCTGTCACGAGGCAGTGGCCTAAGCTGAAGGAAGCTCAATAGCCAGATAGTAGGCACTGTAGAGACTGCACCGACGACATCGTAGGACACACCCGACCACACCCCAACCCCAACCCCAACCCCACACCCCCCACCCCCAACATACCGACTTCACACCTCACGGAAGGACCCCATCTTTGGGCCCAAGCTCCACAAACGTCAATCGCACAGAACTACAAGCTTCCCACCCCAAAGCACCGACAAAAGCACCCTCAACCACAGCAATCAGATCACAGTAACAGATCCGGGGGCACCCACAGCAATCGCGGGCCCCCCAAACCGCAACCACAGCAAGACGGGGGGCACCCACAGCACGTGGCCCCCCCAAACCGCAACCACAGCATCCATAAACAGTGCTAGCAGCGCAACCACCTCATGCAACTTTCTCGAACACAGTAAACAAAACACATACATCATAGAGAAGTGGTGGATTACGAAATACCAAGCCCATATATAGGCATCCACAGGTATGTGTTCGTCATCTTCAAGTAGCAGCGCCACTTAAGTCAGATCCCTCCACCTAACAGAAACCACTTCAACACTCGAAGTTTTGCTAGAGAAAATCAGTTAGGACCTCCGGTTGCTGCCATCTACATCAATGCTAAGAGAGAGACAATTGCTAGACGACGCTGATAACATATCAGATCTATCCCGTTTACTACAAGTACCGGGGGGACCCTCTCGCTGAGGCCCAGATCTGATCAGATCTGGGTCAGGGTCGGCTCGCTGGAACGGTGCCTAGGAAAGAGGCCTATGTCGGTGAAGTCGTGAGAGGAGAGCGACGCCACGTCGGCGCCATGAGAAGAGAGCGGAGGAGATCGGTGCCTTGGCTTCAGATTGCCGACGAAGTCGTGGCGGCCAAGCATCGGAAGATCTGGCTTGGAGGGCAGAGCTCAGATCTGGCTTGAAGAGAGCTTAGATCCAAGACATGAAAGCAGAGCTCAGATCTAAGACGACATGATCCAAGAACATGATAGCTCAGATCTGGCTTGTAGCGGGAGGAGAAAGGAGGAACGAAGTCGCGGCGCCGCTGGAGACGGCGGTGGGTGAAGGGCGGAAGGGGGATGGGGGCATCAAACAACGACTGGGGAGGGGGCGGCGAGATCCCGGCCGCCACCCCCTCCAAGCTCTCTCTAGATCTAGGTTTTTTTTTTGGTTTTTTTTTGTTTTTTTTTTTTGACAGAGAGATAGGATAAGTAGAGCAAAAGTTACCTCTATCCTGCCTATAATTGGAAAAGAATTTGTTGCACAATGGTTCTCATGATGCGTATGAACCAGTGGTTTTTATCATTAGATATGTTCTGAATGCACGATCTACTTGATTTTGTCGGGGGCTCGCTTTTTAGAGCACATCCAATGGTTCAAACACCAACTGGTATACACCATGGTGCAACAAAAACAATTCCCCTATGATTTGTTTGGAAACATGTTTGGAGGCTAGAGAATACCCTTAGGCATCTTAAATTTTTGTAACCCCAAAATTTAGGATGTTTGTGAAGACTAGGTGAAAAATCAACTCCCCAAAAAATGATTCTACCAACAGGTAGAAATTTTTTGATTGTTTTACTTGCTTTTGTTCTCTATAATCTCAGTCACTCACTGTTATTTTCTTGTCAAGGGCAATGCTTGATGCGATCTTTGAGATACTTAGAGGCAGCGATTCTCTCGAGTTGGCCATGACAAGTTATCAGCTGCTAATTGACTTAGACAAGGTTTGTCTGTTAACTTTTTTTTTTTTTTTTTTTGAAATAGATGAAGTAATCATACATTTGATAGACTTTGATCTGGGTGGGGTGAACTGCATACCTACAAAAAATGATCTAAATCAAAATTTGTAGCACAAAGTCTACTGTTGTATTATCTAGGAAGAAAGATGAGAATTATTTGTCTGTGCTTCTAGTTTATGTTTTGGTCTTTGGTGCCATATGAATTCTTTACAACTGTGCCATATTTTGGGAGATCATTAAAGAGACAAAATTTTCACTCTTGCTGATCCATCATTTTCTAATTACATTTACATGTTGCAGCATTACCCTAGGATCTATTTGGAGAGTGCGGACAAGTCAGAAGACTATTCGAGAAGTCCAGATAAACCAGGATCTTCCTCTACTGGTGGTAGAGATCTTGTTGTAGTTAAAGAGGTGAAGTTATTACTGTGACCGTATGGAAAGTTCCTAGTGTATTGTTTTATGTATCAGGGCTGATCCTTGTGTATCTGCAGGCATGGATACCTTTCTCTTTCGGTTCTGAGACTGCCCATTGCAATGAAGAGGGTGCTAATAAAAGTTCAATTCATTTGGACTCTATGGTGAGCTGAATCCTCAGAAGATTTGCTCTCATGTTACTATTTGATTTGATTCAGCAAAGGTTTGGTAGTCTTGTTCTTTTTGTATCCTCTACAAGTTAAGGAATTAATTATATAACTAAGCTGGGGCTTCTGTTATGCGTCTCTGCAGACAACACAACTAATCTCAACCACACATCTTAAAGTCTTAGTTATAACAACTATCTACTTAAAAGCAATCAATTAATTAAATCTCAACTACACTTTTAAATTGAAATATAGATGTCAGTTTAAGCTGAAGGTATCTGCCATTAAAATTAGTCATCCAATTATACCGTAACCCCACTTAAGTTGAAATTATATCAACTGTCCGTCCCCCCCCCCCCCCCCCCCCCCCCCCCCCCCCCCCCCCGAAATTATATCAACTGTTCATTAAAAGTGAAAGGGGAAAATAGCGGGGTGGGGTACTCTAAACTATATGTCATAATGTTCTGAGCTATTTTGTAAAGTTTTGTGAGTTTCAAATGTTGGGACAATGTGTAGGATTTGAAGTCCACCTGTGGCACCACAGATTTGTTTGAGTTTATAAATTTTCAAATTTAATCCATTGTCATCCACTAATACTCTGGTATAGCTCTTGATTTTTACTATTTTTGATAAGAATGACATTCTGATTTTCTGGAATCCAATACAATTTGTCCTTCTTTATGTTAATTTGGACACCACCACGCTAGTTAAGATACTGAGTGTGCTAAGAATGAAATTACTCAATTGTTATCCTAATGTTTTTCTATTGTCTAACCTCTGTACATGCCCATGACTCTGGCTGAAACAAGAAATGAGTATGCCTATAGAGTGTTGCTTGTTAGTCCTGATCTTAGAGCTTCGCCTTCCTGTTATTAGATCATTGCTCGTGCCTACTCTGGAAAGGTTTCCTTGGTCTTGTGCTGTATTTTTGCATCATATTTTAATGCTCAGGTTTCTATCCTCTACCTGCATGCAAGGCATTTTGATCAAATTGAAGTTTGAAAAGTGAATGTATTCATATACTCCCTTTCACTACTCTAGTTTGATTCAGAAAGCAATCAATCTCTGTTACTATACGTATTCTGTTTTTATTTAAAGGTTCACTTTGCATTAATATAGTAAAACAGGGTTTCCTTTTCTCCAGACAGTCCCTTTTTATGTGTATCTTCGTGAACCATCCTTTTTAATGTCCATGGATTATGATTAAAATGACAACGATTAAGAATGGAAATTTTCAATTTTTTCAGAACTATTCATGTCGGTTAAAATACTTTCAATTTTTTTTTCAGGTTCCTCCATGAATGTTGTGTTAGTTCTGTATGTTAATTGAGTCTCTTTTTGTTATTGTCTCTTCTTTTCCAGAGATTTTACACCTTGATTGAGGAAATTTGTCAAGATGTCAACCAAAGGAATTCACAGTTGCCAATAAAGGCAAGTATATGTACATGTTACATTATTTTAAAAAAGCCGCTGTATGTCCTTGTTTTAGGTCTACCTTTATGGAGCTGTATTGCCTAATTTGAAAATTTGAAACTACATTATATTTTCTTATTTTGTCTGATTAATAAATATCAAATCATAGAGTTGATTTTTAAATTGTTTTACTAGTTATGTATTTTTTTAATTATATTTTTATCCACTTTTTTTGCACTTTTTTAACTAGCTTGCTTTTTTCTATGAAAGAGTTAAATCCCCACTAAATGCTTTGGAACTTGAGGCTTGCCCTTTCGCTTTCCCGTTATGCATATTACAGCAAGTCAATGTTTATATCATTATTTTAGATATATTTAAGGCTTGTGTTTTTTGAATATTATATTGGGACCTGCATCTTCTGGGTTTACTCTTCGTCAAGGTTTTTTTTTGGAATTTATCTTGTATGTGAGCCTTCTCAACCTCTATTATATGTTATTTAAGAAAACTAAGCTGGGGATAATGCTCCTGATTTGCACAACGATGATATCAATTTGTAATTTACACTATATGCAAAAACATTTTAGACTGCAGAGAAAATGTTGCTGTTCCAATATCTCGTCAGCGTTCTTGAGACAGATTTCTTGGCTCGTCACACTTTATATAAAGGTAACCAGTATGTTTTTAGTATGCATGTCTTTTACTTTTTCATCTTCACTTCCTCAGCTCTGCTTTATTAATCTTCCGGTAAATTCCATTACAGAAACCTCATACTGGTTCCTTCTGAGGGAATCATTGCTTTCTATACTTTTGGTAATTCTTCTTATCTTAACTATTTATATTGCTGATTTTCTTCTCCTATTACATATTTATAATTTTGGGTAATAACAAAGATGTATCTGAATTTTGAATATGAGTTGCAGGGATCAAGAAGACTAAACTTCAAAAGTGTAGTAAGGGATTGCATGTCTATCATATCTAGGAGATGCCATCAGCATACTGATACGAACTTTAGAGATCTGAAAGATACAACAAATGTTACTGGTTCAGCTAAAATTGCTCAAGATTGCGATGTTGCTCTGGCATTTGCAGCCACCCAGCTAGAAAGGCAAACGTGTATTGCATTCCAAAATTTTTTGACTTTGGTAAGTCTTATCAAACTGTGATTTTAAACCTTTCTCACTTTATTAGTTGTCATAAACTTCTTTGTATCCCTCCAAGATCATGGAGCTTGATGTAATGAAGAAAGAAGCAGATCTGCAAGGCCTAACTTCTCGTGCTGATGGCTCAAGGTATTATGCTTCATTCTTCTCAGTTGTGGAAAGAGATAGACAGCTGTTAATCTGATGGAGTGCAACTCTGATTCTTGTATAGGACTCCTGTTTTGGATATCATTCTGGATGAACTAACTTATAATAAAGATTATATATCTCCATTTCTTGAGGTAATGACTGCAAGAATCGTCTTTTCGTCTAGCTTTTTATAGTTTTTTTTACGCCTCATATATATTTAGTTGAACTCCTTACATGTGTTGAGCTGTTCTTTCAATATCTAAATAGTATGCATGTTTATTTGGTTGCACATCCTTGACTTGGAATCTTCACTACTGCAATGCCACTGAATATCATGTCAAGTTTTACATGTATCTAAATTTTTCAATGGGCTTGGCTTGTAGATGCTTCATTGCTCTCTAGTATTAGAAATCAGAGGATTGTGTCATCAGTTGGCTATCATCAGCCCAGTTGTGTGCATTTTAGGTGTTTTTTCCTTTGCTACTTTATCCTTCAGTGCATGTGAACATGAGAATGGGTGGACACTAAATGCATTCTCGTAATATTGGTCTGTATGTAGGAATAATTAAGCATTTTAAAAAAAATCATATACCCCTTAGCACATAGTAATCTTAACCAATTCCTGATGTGGTGATTTGATCAATTCCCAATGTTTGTATTAGATTGGTAAAAGTAGGGAGGAGGTACTTGCCCCATGCATATTTGGATCTTGTATCTTAAACATTCTTTTCTTTAACACTCACTTCTCTTAACTTTAGAGATGCTGAATACAAGTTTACATGTGATAATTTTCATGGTAAGAAGTCAAAACATTGATGATGCACAAAAGATTGGTAATGCAATGGTCATATTCCCTTATATTTAGGAAGTAATGATTCCGAGCCCTTATCTGCAGAGATGTCTTCGGGCGAGTTGTCTATTGCTAAGTAGCAAATTTACCAAAAATAAAAGAGTATCTCTTTTTTACTTTGTTACTCTCTTTGACATATTCTAAGTGAGCAGAATAATAGCACCATTTGTCAGATCTGAATGGAAAGTAACAATGCTGTTAGCGGGTTGGATATCAACAGCATTATAGAACCATGTGTGATTATGTGGCTATGTAATTTAATATATATGCTGCATGATATAAACTTTCAACCTTTCTAGACTACATTTTATCTTTCAATTAAATGCAAAAGATAACCTTCATTTGACTATATCTTATGTTCGCATCTCCATTATATTGATGTGCACCTCTTATCTGAACTCCAAATGGTTATCTATAGGTCTACGCAGAAGACAAATGGAAATTGGAGATTGTTTTGCAGTATTTTTCGAAGTATTGCTCCAAGGTGTGCTAATATTATCTCCCTTAAAGCTTTTCCATTATTTTTTGTATATCTATATAATAAAACACAAAGAAAGCTATCAAGAGGCTCTCCTTCAATTCCCCCAAAAATCAAAGGCCCAGATCTAATCTCACAAAACATATTTTCCCTCCAAAACTCAAATTCAAATATCCCACCCAAAACAACTCCTATATTTATTTAATTATTTTTTCTCTCTCTCTCTCTCTCCCTCCCTCTTCTATTCAATAAATTAAGAAAATAAAAATTTTAAATAAAAATTTAAAAACTAAAAAAATTAGTAATTTAAATACTTTAAAAATAATTCAAAAAAAAAATCAAAAAAATCCTATAATATGTTTTTTGCTGGACCCCCAAATGTTTCTCATATAATATGTTTGCCACTTCAATTAATTTGGTGGACCTCCAAAACTATTTTATATGATCAAATAAGAGGCACCGTTTCGAAGACGTGCCGTAGGCACGTGTAAACGGGCAAACCTAGTATATATATATAGAGAGAGGGAGGGAGGGAGGGAGGGAGGGAGGGTCCAAATATTACCTTGACTTTTACTGACCTATCTGATCCAATATTTCTTTTACTGACCTATCTGATCCAATATTTCTTAGTTTAACATGCTTCAGTTTCTGAACTGTTAAGGAGTGCTTGGTGGCCTACAATCTAGTAGCTTAAGCTTTTGGTAGTTAGAGAATCATGCCCAAAGAGACCCTGGGTTCAGACCTCAACATTTGAACTTGAAAATTATGTTTGTTATCTCCTTTCATGCCTCAATGTATAAACTTCTGGGTTAGGAGGGTTTTCTAACATGAACAACCCTGTCTACCAAATAAAATCACTTTCGCTTCAGTCTGATAGTTTGGAGACCAATTGTTAGAACGAGATCCTCAACTATCTTTATACTTTTCTCACTTTGAGGAGATTGCTTGTGAGATATTTTACTGTGTGGGATAGAAGCTTTTTTCTTCTTCTTCTTCTTCTTCCTCCTCTTCACATGTTTTGTTGTGGCTGTTTAAAATCCTCTTTATCTCTAGTTTCCTTTCTTTTATATCTACTTTGTGATAACATAAGTGAAACATCTAATTCTTCCCAGTTATACTAATATTAGCTGTAGAGCCTGTAGTGACTATGGCCGTTAATTCTGACCCATTAATCCATATGGATATTTGATAAATTAATCTAATGCCCTACATGACCCAATAGGAGAAACCCGTATTGGAGTCTACTCTCCAAAGTAATTTAACCGTCTATCCATCTCTTTTATTTTTCCAAGCGGGACAAATATTTGAGCCACAACATCTATAGCCTGAAACTTAGATAACCTCACAGATTACGCAGTCTCCGCCTGACAGTGTACTTTATGTGCCTCCGTGACATTCATTCCTCGACTAATCACCTTGTTGACTGTGCGAGATAATAACTGCCGCCACTTGTTGACTTGACATAGCCTCTACCACTTATTGACTTGACAAGACAACTCAATTGACATCCTCATTTGTCAACATTTTTCCCATGGGAGAGTTCTAGACTGATGACACTTGTAGTGACTAAGGGCCATTAACTTTTGGCCCACTGGTCTAGATGGATATTTGATAAATTACTGGAATCCTCTTTTGTGTCATACAATGCTGTAGACTAAATTACCAAATATCTATATGGTGGTGGGCCAAAGTTAATGGGCCTTAGTCGCTATAGGACCTGTTGCTAGTCTCATGCTTTGTTGATAGACATCCTTAAGCTGTTATATAAATTTTTGAAGTGGCATTCGTTAATTTACTAACTGCTGTTTCTACTTTTTTTTTGTGTTTAGCCTAATGTTCGCACTCGGAGGTCTGACTCGCCAACGGATGTGACCATTGAGAACATCTTGAATTACTTGTCAACTGCTGCAAATGTGAAGGCCATTGCCAGAAAAGTATTTCCTGAAGATGCTTTGCTGCTCCTTGCACATGCTTTCCAGGTAATGAACTCTTCATCATGCCACATTCACAATATATTGAACGGGCGTAATTAGTTCTATCATTGCAAAGAGTTATATTGACTATGTAGAGAGAGAGAGAGCTTGATTATATTAGTTCTATCATTGCAAAGAGTTATATTGACTATGTAGAGAGAGAGAGAGCTTGATTATATGTTACTGTGGACGATTTGAGCTTATATCCTCCCAAGTGGAAAGTAAATGTTCAATCCAAATCCAAAATCCAACCTGTTAGAAAGTGGGATTACTGTTAAGGATAACTTTGTAAATTGTTTAGAGCCGAAAACCCTGACTTGGAGAGTACACTTTGTAAGCATGTCTGTAGGCAGATCATGCATTTTGTCTCATCCACTTCCTCAAATGTCTACCCACCCGTGCATATGTGATCTAATGTGTTTAAATATATTAGTTGTAGACTTGATTTATTACTCTAATTTTTGGCTTTCCTATTACCTTTTGAATCTTCTCTAGAATTATGATTCAGTGTGACATCTGGCTTGTACATTATTTGATAATTAACCTTGAAAAAAATATTAATAATGTTGTTCTAACTTTCACTAGGTAATCTTATTGCTTAATAATTAGATGAATGTAATTTGTGGATAGATAAAATTTGCTAAACGAAACCTGGATTTATGAGTCATTAACCTTTTGAAGAACGGTTAAATTTATCTTAGCTCATTGTCCAAATGGAGCAAGGATTGTGACCGTGAGCATGATTTGAAAGAGTTACACTACTTTGTTCTGAAATATGGCCTCTCTAGAATTTCAAGTTTTGGTAGTAAAGTCAATTTCCATCCAGTATCTATTTTTCAATAATTGGTATAACATTAAATTAAATGGCTTATTATTTTGGATAAATTAATTTATATACTAGCCTAATTTTGTACCATTTTCCTCGCTTTTCCTTGTCCCCAAACTAATTGCATCGTGCTTGTGCATCATGCATGTGGACCATGATTATGTACTTCTGCTGCATCGCTCGACCCTTTGCCGATCTCTAAAGTCTTTCAATAAAATTGTATTCAATTTAGACTTGTTAGAAAAGATTTTTAATAGAAGTTTGGATTCATTTTACGAATATAAGGAGGACCTTTGACTAATTTAGATCTAGTCCAAATATAAATCCAGATTCTCAACACGTCATAAGTCCTATCAATTATCAACCTCCTAAACAGTTATCCACCCCCCCCACCACCGCACACACCCAAAAAAAACTAGCCAATTTGTCAAGATGTTCATTCCGTGCTGCTACCAGCAGATAATTGGAAGAGAAAGGTGAGGAACAAGGGAAAACACACCATTTGATCAGGAGCAAAGCAATAACACTTTCTAGTTAGCTTTTGAAAACTAGGCATCTAACTGCCAATGGCTTCTTGGCAAAGTAGGGTTGGCATTCTGGGCGGGCGGGCCAGTTCGGGCCCTAACCCGGCAGTTCTGCCCGGGTAACGGGCAGGCCCGGACTAGGTTGGGTGAATACCCGGGCCGGGTTTGAATTCCAAAACCTCGACCCGAACCAACCCGCGAACCCTTACGGGTCTAACCCTACCTGGGCCAGGCTGGTATTTTAATTTTGATTTTTTTAACACTTTTAACTCCAAAAAAATTAGATAAATGTAGAACATGTTTAAGAATGAAACAAAATTGTAGATATTATCCATTTCAACTAGGAATAAGTTTTTACAACAAATTACATACAAATACATGTTATAAAAACTAAAAAATCATACAAATTTATTGAATTACATGTTCAAGGAGATAATCTCGAGTTCGAGATAGCCTAGAGTTAGATTGAAGAGAGGGCATTGGACTACTGTCGTGCACCTCTACTTAACCTAAACCTAGGATGATAGGATCTGATCACCCTAAATTTTCTCCTCAGTTTGTTGATCTTCAAGTGAGTTGCTTCCACTTGTTGAGGTGTCTACTGCTTTTTCTTGAGTCATGTCTTCAGCTTTTATCCAATCTTCGGTGCACACGAGCATCTTCAATGAATCTGATTTCAAGCGAATCCTGTAATCTGTTAAAATCCTGCCACTCGAAGAAAAAAAGATTTGATTCAACTGTAGACACATGTGGGTTTAGTAGATCTTTATCCATATGTGAAACAATTGAAAAAAAGAGTTTCATATTATTTCCACCATTGTAACACTTTACTCGTAGAACTAGAACTCTCACTATTTTGTGAATTATACTAGCTTAATTCATTAGGTGCATTAGTCCTAGATTTTTTAGATTGAATACGAACAAGTAAATTAGTAGTGACATCTTCTAATGTACTCTTATCCTTACCTCTAGAAGAAGTTGATATACTAGTTTGGTGTGTTGGACCACTAGATGCATAAGTTCTATCATAAAAATTATATAAATGTCAACGCAAATTATACAATGTCAACGCAAATTGTTCTAAATAATCATTACATTCATATTCAGAGTCTTCTTCAAGTAGAGTAAAAAATATTTCAATCAAACTCTTTGTACCCGCTAATTTGATACGAGGATCTATTGCAATAGCAATACAATACAATATAGGAAGATTAAACTACAAAAATATATCATAAGCGAGAATAACAATATGGCTAATGTGAATGTCCGAAAGCATTTCTTGAAAAGTTTGCATTATAGTAGTTATTGAAATAAAATACTACTAGAAGTGGAATCATAAGATTTTGAAAACATCATAGTTGCAGTTTTAAAAGGTTCCAAAATTTTTAACAAACTTTCGGTAAAATACCATGATTCGGGAGTCATTTGAAAATTTTATATATTTTTTTGCAATACAAAAATTATTTATAACCACTTTGTATCGAGTAACAATATTTAATAAGTCGAAAGTAGAATTCCATCGGTGTTACATCTCTAGGGAATTTTCTAAAATATTCCCCCTTAAGATTACACGATTCTTTAAATTGTTGAATTATAGTATCGCTCAAAGTGATGAAATGTACATAGTTTCTAATTGCATTCACATATGGATCAGCTACTTTCAATGCATATTGTACACATAAATTTAAAATATGACATGCATATCTAACACGAATTTTTTTAAGACATGTATGAGCTAACTGTTATTGTATTGTACTAATCGAACTAGTGTTGTTGGAGGCATTATTAAAACTAATCAATTTTTTTTTTTATCGTGAATATGAAATTAATCACAAACTTATAAAATACGTGTTGCAATAACCATACCACTATGCGGGTACGACAAAGTGGCAAGTGATATGATTTTCTTTTGAATGAGCCAAGCACTATCGATCCAATGACAAGTTATGCTCATCATTGAAATATCATTACAACCTTTTTAATAATCGTCCGTTAACGATACTCTACAAGTTAAATAATACAAAAGTGCAATTAAAACGTCTTTAATTTCGAAATAAAGTTTAAAACAGTTAGCCTTAAGTGTGTTTCTAGGAATTCTTTTGAAATGTGGATTTAGTGTATTTTGGTTAAAGGTCTCTATGTTCCTACTTTCGGAATAGGAAAATAGCAACTCTTCTTTAATAACTAATCTAGCCATTTCTCGACGAATGATTTCAGGATCATAGCTATGGCTATCTACTTGCCCTGTCTTAGGGTTGATCTTTTGTTGAGTTTGTTGGTCTTGTACTAGTTCGGGGTGTACATTTGTAATGTGTTGACTAATTGTACCTGTCGCCTCATCCTTTTATTTGTAACTTCTACTACATGTTTTACAAACTTTATGTCCTATGCCAGGATTGTCATCGTTTGGGATAAAATCATAAAATTTGTGGATTTCACTAGTTTGGCTTCTATGTTTTCTACTAGAAGTGGGTTGTGCGGGTTCAGTGTCATTTGTTTGTCACTAGCTAGCATTTCTTGTGTGTCGGAATCATAATCTTGTGGAGGAACACTTTCATAATCTATATTAATGTTAGGGTTATATTCGATCTCTAATTGTGGGATTATTGGAGGCCGATGAGATGAACTAGTGGATTCTTATCCACTTTGGCTACAGCCGCCACATCGTCATCGTGACATGATAAATGTAGTGTAGTTGTAGTGTATGTAAAAAAATAATTTTTAGTGTAGTTGTAGTGTATGTGAAAAAATAAAAAAACAATATAAGAGGGTTGAGAGAGTTGAGGTAGTAGTAGTGTATGTGAAAATAAAATCTAAAAAAACGATAGGAGGTTTGAGAGAGTAGCGAAAAACCAACAAACAAGTTTACTAAAAAAAATTAAAACTACAACAATAATAAAGAGTTTAGAGTGTTAGATATTGTATTATGTATTTAGTCTCATATTGGGTTATGTATCCGTTTAGTATTTAGTTCCCTCATATATATATGAGTCATTGTACTCAGTTATAATGAATCTAATAATTCAATAATCTTTTCCCAATTTCTCTGTTAATCTTAACATGGTATTAGAGCACTAACCCTAAGTTTTTTTCTTCCTCACTAATCCTTAACCCTAATCACACAAATTTTCTTCTTCTCAATAACTCCGGTGACAACAACTCCGGCCATAACCAACATCAATTGCCTACTTCAGATCCGTGTTTCAAGTTTTCGAACGACATCAACCGTCATCATCATCGTCGCCAACATCATCATCGTCATCAATCGCTGCTCAACCGTCATCATCATCATTGTCAACATCATCATCGTCATCATCAGCAGCAACCGTTGCCTCTCCCCTAACCCATCGACTCATCCTCATCAACACCATCACCCTGCACTGAAACCCATCGCCACCTCCCTCTCCAACCACCCAACTCGAAACCCTAGCCGCCTCCATCGACCCCCAATCATATCCCTAATTTCTTTAAAACCCATCCTCCCCCCGATGCGCATACCTGTTCCCCCCCAAAAACTCGGGAATCCAACCCAAACACCCAAACCCAACATCCACATCACTATCCAAACCCAATACCCAAACCCAATATCCAATCCCTTAACCCTTCTTTCTGTTTGCTGCTGCTGCTGTCACTGTCGCCGCCAGTCGTAAAAAAAAAAAAGGTAGTTGTTGCATGTTCTTCCACCGAAGCTGAGTACAGAGCAATGACAACTACTACTAAAGAGATTGTTCATGTTTGTTGGCTGTTATCAGATATGGGTGTCACTCACATGAGCTACTCCTCTTCATTATGATAACCGGAGTGCGTTGCACATTGCAAGCAACCCGGTTTTTCATGAGCGAACAAAGCACATAAAGATAGATTGCCACTATGTTCGTGAACGCTTTAAAGCAGAGACCATCTTTCTTCATTCTGTTACATCTTCACAACATAGCAGATTTCTTTACTAAATCTTACACTGTTCAGAGATTTCATTACTTGGTGGACAAACTCACACTGTTCGACCCACCGTGAGTTTGAGAGGGGGTATCAGATATTGTATTATATATTTAGTCACATATCAGGTTATGTATCAGTTTAGTATTTGGATCTCTCCTATATATAGGAGTCATTGTAATCAGTTATAATGAATCCAATAATTCAATAATCTTTTCCAAATCTCTCTGTTAACCTTAACATAGATAGTTGAAATTTTTTGATACCGTACTTTACGAATATAGAGTTGAGTATACGACAAAAATTCAAGCGATCGAGCTTCTTCACTTGAGAAATATGTAGTAGTCGTAAAGAGAGAGTGAGCTTTGACAAGAATTTGAGTAGTAGTGAGAGTTGGTAGTAGACGTAGTAGCTTCAACACGATCAAACTTCCTCACTTCTTTGTTGCTTCTTTGTTGAAGTAAATTGAGAGGAGTAGTAGAGTTGATAGAGTAAGGGAGTTGATAGATGGAGAGTGTAGTGAATTTGTGAAAAAAATTGATTGAATTTAGGGCGTTTTATATGCAAAAATCCAAAAAAAAAGCAAGAACAACAGCAACGACTGCATTTTTAATGGGCGGCCCGGTTGGGCCACCGTTTGACCTGTCTGGGCCGAACTTTTGACTCGGCGGGTTGCAGGTCGGGTTGTGTCGAGTTATTGGTTAAACGGGCCGGGTCGAGCAGTGTTTTTTCGCTATTTTCTCGACCCTGTCCAACCTGTTTATGTATGCGGGTTTGACCCGAACCCGGACCGGGTCAAACGGGTTCGGGTCAAATGTGGGCGGGCCCAGGCGGGTCATGGGTTGACTCGACCCGGTTGCCAACCCTATGGCAAAGTGAGGAACGATCCCTGAATTTTTTTTATATATAAAATACCTAACATAAATAGATTTTGCTTGAAACTCTATTTATCGTTGAAGAGGAACTCTTCACGCACATTTTCTTCATTTTACCATGAATTACTAGCAGCAGCAACAACAACAATAAATCCTATATCCCAAATTTTGGGGTCAGATCCTATTAGGTGAAAAAACCTCACCCAAGTATTGCCGATTTTTAAAAACCCCACACAACTTTTTTATTATAAAAAAACCTCCGTCAACTATGTTTTCAAGGCATGCGTGAGTGAGGTTTTTAAAAAAGAAATTGTGTTGAAGCATATTCGAGGGAGGTTTTTATATTTAAAAAAAGTTGCATGTGGTTTTTTTTAAAATCGGCAATATTGTTAGGAATGTGTCTTGAATACTCGCGGTTCAGAATAGAAGATGGTAAGATGAAGCACAGAGGTTGAAGCGTCGAAGAGAGTAGAAAGGAAAACAGCAGTAGCAAAGTGCAAACAGAGTTGCGGTCGACTGTCCTGGGGGATGGTCCACCGCACACCCGGCCACACACCCAACCGCAGTTGTACAGTGTTTGGCCGAGAGGAGGACGGTGATCGGTCTTACTGGACGGTCGACCGTCCCCAGCGCTGTATATTTTCTGGGTCTCGATTTGTTAGGTCGTTTCAGCCCATTCTTCAACTCCAGGTCAGATCGTACGGCTCCGATTCAGTTACTTCTTCTACAAGTTATATTGGACGACTGAGAATCAAGATTAAACCTAGGGTTCTTTCTATTCTTCTATATATATTGTAAATTCCTCTAATATGAGAGTAGAGTACTTTATTGATATTTTCTCTATTGCAAAGAGAGGTTTGAGAGAGATAGTTCTTAGTGAGTGAGTTTAATTTCTTGTATTAAGTGAATCATTAACTTCTTGTAATCTCTTCTAGTTGAATATCAGATCTCCCTATATTTCTCCCCGAATTAAGCGAAAGCTAACTGGGATAAATTCTCGTGTTTGAGTTAGATTGGTGGATCTACTTGCTTGCCCAATTGATTCGTCTTATGTACTTCGACTTTCTCATTGCCCTATTTAGTTCCGCTGCAATACTGGGTGTTTGTTGGTGCCCAAATCCAAACAACTGGTATCAAAGTTGTAGGTTGTCGAGTCCCTTGGTTAAGACGACAGATCACAGTCTTTTGAAGATCAAGCAGTTCGATGGAAAGATCAATTTCATTTTTGGAAGGTTGACATGTATGATGTCTTTATTCAAGAACGTTTACATTTAGCCGTTAAGAAGAAAGAAAATCCATCCGATATGAAGGATGATGTTTAAGAAGATATTCGTGAAAGAGCCATAAGTTTGATCTGACTATCATTGGCGGACGAGGTTAAGTGCAGATTTTTTGAAGAAACTAATGCGGCGAGTTTGTGGGAAAAACTCATAGTTGACTACTCTGGTTCGTCGTTATTAGATCAGATGCATTGGAAGCGAAAGCTATTTTGTTTGTCAATGAAGGAAGGTACCGATCTTCAAGACCACATTACAGAGTTCAATAAGTTATTATCTGAACTTCAAGCAATAAACGCAGATTTGTGTGAGGAAGATAAAGCTTTCAATCTGATATATTCACTGGCGGATTTATACGAGTTTTTGTCCATGCTACACGGTAGATCTATCAAAAAGAGTATTTCGGTAGATGGTGTAATCATTGAAGGAAAATCAATTTAGGATGGAGACCCATAAATCGTCTACTTCAAGTTGTCTAGCAGTGGAAGGTCCTTTAGGGGGAAGACAACGTGCTATGCAAAATCATTCGATCCGTTGCCGATATTGTAATAGGTCAGGGCATATCAAGAAAGACTGTTGAAAATTGCAGAATCAGATGAGTGTCAAGGATGGGAATTCAGCCGCTAATGTGGTTAGTGCCTTTGATTTAGGTGATTCGTGTCTTCTTATTTCAAATTTTTTAGAAGTGGATTCTTGTTGGTTTCTTGACTCAGAAAGTTTTTTTCATATTTGTGTCGAGAGGGAGTTGTTTTCTACTTATAAGTCTACTACAAGGCGTTGTGTGAGAACGGAATTTGGAGAGATTTGTAAAGTAGTGGGTGAGGGGACAGTTGAGTTGAAGATGTCAGGTCTAAACATATTCACTGTAAGGGAAGCTTTGCATATTCCTCCGCCTAAACGGAATCTGATTTCCTTGGGAACTCTCAAGTATAGGGTTGTAGGTACACAGTTCGAGGTGGAGTTTTGTCTGTTTTTCAAGATCGTCGAAAGGTGATTAGACGTATGAGAATGGTTGGTCCAAGCCAAAATAGCCTCAATGTTGGTTCAATTCTTGCGGAGGTTGGTAACTCCATGATAATGCCTACTGAGGTGTGTCCTTGAGAAGGTATACTGATCGGTGAGATTGGATAGAGATTTGTTCAACAACAAGAAGAAGCTATTGTTCTAAGTGTTTTTGCAAGTGGAGTTTTAGCAGAGTTTGGAGATGAATAATCACATCATGTGATAGCACTCGTATACAATTCAATGTGGAGATTGTTAGGAATGTGTCTTGAATACTCGTGGTTCATATTAGAAGATGGTAAGAGGAAGCATAGAGGTCGTTGCGTCAAAGAGAGTAGAAGGAAAAACAGCAGCATCAAGGTGCATGCAGAGTTGCGGTCGACTGTCGTGGGGGAAAGTCGACCGCACACCCAACCGCAGTTGTACAAGGTTTGGCTGAGAGGAGGACGGTCGACCGGTCTTGTTGGACGGTCGACTGCCCGCAGTGCTGTATTACTGTATATTTTCTGTGCCTCGATTTGTTAGGTCATCAAGGTGCATGCAGAGTTGCAGTCGACTGTCGTGGGGGAAAGTCGACCGCACACCCGACCTCAGTTGTATAAGGTTTGGCTAAGAGGACGGCCGATCGGTCTTGTTGGACGGTTGACCGCCCGCAGCGCTGTATTACTGTATATTTTCTGTGCCTCGATTTGTTAGGTCGTTTCAGCCAAATTTTCAACTCCAAGTCAGATCGTATGGCTCTTATTCAGTTACTTCTTCTATAGGTTATATCAGACGACTGAGAATCAAGATTAAACCTAAGGTTCTCTCTATTCTTTATATATATTGTAAACTCCTCCAATATGAGAGTATAGTACTTCATCGATATTTTCTCTATTGCAAAGAGAGACTTGAGAGAGAGATAGTTTTTGGTGTGTGAGTTTAATTTCTTGTATTGAGTGAATCATTAACTCCTTGCAATCTCTTCTAGTTGAATATCAGATCTCTCTATATTTCTCCCCGAATTAAGCGAAAGCTAACCGGGATAAATTCTCGTTCTATTTGTGTTAGATTGGTGGATCTACTTGCTTGCTCAATTGATTCGTCTCATCTACTTCGACTTCCTCATTGCTCTATTTAGTTTCGCTGCGACACTGGGTCTTTGTTGACGCCCCAATCCCAACAAATATTTGAGTGATGTTTTTTTTTACATTTAGCCCCTATTAAATTAACATTGTTCTCTGTCTATATTTTTAGCAGTGTTCTATACCATATAGGGAAACTTATTTGAGGCTTGCCTGATCTCTCAGGATTCAAGTGAATATTTTTGTAAATGATTGGGGCTCATGGGAGTGTTTGATTGCATTGCAACTGGGCCAACTTGCTACAAGAATCCTGCAAGTGGCCCAATTGTAGTGTTTGGACGTGTTGCATGTTTAAAGGTTTGACTACTATGTTGTAACTTTTTTCTCTTGCAAACCATCGAGTTGTAGCAATTTTGGTTGCAATTGGTTGCATCCATCAGTTGCAATTGTGGCAATGCAATAGAACGTCCCCTAACAGCACACTGCACATTGAGTTATTATAGTTTTTTACCCCTAGTATTTACAGATTTAAGCTGTTCTCCTTGTGTTCACCTAATCAAAATGAGCTGTGACACTTACAAAGATCTCTTGTGGAATGCCTCGAGAATCATACATGAACATTATCTTGCCTTGCATCACCACCTTACAGGAATACCACCATACACTCATTGGATTTGTTTAATCATGTATATATAATTTGGGCATTTTATACAAGAAGGTGCTAAAATGGAAATATTTTTTTTATCTTCTCATGATATCGTTGCTTTTGTTTATGAAGTACTCTGAAAATGTTTAAGTCCTGATACACTAAATAACCTGAAATTTGAAGGGGCCATGGTTAGGAATCTCGGCCACCTACAAGAGGAACTGTCACATTACTTATAAACAGTAGAATTTATTTTAAGCGACTATGTACTTATTCCAATTTATCTTATGATAATTTTCAGGCCTATCTGTCTCTGCATATCAATAAAAAGTATATTGGTGACATTGCTGAAAAGGGTGGGAACGATACTCCATCACAGATATCCAGTGGCTTGATATCTGCGTACAAAAATATTAGAAAGGCTAATAAGTAAGTTTCCTTTCCACCTTTTGTTTGGTCTTCACTCTTCAGAAATTTTTCTTTGTTTGTGAAATGGAAAGTACTTTATTGAAGTGTATCATCAATATCATACCGGAGAAGTTGTGTTTATTCATGACTGTTATCACATCTGGAAAAAAGACTCCAGACAACACAAACCTCAGTTACTAAAAACAGTCAATAAGGTTTTACTTTTGACCCCTGATCTTGGTTTTAAGCATATCACCATTTTTTTCAAAATGAACTTGTCTTCTTGTTTGATATCTTTGATCCCTTGAAACCGGCTGTTTTTATGTGTTTTTTGGTAGCTTTGTCATGAGTTTATTGAAACTTCAAAGCCCTCAGATGCAACTTGTATTAATTTTTACACAAATACACACTGCATCTATTTCTTACATCTTTTAGATAATTCAAATGTGTATACGGACGTTGCCTCGATACATATTCGTAATGGCTTTACTAATTCTTTGGTCAATAATTTTGGAGTAATGTTTAAAGTCACTACTAATTGTGCACTACTTCTACTTCACTACACTACACGATGTGGCACAATCTCCACTGTTATGCATGTATTCTTAGAAATATAATGGAGGGGATTGTGCCAACGAAGGTAGTGTAGTAAAAATAGCGCACATATCATTATTGATATTTTTGTCCCCATTCTCTTGTTACTTCATTTTACACATTTCTGTGTCTAGTATTTGTAAAAAAGAATTCAAGAGCCGTGACAAATTTTTTTTCGGAATAAAAGATGGCAGTGGGCCATCGCAAACGCATTCCATTCATGAGAGATTAATGAAATACATGTTTCTCTAGATTACAAAAGACCTCCAACCAGTGTTCTAAAAAGCGGCCGCGGCGCTAGGCAGCCGCTTAGGCGGTGCCTAGGCGCTAGGCGGCCCTCCAACGCCTCGCCTAGGGGCTAGGCGTGTAAGAAAATCGGTTAATGGTTCTAGACGGTTAAAAGCGGGTCTAGGCGGCACGTAATCGGTGTAAGCGGATCTAGGCGGGCTAGATCGGCTTAGATCCACTTAGGACTTAATTATCACAAAAAAAAGACCCGACTTATTCCAACCCGACCCGCTCTAATACACTCAAACCATTAAAACTTCTTTTTCTCCTCTAAATGTCCCGTAAAAAAACCTCGAAATCAATTTTATTCTCTAAATCTCTAATTCCTTTTCCCAAAAACCCCCAAATCACCTCCTCCTCCGCCTCCCTCCTCCTTCGTCTCCCTCCTTACAGTCGTCAACACAACCTCCGCCTCCCTCCTCGCAGTCGCAGCTCTCACTCACTTTGTCACTCAGTCGTCAAAACCTCCTCCACCTTCCTCCTTGCAGTCCCAACTCGCTTCAACTTCAACTGACATCAACACAACCTCTCTCTCCTTTCTTCAGCTTCAAAGTCAAGTCGTCAACACAACCACACACTGCCTCCCGCCTTGCTTCACCTCCGACGTCAACACTATGTCATCTTCTCTCTCAAACTTCTCCTGATGCAACCCTCCCCAATCCCCCGACTCAAGCCTCCTGCTTCTCCACACTGTTTGCTCCATGGACTGGAACAGCTGAACAGGTAATCTCCACGACTGATCTTCGTCATAGATTAATACTAGTCTAATAGATGAGTATAAGACTATACAAAAAAGAAAAAAAGGCTAATAATAATACACCGATTCGATTTTGTAAAGCTCATCCTGCAATTGTAAAGAGAAGTATCAAGAGTAGGAATTGGTAACAACAAAACAAAACAAAATGATAAAATATATAAATAAAATATATACATAAATATATATATATATATAACTGCCTAGCGCCTAACTGCTTAAGCTCCGCTTACAAGGCCTAGGCGCTAGGCACCCATCTATATATATATATAACTGCCTAGCGCCTAACCGCTTAAGCTCCGCTTACAAGGCCTAGGCGCTAGGCACCCATCGGCCGCCCGACTACCGCCTAGCGACTTTTAGAAGATTGCCTCCAACTGCTGCTTTACTACATCCTACTAGTCATAAATATTACAAAATAGCCAATAGAGGCACCAGCTACAACCTACTAGCATCTCAAAAGAAGCCTCATGGCAAAGCACATATGCAGCACAACCGAACAACAACAACAGTAGCTAGGCAGTCCTACTGCTCCTCGTGCATTCCTTGTGCTGGGTCTGCATGGTTGCCGAACAAGTTGCCTGTGCTCACACATTTCCTGGAGCCTGGAAGGGAATGCCAATGGAAGATGAAATGAGAGATCCTCAAGCATGATGGAATATTATTGGAAGAATATTATGAAAGCAGACATTATTTCTATCAAGCCACATTCCCAAGACGGGATGATCTTGTTGTTAACTCTAGTGTCTCTAATTCTACTCTACACCTCAATGAGATGAGAGGGTTGGGCAGAAATACCAAAACAACTCAAGACAATTTCCCAAATTTAACTCGCATGTGGGCAAAGTGAAGAAAAGGTTTTCGCACGTTTCTGGCTCTAGCCCACACTTTGGGCAGGAGACGTCAATAGGAAACCTTTCTCAGCCAAGTTAACTCTAGTAGTAAGGATTGCGTTGTTCTAGACCAGCCAAAGGAAAGCCCATACTCTATGTGGAGCTTCGGTTCGTCAAATCAACCTGTACACTGGACTATGCAGTCCTCCATAGTTGAGCAGTTTGTAGAAGGACTTAACAGAGTATTCCCCTCCACTCTCCCAAGGCTAGGCATGGGAATCGTCAAAGTCTACGGCTATACCTCCTTCGTTCTCTAATAGCGCTCTAGCCCGTGGAGCTTTGTTACCTGATGGTCATTAAGCTCGCCCACAAAGCATGGATTCCACCCTTGCTTACCCCAACATTCTGAGACGAAAGTGTTTTCATGTTGCACACAGTGAAAGAGGGATGGAAATAAGGATTGGAGGGTGTTAGTCCCAATCCGAACATCTTTTTAGAAACTAATAGAGACCCAAATTGCATTTAACATTGGAGTGGAACGAGTCCTCTCCAAGTTTAGAAATACCCTTCCAAACTTGGGAGACATTGACACAGTGATGACCACCACCAAACTTCAACTTCCTTCTGCTCCTATATCTCATCTAAAGAGTGTAACGCCCCGAGCCCAAATTACCTGGACCTAAGCACGTTAGAAAATTTCCATGAAATAAATGTACGGAGCAGCTAAATCCAACATATTATTAACCTCAAATTTTTTGTACAGTGGGAACAAAATTACCTCAAAATCTCTTTTACAAATAAATCCAAATATACATACAATATTTAATACAAGTAATATTCAAATCACCTCGAGAAGCTCTGCAAAATTGTCTCATATCCTATGAAGCTATGAAGCACGAATACCGGTACGGAGTGCGGGTACGACACGACATGGATACGGGGATACATGATTTTACAAAAAAATAGGATGCAGGTGCGTTGGTGGGTACGTTAAATATAAAATAATTTATATTATATTTATAGATATAATATATTTTTCTTATTAAAAATACAAATATTTAAACCATTTTATAGAATTATAAGAATACATTATAATTATGAGCATTTTAGTGAAAAGAAATGATAATCTAACTATCAAATCTTTGGGTATTCCTGTTTTGTGTTTGCGCATAATTGTAAACAACAAACTTTTGAAATTAGTCTAGGATCCCATGCATTTATTCAAATACAATTGTCTAAAAGTTGTGAAAAATGCATTTAAAAAATTGGGTGCTCCTTGGGTACGCACCTGGGAGTACCCAAGGAGTATCGGCTCTCGATACGCACCCGACACGGGTACGTTGGCCATTTGGAAGTATCCGTGCTTCCTAGCTCATATCTGCAAAAATATGAATAAATAGAAGGTGAGCAACTACACCTCCATTGAGTTTCGATTTTGCTTAAATAGTGGATCAGATTTATCAACATGCAATATATATATTTTTAGCTTCAATAAAACATGTCAACAAATTGCACATCTTCTGCATATACCTCTTTTGGATATCAGAACCGGCAGTAACCCCCATGAATTCTAGAGGTGGCCTCAATGTCACTTACCTCTGCATGATACTTGGCCTCGTGTGTAGGCACTTCACTCTTTTATCCACAACAACAATTACATCATTCTCATCATGACATTCTTATCATTTACTCATACCCACTCAAGCTAACATATTTAATCCATATGCATGCATCATAGCAACTCAAGCTAACATTATTTGATCCATATGCATGCATCATAGTAACTCGAGCTAACATTATTTGATCCATATGCATGCAAAATGTACTATTTTACTTCCTTAAATGAGCATGTGAAACAACATGAACCAATACTACTAATATCTACTTAAGAATGATCGAAAACTCACAACAATCTTTGACGAATTCCACTCATTTATGGCTTTAAAATCCGTGTTCCACGGCCTCCATCATTCATCAAGCCATTTGACTTCTCTATATTCTCATTGTCACCTTCTCCTCTAATCTCTCTCTATTCTTTATTGCTTTCTCACCCTCTCATTCTATCTTTTCTTATTGAATCTATGTCTACTTTAGGCTCATATATTCCAAGGTAATTAACCTCTCACTTCCATGCTTATACAAACTCATCCGACCTTCAAAACCTTAAGACCTTAGATAATTATTGCACCTCACATGTTCACCATATACCTAAATCCGTTTTTTTTCCTGAAATAGGTCACCTTTTGAAACTAATTTCCAAAATAGATCACTTTCAAAACTAATACAGAAGATAGATCAGTCATCATAGGTCGCAATACCGAACTTCGGCCTCTTCGATAACGAGGCCACAATTGTGAACTGCGACGTCCGTACATGCCATATAAAAAATTTTCAAGCGTAAAATGTGAAAAATACGAGGACGCAGTTAGGTACTGTGGCCTCGATATACCTTAGGTCGCAATACCGAACTATGGCCTCTTCGATTTCTATGTACATATCATAGCTAATATGCTTCGATTCTTGGGGAAAAAATTTCTAAGTGTAAAATGTGAAAAATACAAGGCCGTGGTTGAGTACTGCGGCCTTATATTTTTCACATTTTACACGTAAGATTATTTTTCTCCAAGTCTCGAAGCCTATTAGATATGATATGTACGGATCAACTGCGGCCTCGGGATCGAAGAGACCGCAGTTTGGTACTGCGGCCTATGATGACTGATCTATCTTCGCAATTAGTTTCGAAAGTGATCAATTTTGAGAATTAGTTTCAAAAAGTGGCCTATTTACCGGAAAAAAATAAAATCAAATCCTCCGCATACACATCATTATATATTTAACATACAATTTGTGAAGAAGTCCCTCTTTCCAATAAAAAATAGCATTCCACCAAAATTTGTCACAAACCCAAAATACACCATATATTACATATGAGATACCTTAGAATGAATCAAATTGTAGAGAAGCCCTTCAATATTCATAACTTACATACAACCCCTTTCTTATGTAAATCTCAAATATTCTCATAAAAACCCCGAAAAATACACAGACTCAGGTACGTTAGTAATTTTCCATCAAAAGAATAAATTCAATATAATACATCAATTATTTGTCCAGCGCGGAAGCTCCAATACATCAATTCCTCAATTCCTCTTTTTACAAATAAGTTCAAAAAATAAAATACACCTTTAACATAATTACAAATCGTTTTCCTTGTATCATTATGCAAAATCCTGTAAATTACTCAGGCTCATATCTGCAAAAATATGAATAAATGAAGGGTGAGCAACCAAATGTTCAATGAGTTTTGATATTGCTTAAATAGTGGATCAGACAAATTTAAAACCTCCAACAATTTTATTTTTATCTTGCATAAAACAGGTCAATAAATTTCACATTTTTTTCATATACTTTTGGATATTAGACCGACAATAATCCCTTAAAATCTAGAGGTGGCCCTCGGAAACCATTCCCGTTGTGACCTCCGCGTGGTGCTTAAGTTCGTGTGCAGACACTTGGCTCCTTCATCAACAACAACTATTACACAGATCTCTTGATGATATTCTCATCAATTAGTTAAACTAACATTATTTGATCCATATGAATGCAAAACATGTTATTTTACTTGCAGAATTAAGGGTGAACAATTATGCATGAATAAATACTACTAGACTACTTAAGAAGAGTTGAAAACTTTCTACACTCCTGGACGAATTACACTCATTACAGCTTTAAAATCCGTGCACAACCATGTCCATCATCCACTGAGCCATTCAACTTCGCTATATTCTCACTGTCACCTTCTCTAATCTTTATCTGTATTCTCTATTGCTTTCTCAGGCTTTCATTCTATCTTTTCTTATTGAATCTATGTCTACTTTAGGCTCAAATATTCCAAGCTAATTAACCTCTCACTTCCATGTTTTTACAAACTCAACCGACCTTCAAAACCTTAGGCCGTAAGATAATTATTCCACCTTAATTGTTTACCATATACCTACATCCTCCACATACGCACCATCATATATTTAATATACAAATTGTGAAGAGGTCACTCTTTCCAATAAGAGTTGATATTTTGCCAAAATTTGTCACAAACTCAAAATACGCTATATATTACATATATGCTCAAAATAATTCAGAGTGTTGCAATGACTTCCCCACATCGAATTGGCTCTCTTGTGGATCTTCCACCACCATTTACAAAGACACGCTTCATTTCTTTAAGGTTGATGATTCCTAATCCTCTAAACTTTCTTCTAGCACACTCTTTTCCATTTGACCAAGGGCAAGCCCTTGCCGTCGTCTTGGGCTCCTTTCTATTGAAAATTCCTTCTAGTTTGGTCTATTCTTTCAAAGGTGCCCATGCCGGAAGCTCGTATATAGACGTAGATAGGTGGGAAGATTAGACAGTAGTGAATTGATAAGGGTGATTCTTTCTCTTGTGAACAAATGTCCATATTTCCATCCAATCTCTTTTCGATTCTCTCAACCAAGGTGTTCTAATTGGATCTACTGAGTTTATCTGGTCTCAACGAGACTCCAAGGTAATTTATGGGGAACTGACTAACCTTGCAATCCAGGACACTAGCAAGGAGGTTAGCTGTCATAACATTGCTTTTGCCGAGTGTTGCGAGGCTACTCTTGGAGAAGTTAACCTTAAGGCCACTCCAAGCCTCGGATACAATCAAGATGATTTTCAGTGGGTGGATCTCTCCGACTTCATTTTACCAAAAAGTAACGTGTCATCGGCATATTGGAGTATAGAAATTGGTCCCCCCCCCCCCCCCCCCCCAAGACCTTTTAGAGGTCAATGCATCTCTGTGTCATCTCCACTAGAGCATCGGCCACCAAAGTGAAGAGGAGTGGCGGGAGGGTGCCCCCCTGTCTCAGTTGCCTCACCATTGACTATGATGGAGGATTTACCCCCAGCAATGCATTTGTCGATCCAGGTGCACCATCTGCTCCTAAATCCTCTCGAATGTAGGGCCTCTAAAACGCTCGACCATTATATCATAACGTAGGCTTTTTTAAAGTCAAGTTTGAGCAAGAAACCGTCTTCCCTGGTCTTATCAAATCTAACAATAGTCTCGTGAGTCGTGACCACACTGTCCAAAATGTCTCTACCTCGATGAACCCTCTTCGGTTGGGATGGACGACGGAGTCAAGGATAGGTGCAAGCCGATTGGCCAGGATAACCGGCCTTAATCGACCAACAGCGATGATCTCCATTTTGGGTATCAAAACAACGGATGCGTAGTTTAGCCTGTCAATGGGAGCGCTGTTCTCATAGAAATCTCTAACAATCCTAATGAGATCAGTCTTAATGACTTCCCAAAAATGTGGGTGGAAGAAGATGGGAAAGCCATTGGGCCCAGGTGCTTGTCGTGCTGCAGGCCTTTGATGGCTCTGAGAATTTCGTCCTCTTCGAATTCGGATTCTAGGATCTTTAATCCTTGTGCAGAATTCCTAAACCAGAAATCCTGTGTAATGCTACATCTACCTTCACGTGTCTTCCCTAAACGGTCTCTGAAGTGCGACTCTATGTGCGTCCTGGTTGTCTGCGGGTAAGAAACCCAAGTGTCATTAATGGTGAGCCCATGGTTGAAGTTGGACCGTCTTGTCCCATTGGCAAACCCTGTGAAAGTATGACGTATTCGCATCACCCTCCAAGAGTCAATGGTCTCTGGATCGCTGTCGCTAATAGTCCTCCGTCTAGTAAACTTTTACAAGTTTTCATCTTTAGATCCAGCAATTCAGCGCTCTCCGCATTTGTTAGTAAAACACCCTCTTCCTTCATCTCTAGTATATGGATCTTAGACATGAGGGCCTCCATATCTCGTTTGAAGTTTCCGAATTCCTCTTTTGCCCAACTCCTAAGCGAACATCTAAGTCCGCAAATTTTGGTATTCCAAATGGAAATAGCGTTGGCATCCTCCACGGCTGCGTTCCAAGAGAGGTCAAAGGTTTTCGGATTGTAACCATGCTTTCTCGAACTGAAAAATTCTCCTAGTGTTGTTGGATTGCGTCTCAGGCGGACGCACAAACTAAACATGGTCCGATGTGGCCCTGAAGGCAGATTTAGCTATAGCCATGGCAAAACAATTTTCCCAACCTACCGACACAAAGATACAGTGAAGCTTAGCAAGAATAGGTCTATTCTGCATATTTGACCAGGTAAATTTCGTGTCAGAGATCAGGATTTCTATACAGTCAAGGGAGTCAATTAGCAAGAATGAGTCATGCACAGATAGATTTGCAGGATAAAGTTGAGAATGCAAGCTAATCTACTCTATTAAGGTGTGTGAAGGCTCTGCATTTATGATTCTGTGCAACTTCACACTAATCATATTTACGGCCCTTTTTCAAAACTTGTTTTTATGCATTCCGAAATAGAAGTATAACATATATTTTTTTATCGTAAACTTCAATCTATATGTTTCTGCTTTCTAAATCTCACGTGCATTGAATACATCAAGTTACCTGGTGTATCGTAATGGAAGATACTGAGAACAGAACATCCGTAAGGAGGTGAAAAAAAAGCAACTCTACATTTTAAATTTCAAATTCAATTTATTGTACTGAGTTTAGAAAATATCTTGTATGAGCAGGGATTTGGAAATAGCACCTTTTGTGAAGGAAGCTTTATTCACAGCTGCAACCATTGCCTCCCAGAACTTGCAACCCTGATAAACTTTTTCTGGCATCCTTCATTAAATTGTAAAGCGATTCACAAATCATGTTCTTGGGGTATGAAGGTGGGCTACAGATTTTTGATTTTTTGTTTTTCGTCTGTAGTATCTGATGAAATTGGGACTGTCAACTGGTTTGTAAATCTTTTAATATGTACATAATTTATACCCTGGTTCTGTGGGTTTTCTTGTTTATAGATCTTGCGAATTTGCAGAAGAGCCTCATTACTATCATTTTACTAAAAATGTTGCAGATAATCATATGTATTAATCATCGCTCTCAATGGAGCATGCTGATTTTTCTGTCCGATAGAGCATGTGCCGTAATAGGCCACCTTTTTGAAAATATTTGTGATTGTGGACCAGTTTTGAAACTTTTAGCGCTCGTGGACTACTTGGTGTCACGCCAGCAGCAACCGTTATTCTCATTAACGACCTTCATTTTGAAAGTCACTAATGGAAATAGTGGCCTTTGTTTTAGAATATTTAAAAAAATTTGTTTGTTATCGCTATTTTTACTAGCGACCTTAGTATATATGAGGTCACTTGTTTGTTGTCGCTATTCTCACTAGCGATTTTAGTATATGTGAGGTCGCTTGTTTGTTGTTGTTATGCCTCAAATGAATGTATTGAGACATTTAGCGGTTTCTAGGGAGTTTTTGCTCTCTTGGGAAAAAAAATTTAAAACTGAGGTCGTTAGCCCGTATAGCAACCTCAGTAGAAGACTAAAATCTCTTTGCTCTATGTAAAATTTGCAAAATAATTACTCAACTAAAGTCGTCATTGGGAATAGCGACCTTAGTATAATTCGGTCGTTATTCGCAATAGTGACATCGGGAGGAAACTCTATCTCCTTGTTCTTTGTAAAATTTGAAAAATAGTCACACAACTAAGGCCTCTATTCGGAATAGCGATCTTAGTACAATAAAGGTCTCTATTCGGAATAGTGACCTTAGTACAATAAAAGTCTTTATTCGGAATAGTGACTTAAGTACAATAAAGGACTCTATTTGAAATAACGATCTTAGTACAACTAGAGCTGGTATCGGGTCTTCCATTACCTGGACTCGGACTCTGTACTTCACGGGTCCAAAAATTGGACCCAGATCCGGACTTGCAAGAACCGGATCCGGGTCGTAGTTAAAAAATCTATCCGTCGGGTCCAGCGGTGGGAATAAATATTTGCACTCAAGTATTTTTGCACCCGATACTCTACGGTTCGAACAATTTTTGTACTTAAATACATGAATAAATATTATATTTATACATCTATCTTCAATAATTACTTTTATATGTATATCCATATAAATTATTCAAATTCCATATTTTTGGGGGTATTTTTTAACCGGTCCGGATTCGGGTTGGTTCTATTTTGAGCGGACCCGGACCTGGAAGTGCATTGGGTCTTATTTTAGGATCCGGACCTGTATAGATCGAGTCGGGTCCGGGTCCGGGTATCGGGTAAATGTGACAGTGCTAAGTACAACTAAGTCCTCTATTTCGAATAGCAATCTTTATACAACGAAGGTCGCTATTTTGAATAATGTCCTTAGTTTAAAAAATAAATTGATTGTTATTTTTTTCAAAGAGCAAAAGCTCTCTAAATTTTATAAGTGTTGAAATACAGTTTATTGAAGGTCGCTAATCCCATTATCAACTTCATATATACTTTGGTCGCGAATAGAAATACGTCAGTAAACAAAACTTTCATTTTAAAAAAAGATGTCGCTATTCCCATTAGCGACCTTTATAAGGAACATGCCGCTAATGAGAATAGCGGCCACTGCTGATGTGGCACCAAGTAGCCTACCAACGCTAATAGTTTCGAAACTGATCTCTAATCACAAATATTTTCAAAAAGTTGCCCATTACGGCTAAAAAATCTGTAGGCCGGATATGTTTTCATTGGTACTTTCTTAGCTCAAAATTATTTCTCGTCATGTTTCGAGAAAAAAAATTAAAGGCCACAACATCCAGATCTGGTTGAACGAAGATAAAACTATGTTGAAGGTAAACTCGCAGATGACATTCATCACAACCAATTTGAAATTTAATGGGGGCAATAGAGTGATTCTTAAGTTTTTGTGTTGTCGTTGTTAGTCAGGAGATGGTCATCAGAATTTCGTTGTACGAAAAATAATGAAACAAAACTGAACTTTAAGTTTATTTACCAGTCAAAAAAAAAAAAAAAAAAAAAACTGAACTATAAGTTGAAAGTTGTTGGAAGAATTGCTCCCATAAATTGTTTTTATGATGAAATGCTACCATAAATTGTTGAAAGAAAAGGAGCTTTAGCTAATGAATGCAGTCTGAACGTTAAGCCAAATGGTAGTACTTGAATGCAGTCTGAACGTTGAGCTTCTTGATCGATAGTGATTGTTCGAAAGACCTAACATGAACGATGACCACTTTTCTTGATGGTATAATTAGATCCTTCACATATACCCTTCAATTTCTGTAAATGTATATATCCATTAGACACACACACTCTCTCTCTCTCTATATATACTAGTATCATGCACGTGCGATGCACGTGGAGGAAGAAGGAAAAAGGAAAAAAAAGGAAAATAATTTCCAAACTTATCCACTTTCGAAAATATTTACCAAACTGGTCCATTTCGAAAATATGCACGTGCGATGCACGTGGAGGAAGAAGGAAAAAAAAAAGGAAAATAATTTCCAAACCGATCAACTTTCGAAACTATTTACCAAACTGGTCCACTTTCGAAAATATTTACCAAAGTGAGCTGGCTTCAAAATGACAGAATTAAAAAAAAAAAAAAATAATGACAAATACCACTAAGGCCTTCTCCCATTATAATAGTAGAGATACTAGTAGTTTACACGTGCGATGCACGTTTTAATAAATATAGTTTTTTAAAATAAAAATTTAGATGTAGTTTTAATTTGAACCTAGGATCTACTTTATAATAGTTATGCACGTGTGTTACACGGGTTGGTAGAATGACAAAATATTTACAAATGACACTAAGGCCTTCTCCCATTATAATATTAGAGATATATATATAATCGATGCCCTCTTATTTTCTAATTCATGCTACCAAAACAGAATCTATTTTCTAAATCCTGCTAGCCAGATTATGATGTTTTTCAGCAAATTTCCTATTCATACATATATTCCGGAAAAAAACCCCCAAATAAACATGAACAATTATAAAGTCAAAAAAAATTGATTTTGAGATTATTTGATAGACTCAGCTGATCGACTTTGAATCAGAGCTTGGGATTACCTGATAGGCTCAGCTGGTCGACTTTCGATTTAGGGGCAACCGATTTAGGGCAAACGCAGCTAAGGTTTCCAAATAAGGGGTTTCCAGTGCGTTGAGAGAGAGAGGTGGAGCTTCGATTTGGGGGCTAGGGTTGAGAGAAAGAGAGATGGAGCTACTATTTTAATGGGTTCTCAGCTCGTAGCTTCGAATCAGTGCTGCTCACTCTTCGAATCGAAGAGAGGAATCGTGAGCAAATCGAAGAGGCTAGGGTTTATGAGATCCGAAGAATCGAAGTGAGGAATCGTCTCAGGAATCGTCGAAGAGAGAGTCAGAACGGGAGAGATGAGAGAACGGGAGAGAGTTGAGGAAGAAAGAGAGTTAGCAAAATGACTAATTTGCCCCTCAACATATCAGCTCTCACTACTTGAGATGGGCGGATCAAATCTCAGGCCTCTGATCGCGATCGAACGCAATCGAAGGGCTGAGAACTTCAGCTCACGATAAGGAGTTGAGCTCACCATCTCATAATAGACTAACTCTCTCTCTCTCTCTCTCTCTCTCTCTCTCTCTCTATATATATATATATATATGTGAGAAGTGTTCCGTTGTGCACTAAAACTCTGTGTGCACTCGGTCTTCCCGCCTTCGTATCGACGATCCGAACCGTTCACATTGATCTACACATCTAAATTAGTCTAAATATGTAAAATCAAATCATTTGTAATTCATTTGCTCATCCATCACGCGACTATAAAACAACGATTTTCAGCCATACAATTTTGTAACACTTCAATGGATAAGTAAATAAATTTCAAATAATTTGATTTTACATATTAGACTAATTTAGATGTGTAGATCAACGTGAACAGTTCGGATCTTCGATACAAATGCGGGAGAAAGAGCAAGAAGGATGAGATTTATGATTCATTTGGCTGAAAGTGTCGCCAAAGAAGTGAATGTAAGCTAGACCCTGGTGAGAGGGTTATTCCGTTCACTGTTGAAGCTCATTTTTGGTGACAGGAATGTTGCTCCCTCCCAGTGCCATATTAAATTAAAAATTAAGTTCCTCTGCATCAAGTGCTGTTCCACGTGAGAGGCAGGATGTTGTTTCCAAAAACAAGAGGATGTTGTTTCCAAGTTACATTGCCAAGGCGAGAGACATAAATTTATCAAGTCCTTGGCTAGCAATTGGAGATTTTAACAGTATTCAAATTGGAGAGGAGAAGATTGGAGGTAGGAGGTGGGATGGAAGAAAACAGAGGAAATTGTGAATTTTAAAAATTCCCTTGATGACAATAATTTGTCCAGCCTCTTGACTGTGAATATACATGGTGTAACAACAATATAATTGGATTGGAGAGGGAAAAAAAAAGGGTTTATGAATGTCTCAACTTCTCAGGTTTGTTAAGTCTGCAATTACAGAGGATATGAACCAAGAGTTAACCAAATCATTCACACTATATAGAAGAGATGAGGGAGGCTGTGTTTTTTTTCTCTGAGTGATAATGTAGCTTCAGGGGATGATCGTGTTGGGTGTGAGTTCCACAAAAGATTATGGGATATCGTCGACAGTGATGTTTGGAGGGCTCTCCAACAGTTTCAGTTCTCTCACAAACATCCTGACGAGTGGAGCACTACAATCCAAAGAAAGATTACCCAACTCATCCCACGGACTTCAGGCCGATCAGCCTTTGTAACACTGTCTATAAGATCATCATTGCTAGAATTCTGATGGAACGATGGAACCGGTGCATTCATTTGGTTACTAATAAAGCTCAGTATGGTTTCATTCCAGGGCGGTCCACAAAAAGCTTCAAACGCTTCAGTATTCGGCAAATTGGATTAGCATCTTTCACATTGTTTTTTTAATTTTTTTGGTTTGTTGACGACATCATTATTTTGGGTAAGGCTGATAGTGAGAATATTCATAGCACTTTTATGCAAACGCAGAGGCACTTTCTCTTGCAGGTATTCAACATATGCGAACTATTACTGAAAGCAATATTTGTGATAATGGATTAGAATATCTGGGTGTGCCAACTCGTCAGAAGTAACCATCGTTGTTTTCGGCAAGGAACTTGAAAGTTAGGCAGGCATGAGGATCATGTTGCAGAATCTACCAACAACTCGTAGTGCTAATAGCAGAACTCACACACCACAAGTAAGGAAAACTTTTCAAGAACTAGATGAATCAAGAACACGCCACTACAATATATGCAAGATCTCACAAAAACACAATAGTATGCAGATATAACTAATGCTTCTTATTTCCCAAGAAATACAAAGATTACAAAGAGATTGCAACTCTCAAACTCTCTTCCTCACATTTGAAACACTCGACACAATTCCCTCTTTAAGTTGAACAATGATAACGGCTCACCTCGATCGACACTTAATAATCCTAGAATTCACATCTACTGCTATATATATAGTCCCCAAGCAAACCCTTATAGATAAACACAAATACAACTTATTGGGCCTTAAACTCGTCAGCCCAAATAACAGACAACGCTGATGTCGGTCGACCGTAACGTGTCAAGTCCACACCCAAAGCATGACCGGTCGACTGCACGGTCGACCATTTCCTGCTCTGTTGAACCTTGTACCGTCGAAGAACTCCTTTCAGCCAAGACCGGTTGACCGCACTCCCGGTCGGTTGACCGAAACCCCTCCAGCTTCATTCTTCTATTTGTTGTTGTCTTCGTCTTCTCCTCTTCTTCTTCAACTTCAAGTACTCCGTGTCTACGTGTATTTGAGGCCACAATCCTAACAATCTCCTACTTGGACCAAATACACAACGCTTCAAAGTTATTGTAATCTTTACCTAGCACTATCTTTGCCAATCTCCCACTTTCGTGGAAGACCCAAGTACTCCACACTTTCATGAAGAGCACATCCGTCACTCCACCACGTGGAGTGCACCAACCACCCCTCATCACCTCATGAAGGATTTGCTCTATGAATTGCATAGAGCACGAATACTAGAGTTACAACTTTCCGTGTCGGATTCCGTAATACAAGACTCCTCAACTCGCAGAATCTTCATTAACAACGGATATAGTTCAAAGCCTCTCAATGCACCATCTGCACTAGAAGCCGCCATGGATGACACCTTCCCATTATCCGCAGACTGTGCAACTCCTACAGCCTCATTTCGGTTACCCTCATCGACATCCCCTCATATCGATACCAGTGCTCTCTACCACACAAAAGCCACTTGAAGCTTCGTCTGCCATATCACAAAGTACTCTCACCGTAGCAACGTCTTGCCATCTAGGATCACTTTCATGGCCAACAATTCTAACTAAATTAGTAACCTTCCCGTTTTGGCTGGAGCCTTCGGGCTCTATCCGGTCCATCAAAAAAATTAGTAACCTTCCCTACACAACTGAAAGAACTCGGTTGCATCCCACACAACCTACTACTCGATTCCGGGTGAGAGTCAACTACAGGAGAAACATTCCCACGTCTCTAAGCAAATACTGTGTTCCCTCACACTTTTCTTTTGCAATCACCCTTGAATATGAAGCTATACACCACTCCCCACTACCAACTGTAGTAGACATACTGTCTTTGTCTATCCTTCCAATCGAGATAAGATTTTTGTTCAAGTTTGGAACATACCTTGTCTCCCGCAAGACAACACTTTGATCATCAATGGCTTTCACGCGAACAGTATCAACCCCATGTAGAGGACACCTATGACCGTTCTCCGTGATCACATCTCCATAAGAACCCTCCTTGTAGTTATTAAACACCTCTATTCTCGAAGTGTAATGAAAAAAAGCTGTCACGCCCCGCTTCCCAAAAACATGTGATACGAGCGCGTGACGAAGCCCAGCGAATGATTTTAACATCATCAATAAGCTGTAGGATCGACTCAGCATCACAACAAGAATATAACAAGTATACACAACCACGCATGCATGAATAAGTTATTAAGCAACAGAAAACAATTGAAGCAAATAATAATATCCAATTAGTTTTCAAGTCTGGATCAAAAATAAAACTCGGGAACAAAAGCCCGTTACAAGTCTTAAGTAGCAAGAAAGTAAATAACATAAGAAAACAAATAATTTAAGCATGTCATTTCTCTAATTGAAGCCTAGAATGTCTGCTCACCAATTCCAGCAGGCAACACGTCTCCAAAGTCCGTTTAATAATTAAAAAAATGAGAAAATAGAGAAAACAAGAGAAATGCCCTTAGTGCAAGTTAGGGCCAGAAATAGTAAAAGCAAGTACAAGCAACATGGAACAAGATTTGGAATCAAGAATGTAATAAGGATGCAATAAGTATTGGGGATTCAAGAAACTAACTAGCAGAAGACAACTCGAGTGACAAGATTGGTAACAAATACTAGTAGAAGAAAAAGTGGCTAGTGAACATGTAATGGTATCAAGCATCAAGTAATAAGTGTCACGTACAAGTGTCGAGTATCAAGTAACAAGTCTAAGGTATCAAGTAACAAGTTGTCAAGTACAAGTATCAAGTAGCGAGTGTCAAGTATTATGCTCAAGTATCAAGTCTCATGTATCATGTTATTAAGTATCAAGTAAGCATGTATCAAGTTCAAGTTTCATGTATCAAGTCTTGTGGTTATTACTATCTAGGTAGCACTTCATGCATCCATACTTTTACTACATGATTGCTACAGTCAATGCAATTTCGTTTAGGCCTAGTAATGGATTTTATAGGGCGGCGTACTCAGGTATCAAGTTTCAAGCAAGCATGGTTCATGAATCGGAAAATAAATAACAAATTCACGAAACAAGTTCATGAATCCACTGACAAGTTCAAGAACCACACAATAAGTCCAAGAATCCAACAAGTTCATGAGCCAAGTGATGGCTCCATGAATCAATCAAGATACAACAAGTTCATGAACCAAGTATTGGGAAACACGGGCCTCCTTCCAAGTACACTTACCTATATTGTCCACTACTATGGTCTTTCCCATAAACCCCGGCTTATTATTTATTAATATCATCAAGCAAGTTTGAAAGTGTGCGAAACAAGTCAAGTAAACATAATCAAGAACATGAAACAAGTTTAAGGTATTTATATAGCATATTTGAGGGTCAATACAAATCAAAATATCAAGAACAACGAAAATCTCAAATCTGGACAGCACGACATTGCTGTACAAAAACTGCGATTTCCGTTGTTACAAGATAGAAACTAGACTCCTGCCTGGTTCCGACGCATATAATTAAGGTACATAAAAGTTGTGGTAACATGTGTCAAAACAGCAAACTATACAGCATTTGTGTTCAGCCAGAATTTGTGAATCTGAGTTTATACATGTGAAACATGGTTGAAACATTACTAATGAATTCTGAGAAAATTAGGAAATGTTATCTAGGGTGTCCAGCAACAGCATGCAAAATTTCAAGTCAATTACTTACTGGTAGCAAAGTTAAAATAATTTGTAAAATAAAGAAGTGCAGCAGTTTTTGTGAATCTGCGACTACCGACACAGCAGCAGTAAAACTGCGATATCTCCTAGACTGTAACTCGGAATTCAGAAATTCTGGATGCTATCGACAACTAGACATTTAGAGCTACATTTCATATTCAGGGCTCACGTTCAGGTTTTGATTTTAAAGGGTTCGAAACAGTAAGTTAAGTCCAGAACAGCAGCAAGTGTGAATGTCTTTCATATATAAGTTGCATGATAATTGGTTATTATGAGTCTAGATTAATGTGTGATACAAATACGGATGTAGAGGTTATCAAATCAGCAAGTCACATGTATTTCTCAACTCTAAAGAATGTAAAATCGACACAACACATCACACCTCACATGTCCACAAGTCAAGGGGTCCATGTTCAAGTAATTAGGAGATAAAGGGTCCAACTAGTTTTGTAAATATATCAACGAAAGGGTTGTGACTCTTAAGATCATAGGATCGATGATGAATAATTTAAGATCAACAAATGATGAGACAAGAAGGAGTCACAACTACAATCTATTTGCAGTATTTTCAATTAAACACTTGTACTAGAACAAAAAATTTATACAAGAAGAATACTTGCCTTGATTGGATGAGGGCGTTGATCGACGATCGAGATCGGATGGATCGGATCGGTGCGGATCTTGATGGCAATCAAGATCAAGACGATCGGACGGCTGGATCTGCTTTGATCTGATCTGATGATCACGATCAGATTGGACGGATGAGATCTGATCTGGTGTTGATAATGAAGATCTAATGACGATGAAGAAGATCAAGACACGATTGGGAGGGGATCGGGCAGTCCAGGATCACTTGATGATGATGATCAAAATGAGATGATGATGAAGATCCGACGGTTGAGATCCAAGAGCTATGATCAAGATCATCAAGGCGATCGACGACCCAAAACACTCTAATTGAGATCAAGATCATGATGATCAAGTCGATCGGACGGTTCACGATCACTTGATCAACACTTCGATCAAACGGCACCCATCAACAATGGCTCTGATTGGCTTGGTGGACGGCGGCAACACTGGACTGGGACGGCGAGTTACTGACGCGCTCAGAGTGGCGCGGTGGTGGCCAGGTCGGGAGGGGGTTGTCGACAAGGCTGTGTTGCTGTTGCTGCGAGACGAGGAGATGCGACCAGGGGCTGTTGTCGCGGAGGCGCGACAGGAGGGAGGGCAGGGCGGCGCACCGGCTTGCGTTTCTATCGTTCGGTTGCTGCTGCGCATCGATAGTAGGGGGAACCAGCACAAAAGATCGGGGCACTGTAGAGGGTCGTCGAGGTGAGGGTGCAGGGCGACGCTGCGGAGGTCGCTGCATTGACTGTTGCGTCGTTGAGGTTGCGACAGGGAGGACAGGGCTGCCGGAAGAGGGGATGAGGGAGAGAGGAGATGGGTTAGGGGAGATCGGGATGGGTGCATGGGATGAACGAAGAGGAAGAGGCAGCTGGGGGATATGTGCACAGTAGAATAGGTTTAGGGTTAGGTTATTAGTAGGGTATTTATATAGTGGGTTATTGGGTTTGGGTATTTTGGTAGATAATCCAATAGGTGAATGGGTAATGGGTTTGGGTTATTACAATCTATAGGGTTTAAAATCCAATAAAATAAATAATAGGATTTGGGGTTTAATTAAAAGATCCAAAAGGAGAACAAAAATAGTTAGCATTATAGGATTTTTAAAATGTACATATAAACATACATCAAATCACACAATAAAATACAATTAAATAAGCATATTCGTGCTTTACAAAAATAATACTAATAATAATAATAATAATAATAATAATAATAAGATTTATATAACAAAGTATACATTTATTAAAATAACACAACAACAACATCACATTTAAATTTAAATTGAGTAAAAATACAAATAACCGATCAAATAGAAATAGAAATTAAAATATGCCATTATTCGAACAAAATATAATTTTCGATTAGAAAACGCTTTAATAAAATATCCGAAACAAATTTCAAAACAAAGTGAATTTATAATTAGTCAAAATACAGGAAATATTCAGAAAATATGTATTTGGGAAAACAGGGCTTACAGAAGCTCTCGAATCAATGTACCAATCTTGGGTATCCAACTCTTCCCGAGCTGATAAGCATAACTTTTCAACAAGCCCCACTTGAGCTTCCTTTCGGTTATCTTTTTTCGGTTTCTCCTGCTTCCTCTTCATATAAACCTTGCAACTGCGCATCATGTGACTCCTCTTGTGATAATACCAACACTTAGGTCCATGTCCCCCATCGATATCATCAGAGCCACTCTCAGATAAACTACTTTAATCCTTTCTTCTTCAACTTCTCTTAGATCTCCCATGTCTCTTCTCAACTGACATTGCGGAATCTCAGGAAGATAATGATGAAAATCTCCCGTTTCTCACACTTCTCACCTTCTCGTTCAAAATGCTACTAACCACATCATATAGAGTCGTCAAATCTGTCATAGTACTTGTAATAGTCTGTTGCACCATATCATAACTATCGGGCAAAATAGATAGAAGTAATAATGACTGTTCCCTCTCTGAAAACTTTAAACCTGTAGTTTATATCTGTTTGTAAATCATACAATAATTGATGTTCTGCTACTGAACCCCCTTCCTTCAACTTTATATTAACCAATTTCTTCAGATGAATAATTTGATTAGATGCCGACGGTTTCTTATACATATCCATGAATCTCCATAGCCTCCTTTGTGGTCTTTGCCTTTGAAATATGAAATAACGCCTTCCTACTTAGTTCCAACTGAATCTGCCATAGCACATCCTGATCCAAATAATTCCACTCCGCCAAGACCTTCGTATCCTTGTCTCCACCTTCCGGCTTCTCATCAAACAACGAACCATCTAGATCTTTCTAACAAATATGGCGAAGTCACTCCCATAGATCCTCTCGATCTTTGACTTTCTATTAGCCATCCCGAACCTAGTGCTCTGATACCTCTTGTTACAGAATCTACTAACAACTCGTAGTGATAATAGCGGAATTCACACACCACAAGCAATAGAAACTTTCCAAGAACTAGATAAACCAAGAACAAGCTACCGCGATATATGCAAGATCTCACAAGAACATAATAATATGCAGAGACAACTAATACTTCTTATTCTCCAAGAAATACAAAGATTACAAAGAGATTACAACTCTCAATATCTCTCCCTCGCCTTTAAAACACTCGGTACAATCCCATCTTGAAGTTGAACAATGATAACGGCTCACCTCGATCAACACTTGATACTCCTAGAGTTCACATCTACCGCTATATATATAGCCCCCAAGCAAACCCTAATAGATAAACATAAATACAGCTTATTGGGTCTTAAACTTGTTAGCCCAAATAATACACAACGCCTGTAGCGCCCCGCCCCAATACTCACACAATTTATTATTTTTTATTATTTATAATTTATAGCATAACTGCCCACCACAGGCTGCCTCTCAAAAGGTGGTTAACTAATTAGGTGACTCTTGATCATAGGCAATTATATTTATAATTAATTAATTTTGTTAAACTCCTGATATGAGATCAGACCTATTCACAATTCCCGTTGTTCCTCTCATGCACCGCTGACGTCAGCCCCCCTCTCGAGTGGGACCCTCAACATGTCAGCACAAGAGACAGCCGCTCAACCGAAGACTGTGTTCATGCGTTTGCTCCCCTCTGCCATCACCACGTGATGCAGCAGCAACTCCCTGCTGTACCATGGGCCCCACGTAGCCACACAATTTCCCCACACCCCTATAGGAAATCCTATGGGGGCAGCCCCAATTCCTCTCTCTCTCTCTCTCTCTCTCTATATATATATATATATATATATATGGGATATGCTCAGTTGAAAACGGATCCGTTTTCAACGGGTTGGAAAACACCCATCTCAGCCGTCCGATCTTGCCAGATCTTGATCAGCAGCTGTGATCAAGATCTGCTAAAGTCTCCCACTAACGCTTCAAAAAACGGAGGGGTATTTTCGTAAGTTCACGCCAAAATACGTTTCAGACTTAGCATTTTGTTGGTGTGGAGTTTTTATTTGTCGAAAAAATCACTTAGGCCGTTGTTGGAAACAACGGCCTAGGTATGTACAAGTATTTTTCCAAACACTTGTACATACCCAGATCTCCCTCACTCTGTCTTCGTCACAAGCTCTCTCACTCTCTCTTTCTCTTGAGCTCCCGAAACCCATCCCCAAACCCTAGCTCTCTCTCCCAACTCCTTGGCCTCAATTTCTTTGCCTTCTCGATCTCCCCCTCTTGTGGAAACCTCTCTATCTCTCTCTCCCTCTCCCGAATACATCAAACCCTAGCGTAGGCCCCAAACTCCCAAATCATTTGAACCAATCCTCCAACTTTCTCTACAACAGCGCACAACGGCCTCCCCTATCTCCTTTCCGAACACCGTCATTGTTAAAGGTACTAATTTGTTCCTACTTGAGTATATCTAACTAGGCTAATTGATTGGAAATTTTTATCCAGAGTTTGAGTGTACAATTTTTAGTTTTATTGGGTATGTAGATGTAGTATTAGTTGTTGTTGGTTGTTGTTCGATGTTAGTAATAGCGCACAAAGCGAAAAAAAATTTACGCAACTTTGCGAGTACGTCGGGCTCGCCACGCACAAGCCAATGCAATTTGTAGAAGTGTGTTTGGATTCACAGTAAGAAGTGTACGACCGTGTATTGCTTTCGAGTAATCCTCGTGAGTGAAAGCAATACATCGGCGTATTTTGCAAATCGTGAGCCGGAACTCACCTCTACAAATTTTGTTGGCTCATGTGTTTTATCGCCGTCCCACTCCCAAAGTTTAGGAATTATTTGATCTCGTTTGTGCGGATTTGTACCGTATATCAAACAACAACCTCACTTGAATTTTTTTGATTTCTGTCGAGGGTACTTTTCAGTACGAAACGACATCCAAAAAAAAAAATTTGAAAAGCACATTTGGCTTACCGCTCGCTACCAAACGGTACTTGTAGTTGAGAGTTCGAACCCCCAGTTTGGGGCCTACATCAATGTATCACATTGTTGGTATTTTTCATGAATGAATGCGATACACGGCCGTATCTTGCAAACCGTTGGTCGGAACTCGCTTGTACATGTTGCGTTGCCTTGAGTGCGGGGAGCCCGACCCAATCACAAAGTTTAATTAATTTTTTTGCCGTTAATTGTGCGGTTTTCTCATGATTTTTGTTATGTTTTGAGGGAGTTTTCAACATAGAACCCACTTGAAAAAAACCGTAATTTTGTGAGTAGGTTGGTCTCACCACTCACAGCATACCAACTTATAGTTTCGAGTTATAACCCACGGTTTGGTATATGCATCTATGTATCGCATTCCCCTCATTTCCAAGAGTGAGGAGAATACGAGCGAGACACGGCCTTATCTTGCAAACCGTTGATTGGAACTCGCTTGTACAAATTCCGTTACCTTGTGTGCAGCAAGCCGGACCCAATAGCAAAGTTTTGTATTTTTATGACGTCGTTTTTGATGTTTTGTCACTTATTTTGTTTCGTATGTATATATCGCAATCGTTTGTTAACAAGCTGTTTTATATATAATGTGTATATTAATTGACTAATAATATATTTTTATCCCAGATGAACAACGATACAGAGAGTTCTGCTGCCGGCGATAATTTTGTGCGGGTAAAACCAATCATTGATTCTATGCCGTTAGTCGAAGACCATCTAAAACCAAAGTTAGGTATGATGTTCCCCACTTTAGTTGAGGCCGAGAATTTTTATTCTTCATATGCCCATTGTGGGGGTTTTGCAATGCGTAAGGGTGGGAATAAATTAAAGAGAGGAGTAAAAGTAGATAAGTCATATCTTTGTAATAAAGCCGGGTCGTCGCCGAGTCAACATAGTGATGGTAGACGGGAACAACCTGTAGAACAGGTTGCAAAGCTTGCGTTCGTGTAAAATTGAACGAATCAAGTAATACGAGGGTGGTGTATTCATTTTACGAAGAACACAATTACGAATTTACCTCACCCGGTAGAAGGCATCTTTTGCTCCAGAACCGTTCTGTGTCAAATACGGATAAAAGGATAATAGAGCAATTCAACCAAGCTAATATCCTGACATGTCGACAAATGCTCTTCTTTGAAAGTGCTCGTGGTGGTCACGATCAAGTAGGATTCACAGAAAAAGATAGAAATTTACTTAGAGATTCGCAAGAAGCATTGAAAGGACATGATTCTACGATGCTAATTGATTTTTTTGAATCTAAGAAAGAGACAGATCCTTCATTTTTTTATGACATTCAAGTAGATCCTGAAGGGCGGTTGTCACATTGTATGTGGGGTTGATGTTATTTGTCGGATGAATTATGAAGAATTTGGCGATGTAATTTGCTTTGATGCCATGTAGAATACGAACCGTTATGGAATGTTATTTGTTCCATTTGTTGGAGTGAATCAACATTGGCAATCGACTTTCTTAGGAGGTGGGTTCATTCCAAATGAGACGGCCGCTTTGTTTGAATGGTTCTTTGGAAAGTGGTTAGGGATTATGAATCGTGCTCTATCCGGTATCGTCACAGATCAAGACCGTGAGATCGCCGCCGCAGTTAAGAAAGTTTTCCCTAGACACGGCATCATTTTTGTATTTGGCACATTCTGGATAAGTTACCCCAGAAGGTGCATATTTCGAACGATGTCGACAAGTTTAGGGAGTCCTTGAAGAATGTCATCTACAATTCCGAATATGTACATGAATTTGTAGGAAAATGAAATTTGTTGATTTCGCAATACGGATTAGAGAGTAACAAATGGTTGAACGATATATTTGATATCCGTGAAAGTTGGGCACCCATCTACGCTAAAGATTCTTTTTGGGCCGACATGTTGAGTAGCCAACGGGTTGAGTGAGCACATTCTGCCTTGAAGCATCATACAGAAAAGAAATATTCCTTGCATGAATTTGCCGTCATCTTCGACCGTTTTTTGGGAAGGCAAAGACACGATGAACTGAAAGAAAATCATCGTAACCATGAGAAGAGACCGAAGTTGAAGAGCAAATGGGCTTTGGAGGCACAAATGACAAAAATATATACTTTGAAAATCTTTTACAAATTTCAAGATGAAGTTACAAAAAACTATATGTACAATGTGATATTCATTGCCGATCTTGAGACACCGGATAGTTCAACCTTCCATGTGATACTCTGTAGAGAATCAGAACCAGCTCGCCTTCTTCAATTATGCAAAATCAATGGAATTATTACATGTGCATATCACTTCTTCGACTTCGTTGGTATTCCGTGCAGGCATATTTTAGCTACTCTTCGTTTCGGCCATCACACTTCCCTCCTGGATGTATATATTAAAAGAAGATAGACCAGGGATGTGATGAGAAGAAGTTATACATCCGTTCCAACCGAACCCAATACCGAGAATTTTGCTTCTCGATATTGTGAGTTGAGCTACCATGCAAAACAGATTGTCGATCTCGGTTGTTCCTCCAATGAAAGTTAAAAATACTCGTTGGAGAATTTGCAGAAGATCATTGACAGGGTTTCTCGGCTACAACTCGGATTAGGTGAACAACCTGAACAGGCCTCACAACCACAGGACAGTGTCGAACCAGGAGGTAGTTCACAACGGCATGGTAGTGCATAAACTCATGATGAAGGGAGTGGACACATACCTACATGCATTAGTGACCCACAGCAATGTGCGACAAAGGGAAGGCCTCGCGACAAAAGATTAAGGCCGATAAGAGAGCAACTCCGCATAAAAAAACCGAGACGGTGCCGCAGATGCGGCATTGTACAAATGAATCATGATTCAAGAAATTATCCAACTTTATTTGAGGGGTAAGACTCGTACTTTATTTGTTTGTCCCTCGTTTAAATTTATTATACTTCATTTGTGTTAAATGAGTTTTTCACTAACTAAAACTAATCTTTCAATGAAGGCAAGAAGTAATTCCTTCCGATGAAGAGAGTTCTGAGTCGAGATATGATGATCCACTGTGAATTGAAATTTATTTAATGTAATGTTTCAGTATATTACAGATTATTGCCTATGTGGTTAATTACCTTTGATTGGTAACTATAAATGTTCTTGAGACTCAAGTGTTGTGGGTTTGTGCCGTTTGTTAATATTGTTGTTGTACATAATTGTTGGTTTGTGACTCAATTGTATCAGCTGTAGCTGCACTTGCAGTTGTACATAATTTTATTTTTTTTTAAACCTAGGCCGTTCCTACATTATTTGTTGATTTTTTTTTGGACTTCAATAACTCTCTTTGTTTCTGGAGAGCAAGACCCATATTGTTTTTTAACCTTAAGCCGTTGCCTCCAACAACGGCATAAGGTATTGGGACAAAAGTTTAAGTTTTTAGGGTGCTCTCTAACTTGACCAAGTTAAAAAGAGCAACAAGTCAGTGAGCAAAACAATAATTTTTTGATACCCTAGGCCGTTGCGTTGGTAATAGGACAAAAGTTGAAGTTTTTGGGGTGCTCTCTGACTTGGAGAAGATAAAAAGAGCAACATATCAGAGAGCAACATCCTATTTTATAAATACCTTAGGCCGTTGTCTCAGTTGTAGTAAAAAAAGTTGTAGTTTTTGGGGTGCTTTCTGACTTGGAGAAGATAAAAAGAGCAACAAGTCAGAGAGCAACACCCTATTTTATAAATACCTTAGGCCGTTGTCTCCAACAATGGCTTAAGTTGCAGTCAAAATAGTTGTAGTTTTTGGGGTGCTCTCTGACTTGGATAAGATAAAAAGAGCAACAAGTCAGAGAGCAACACCCCTTTTATTTATAGCCTAGGCCGTTGTCCTCAACAATGGCTTATGTTATAGCTTAAAATTTGGAGTTTTTGCGTTGCTCCCTGGCTTGACCAACTTGAAAAGAGCAAAAAGTCATGGAGCACCCCTTTATATGAATACCTTAGGCCGTTGTCTCCAACAACGGCCTTAGTTTGAAGTTTTTGGGGTTTTTACAATTTTCTTTTCACTCTTTACGTACAGTCTCAGTGGAAATTTATACCAAAGACAGATGATTTATACTTGTATATCGTTTAGCTATTTTTTTTATTGGCCCATTTTTTTCCATCTTTCAAACCAATATATAATCATGGTGGTTAAATATTTACAAAAAATACTATAAAATAAATCATAATCATCAATTTTGTAAAAAAAAATTCCCTAACTATATTCTAATCCCTATTAGATGTATATTCTTCTCCAAAACATTCATCTCTCCGGTTATTGGTGAGTGTAGGGTTTCAACCCAAGTAGTAACACCTAGATTAGGGTTATGGTAAGGTTAGGGTTAGGGTTTTTTTTTGTTAGATGGGTTTTCTGTTAGGGTTTCAACCCAAGTAGTAACATCCCTATTAGATGGGTTTTTTGTTTATTCGTTTTTTACAATTTTCTCTTAACTTTTTACGAACAGTCTCTCTGCAACTATATACCAAAGACAGATGATCTATGCGTCTATATTGTTTATATTTTTTTATTACTTTCCAATTTTTTCCCTCTATCTAACCAATATAAAATTATCAAGGTTATATGCTTAAAAAAATTCCAAAAAATAAAAGGATTAAGGTTACATGTATAAGGTTAGGGTTAGTGTTAATAGGGGGTTAGGAGTAACACCTAGATTAGGTTAGGGTAAGGTTAGGGTTAGGGTTTTTTTTGTTAGATGGGTTTTCTGTTAGGGTTTCAACCCAAGTGGTAACATCCCTATTAAATGGGTTTTTTTGTTTTTTCATTTTTTACAATTTTCTCTTAACTCTTTACGAATAGTCTTTTTGCAACTATATACCAAAGACAGATGATATATACTTCTATAGCATTTATATATTTTTATTACTTTCCAATTTTTTTCCCTTATTGGATCACCGACACGTCGTGGCGTGAAAACCTACCACGTCGTGGCGTGAAAACAACAGTCAACCGAAAGTAATCAGATCCAGTTCTTGATGGCCAAGTAATTGGATCTGATTACTCTGCGCTCTAAAGTGAACTGAATCTTTTCTATTTTTGGTTTCTTCTTGTCCATCATTATTATTGAATATTTTTGAAATTTGGAGATGGGTTTGAACATGTGGAAGGGTGTTCTCGGAAGAGTGCATTAGATGGGTTTCGCACCTCTTCGTATTTAGGCATGAAAAATGGAGTGGTGCGACGTGGCGTGAAAACCTACCTACCCTATTCAAAAATTATAAATTTTTTAATCTTTTTTACAATTAAAAATTCACTAGTTTATATACATTCTCTTCAAATTCAAAAGAACCATACTGCTTCTCCTTTTGAGTCGCAGCAATCACGTCCCCGATGGGTTTTGCACCTTCCCCTTCTTTCTCGTGTCAGATATAGAAGACTTAATCTCTTCCCTTATTGGATTATACATGTGGAAATGTACATGTGGATTTCTACATGTGGTTTTTTCATATTGGACTTGTTGTACATGTGGATCTTTAACAAACTCTGAAGAGAAAAAGAGCAAGGACCGAGGATGTTATATGAAGTGATAAACCTCCAATGTGAAGTAAATATATAGCTATTTCTTTGGTCTTTAACCTTATTGGACTATACATGTGGGGATGTACATGTGGTTTTTTCCATATATGATCTACATGTGGTTTTCCCATATATGATCTACATGTGGGGATCTACATGTAGTTTTTCTCATACATGTGGGGATCAACATACGAATATAAGCAAGTTATGTACTTTAGGTTTTTCCCATATTGAACTTGTTCTACTACATGTGATGCCCACTTTGAAGAGTCTCCAGTAATAGTAGGCAAAGTTATCCTAAACAAAATGAACAATCCATTCCTCGACATAGACTTAATATCCTAAACAAAATGAACACTCCATTCCTTGTAACACTACTTTTTGTAATTATCAAATATTTTGCATATATATTGGCCACAAAGAGCATTATAACCACTAACCCTAACCCTAACACATAACCCTACTCTTCTAACCATACAATAACCCTAACCCTAATCCATAACCCTACTCTCCTAACCCTACAATGAACCCTAACCCTACCCTACACATCATTTTTTATTGATTTTGATGCATGAAAACAATTTTTTAATTTTTTTTTGATTCGTTTGACCTTAACGATTTATATTGGTTAGTTTGGTGGCATTGAATGGAAATAAATAAAAAATATAAACAAAAAAACATACATATAAATGTCTGTTTTGTAGAGTTCAGAAGATAATATTCGTAAAGAGTGGAGAGACAGTTATAAAAAACATAAAAAACATAACCCTAACCCTACATGTGAGTATTCTGTTATGCAAAAGAGGATCTACATGTGAGTATTCTTTTTTCCCTCTATTTTTCAGTAATTTTGAATGTTCTGAGTGGTACTTACTGAAAAGAGTTTAATGCTCCATTCATAACACAAACAAGTCTTTATATATTGGTCATAAAGAGCATTGATGGAACTTAAATATCTGTAAACTCTTTACTGAAAACTCATTACCTATCTACTCCCAACTACAAATATTAACCTAATTAATGATAACCCAAAACAAGCTCTTACTGCAAATGTGTTTCTTGTAATAACCCTAACCCTACAGTAACCCTTAACCTACCTTTAACCCCCGTTAACACTAAGCCAACTTATTTCTGGTATTTTCTGTAAATATTTAAACATCATGATTATATATGGTTACTTAGGTGTAAAAAAATGGAAAAATAAAAAAATATATAAACGATATAAAGGCATAGATCATCTACCTTTTGTATAAAGTTCCACAGAGATTGTTCGTAAAGAGTGAACATAAAATTGTAAAAAGTCAGAGAGGTCAACTTTTGACCTACTACCTAGGCCGTTATTGGAGACAACGGCCTAAAGTATAAAAAATATAGGGGTCTTGCTCTCTGACTTGTTGCTGTTTATAACTCCAACAAGTCAGAGAGCACCCCAAATTGTGCAACATTTGACCTAACAACGGCCTAAGGTATAAAAAATATAGGGGGCTTGCTCTCTGACTTGTTGCTGTTTATAACTCCAACAAGTCAGAGAGCATCATAAATTGTGCAACATTTGACCTACTACCTAGGCCGTTGTTGGAGACAACGGCCTAAGGTATACAAAATATAGGGGTCTTGCTCTCTGACTTCTTGCTATTTTTAACTCCAAAAGTCAGAGAGTACTCCAAATTGTGCAATATTTGACCTACTACCTAGGCGTTGTTGGAGACAACGGCCTAAGGTATAAAAATGCAGGGGCCTTGCTCTCTGACTTGTTGCCGTTTATAACTCCAGCAAGTCGGAGAGCACCCCAAATAGTACAACTTTTGACCTACTACCTAGGCTGTTGTTGGAGACAACGGCCTAAGGTATACAAAATATAAGGGTCTTGCTCTCTGTATTTTATTGATGAAAATAAAAATTTCAACAACTAACTTAGGCAGTTATTGGAGACAACGACCTAGGTCAAAAAAAAAAAAATTATCTACAACTCCACACAGCAGCTACAACTGCTACACTTGATTTTTTCCCAATTTGCAAACACTTTTCCATCACGTACACTTGAATTTTTCCCCAATTTGCAAACACTTTCCCATCAACATAATTGACTATTAGCAATTAACAACAACCACATCAACTACACTTAAACTTTCGAACAACAATTACCACATATTAAGTTATAACAAGGATAAAACTAAAAAAAAAAAACATTACTACAACAAACAAATTGTATACGGTATTAGCTAAGAACCGGGCGTGTATGGTTGTGGTGCTCGCCTCTTCTTAGTAGGATTTCGACACCGGAATGGGGTTGATGATTCAAGAATTTCTTCTTCTCCTACCTCCTCTTGTACGTCTCCAACAACCCTCTCTTCATTCTCATCTTGTTGCTCTTGTTCTTGAAATGGATGTGAAGTTGAAGCTTGTTGTTCTCTTAGCTCACGTTCCCGTTGTTTCCCCATCAATGCAGCTGGCCTATCCCTCACGCTTTTACGTCGTCCTCTCGGTAACCTTATTGCTCGATCCAAACGTTCAGCCTCTCCCAAAACATCCAAATTGGTACGGCATGAAAAGAGCATCCTCTGAGCGAACCTCTTCATAGCCGTGCATACGTCCACACATTCTTTTGCCATATCCATCGTATTATCAATCTAAAATAAAAAAATACCAAAAAAAAACAATTATATAGATTCCGAAAAGTAAACAATTCAATAACTTTAAATATAACGAACATTCAAAGAAATTTGAAGATTATACTTACCACTGTACGTATAGCTGAGGCCTTCGGTTGGAACATGGGTTGTAAACTAGAATAGGCAGGTGGTGGTTCAATCTCTCTCACCTCAATTAATCGTTGAACACCATCAGGTAGTTCTGTATCGGGAGAGATGTACAAATGTGTAATTGATCTGAACCATTGCATGTACTTCCCTTACACTCTGCCATCGTACTCTTCTACATCGGTAATTACAAGTTTAAACCGTCGCTCGTTCCGTTCTGCAACGTGAACACAATGGAAATCTGCCCAATCATGAGTAGGCATCCGACCGGTACCCCTCACGGCGTGTAACTCATGGTCGTATAGGTTTGCGCAGCTTGGGGGATTATCTTGTTGAAGACCAAACTGACGAAGGACTCTCTCCGGCTGCGGATGCTCCACTATACCAAAGTTGATGAGTGGAGCCGTCGTCAGCCACAACTGTGACCCGGTCGTGCACATCGGTGGTAGTCTTCCCACCCGTTCGGGTGTATACGGCACCCAAATCACGAACTCTTCTCGTAGTTGGTCGAGCTCGTCTCTGTAGTACGTTAGTACACCTTTTGCATTGTCTTTGTAACTCCGATTACCAGCCCAATATACTCCTAAGGGTGCTAACATTTGAGGATTTTCTGGTTCGGCCATCCAACCGACCGCCTGTCTCCTAATGCAGGGACGATCCAAGTGCAGTCGCTCCCATGACCAAATCTGTAACAAAACCATCGGACCGGTCATCTCTGTCCCATCTAGCGCTACAGAACACAACGACCTGTATAGCGTTGCCAACGCGCAACTTTTCCAGCTGTACTGGCCAGCTAAGCCTAGGCCGGCGAGCAATCGTAGATACATGAGGTGCACCGTATCCCCGGATGAGTTAGGCAAAAGAACCCCTCCGAGCACCGTTAGAATGAAACCTCTGGTGTAGGACTGTACATAGTGGTCGGACGATGCATTGGTCAACGTCCCATCAAAACGTCCCTTCAACCAAGGTAGTTGGATTGATTGTCCGACAAAAATTTCCTTATTTTCTGCGGCCACCTCATCAAACTCTGTATCGAGCAGTTCATTACACAGCTCTATTTTATCAAAGTTTATATTACCCGTCACGGCCAACCTATCTATTGGAAGACCGGAGATCATCGCTATATCTTGTAGCGACACCGTCATTTCTCCGACCAGTAGATGGAACGTGTGCGACTCTGGCATCCATCGCTCCACGAGTGCTGAGAGAAGTGCTCGGTCGAGTTTAACCTGACCCATCATGCTGATTCCGTAGAAACCGACCGCTACTAGGTACTCGTGGGTGCGAAAATTACACCTCTGCGTCGTCCTACCCCGCACTACCGCGGATCTGTGGCGGTCTTGCAAGCTCAGTTCACGGGGAAATATTGGTCCTGGACCACGACACGGTGCCATCGAAGAGGATGCACCAACCTACACGAACCCAAAAACACAATTATTATTAGTCTAATAACAATATCAATAAATAAAAAATTAGGGACAATACAAATTAATAGTTCTCACATTCTCTGTGGAATGTTCCCCCCGAGCTTCCCGAGATGTCCTTCCGGTTCCCCTCGTTCTAGCCATTTCTCTGTAACAAAGTTTGCATATATAAAACTAACTATTCGCCGAAAAATAGCAAACACAAACCAACGAGATGCAAAAAATTCAAAACTTCGCATATACGCGGCAAAAAAACACAAACGAGATGCAAAAATTCTAAAATTTGGCCATCGCCTCTGGCACACTAAACACAAGCCAACGCAACTTGTAGAAGTGAGTTCCGACCCATGGTTTGAAATATACGGTCGTGTATCACTTTTACTCTTTTAAAAAGAGCGGCAAGCAATACATTGACGTATCTCGCAAATCGTGGATCGGAACTCGCAAATACAAGTTGCGTTGGGTTGTGAACAAGCCCAACCTACTCGCACCGTTTCGTATTTTTTGTACTTCGTTTAAGCTTTTTTGTATTGAGACCGTATTAAAAAAGTTTCGAGGTAGATTGAAGGTTTTTCATATACTCGTCAAAACAACAAAAACGAGATGGAAAAATTTCTAAATTTGGTCGTCAAGTCTGGCACACCAAACACAAGCCAGCAGAACTTGCAGAGGTGAGTTTCGACTCTCGGTTTGAAAGATACGGCCGTGTATCGCTTTATATCCGTTGTATTGAATAAAAGTGATAAATGGACGTATCTCACAAACCGTGAGATGGAAATCGTCTCTACAAGTTCCATTACCTTCTACGCGGCCAGTCCGACCTACTCGTAAAAATTGAATTTTTGGATCTCGTTTATTTCCTTCTCCTATATTCCACCACTACAACTAACACTACATCTACAAAAATGTCAACAAAATATATACAACATACATGATCAGAGCTAATTGTATACTCTCTAAATTATAGACTACTACGCATAATACAAAAAAACCCAACTCCGAAATTGAAAAACAATTCAATAAATTAACATATATTATAGTAAAATGTGATTAAGTAAATACCTAGTCCAAAGAGAAAGATAGAGAGTTGACGAAGATGTAAGAAGCCGCTACTGTAGACGAACAACTTGTACAGGCTAGGGGGTTGGAGGATTTGTGCTAGGGTTCAGATGATTTGGGAGTTTGGGGCCTACGTTAGGGTTTGATGTATTCGGGAGAGGGAGAGAGAGAAAGAGAGGTTTCCACAAGAGGGGAAGATCGAGAAGGCAAAGAAATTGAGGCTAAGGAGTTGGGAGAGAGAACTAGGGTTTGGAGATGGGTTTCGGGAGTTCAAGAGAAAGAAAGAGAGAGTTTGTGACGAAGACAGAGTGAGGGAGATCTGGGTATGTACAAGTGTTTGGAAAAACACTTGTACGTACCTAGGCCGTTGTTTCCAACAATGACCAAGGTATGTTTTTTTTAAAAAAAACAACCTAGGCCGTTGTTTCCAACAACGGCCTAAGTGATTTTTTCGACAAAAAAAACTCCACGTCAAAAAAATGCTAAGTCTGAAACATTTTTTGGCATGAACTTACGAAAATACCCCTCCGCTTTTTGAAGCGTTAGTGGGAGACTTTAGCGGATCTTGATCACAGCCGCTGATCAAGATCTGGCAAGATCGGACGGCTGAGATGGGTGTTTTCCAACCCGTTGAAAACGGATCCATTTTCAACTAAGCATATCCCATATATATATATATATATATATATATATATATATATATATATATATATATATATATATATATATATATATATAGAGAGAGAGAGAGAGAGAGAGAGAGAGAGAGAGAGAGAGTCCCCTTCGGTTGCACGCTACTTTTGGTGAGCACTCCGTGAGCACTCCCGAACTAGAGACCCTATAAAAAATTCGAACCGCTCATATTGTTCTATATGCCTTAGATAGCCTAACAATAAAAAATCAAGTAATTTGAAGTTCATTTGCTCATCCATCATGCTGTTAGAATTTTCAGCCATACAATTTTGTGATGATGTAAATCATGGGTAAATAAACTTCAAATTACTTGATTTTTTATTGTTAGGCTATCTAAGGCATATAGAACAATATAAGCGGTTCGGATTTTTCATAGGGTCTCTAGTTTGGGAGTGCACACGGAGTGCTCACCAAAGTAGTGTGCAACCGAAGATATCTATATATATATATATATATCTAGAGAGAGAGAGAGAGAGAGAGAGAGAGAGAGAGAGAGAGAGAGAACTGATCAGGTGTGAACTGGTTCGCACTTGATCAGTAGTAAATTTTGTGGATGTACCGTTGGATCTGCAATTCGATCATGGGATTGATCCAACGATCTCAATTTCTTCCGCTCATCTCTTCAACCTTGGGGGTAGTTTAGTCATTATCACTTCGTTTTCTTAGTCATCACATCGTTTTCGAACTGATCTCTCTCTCTGTCTCCCCTTTTCACCCTGGAAACCCTAGACGAAATGGTCTTTCAACCTCTCTCTCTCTTTCTCTCTCTCTCTCCCCCTTCGACCTTCGAAACCTTAGACGGGGTCGATATCTCCTAAATCCCCCCCCCCCTTTCGACCTTCGAAAGCCTCCTTCGATGACCGCTCGACCTCGTCTCTCTCTCTCCCCCTTCAAGATTCGAAACCCTAGACGGGGTCGAAAACTCCTGAAGCCCCCGACCTTCGAAACGAATCCTTCGACGAATGCTCGACCTCGTCTCTCTCTCTCCACCCCCACTTCAACGTTATCAACCAGTTTTATTGTCAACCAATTTTATGTTTTCATTTATCGTGATTTGTTTTAAATATTGATCTTGACTAATTTCATCGTTCTTTTTATTTGTTTAGTGAATCTTATGCTCAAGAGGTTGATGGCTCCACTGGAGACAGTGAAGATGATACTTCTGATAATATGAATTGAGGGAAGTATTTGGTTTTGTCTAAATTTTTTGAGTTTATGTCTAAATTTTATGTCTGAATGTAGCTGAAGATGAACTTCTTTTAATGCTCATGCTTTGTTTGAATTGAATATTTTGGTTATGGCTGAAGATGAACTTATTTTAATGTTCATGCAATGAACACAATACTTTGGGTATGGCTGTGATGATATTCACACTATTAGGCTTTGAACTCAATATTAAGATATTCACAGTATTATGGATGTGATGATATTCAGACTCAATCTGGTAATTTCTGAAACTAGGCAATGATGAACTTAATTTGGAAATATATATTTATACAGAACTGATCATGTACGAACCAGTTCGCACCTGATCATGTACGAGTATAGAGAACTGATCAAGTGAATATATATTTGTCTAGGGTTTCCAGGGTGAAAGAGGGAGACAGAGAGAGAGAGATCGGTTCGAAAATGAAGTGATGACTAAGAAAATGAAGTGATAATGACTAAACTACCCCCAAGGTTGAAGAGATGAGTGGAAGAAATTGAGATCGTTGGATCAATCCCATGATCGAATTGCAGATCCAACGGCACATCCACAAAGTTCGCTACTGATCAGGTGCGAACCAGTTCGCACCTGATCAGTTCTCATCAAATTAATGGGGTAATTCTAATAAAGATATAAACTTTACTGATTTTGGATGTGTATAAACAAAACTAGAAAAACACTTAATATTGAATTTTTACCTCTACCCAAGTTGGAGATGGAGATGGAGATCAGTTTAGGGTTTCGAAGGTCGAGTGGGGGTGGAGAGAGAGACGAGGTTGATCGGTCATCGAAGGAGTCGTTTCGAAGGTCGGGAGCTTCAGGAGTTTTCGTCCCCGTCTAAGGTTTCGAATCTCGAAGGGGGAGAGAGAGAGACGAGGTCGAGCGATCGTCGAAGGAGGCTTTCGAAGGTCGAATGTGGGGGGGATTTAGGAGATATCGACCCCGTCTAAGGTTTCGAAGGTCAAAGGGGGAGAGAGAGAGAGGTCGAAAGCCCATTTCGTCTAGGGTTTCTAGGGTGAAAAAGGGAGACACACACAGAGAGAGAGATCGGTTCGAAAACAAAGTGATGACTAAGAAAATGAAGTGATAATAACTAAACTACCCCCAAGGTTGAAGAGATGAGCGGAAGAAATTGAGATCGTTGGATCAATCCCATGATCGAATTGCGGATCCAACGGCACATCCACAAAGTTCGCTACTGATCAGGTGCAAACTGGTTCGCACCTGACCAGTTCTCTCTCTCTCTCTCTCTCTCTCTCTCTCTCTCTCTCTCTCTCTCTCTCTATATATATATATATATATATATATATATATATATATATATATATATATATATATATCATGTGAGAACTCATTCGGTGAGAATCAAGTGTGAACTTTTTTTTGAGATATAAATTGAAAAATTCGAGCCGTTCATCTATCTACATATCTAAATTAGTCTACGGATGAGAAATCAGGTCATTTGTGTGTGTGTGTGTGTCTATATATATATATATATATATATATATATATTTATATATATATATATATATATATATATATATATATATAATCTTTCTTTTTTTTTGAAATCACGGGGTGTTACAATGCTGATGTCGGTCGACCGCACTTTGGATCGGTCGACTGCAATGTGTCAAGTCCCCACCCAAAGCATGACCGGTCGACTGCACGGTCAATCGTCTCCTTCTCTATTGAACCCTGTACACTCGAAGAACTCCTTTCAACCAGGACCAGTCGACCGCACTTCCGGTCAGTCGACCGCAACCCCTCCAACTTCATTCTTCTACTTGCTACAGTCTTCCCTTGCTGTCTTCTTCTCCACTTCTTCTCCAACTTCAAGTACTCCATACCTATGTGTATTTGAGGCCACAATCCTAGCAGATCAATGTGGGAAGCTTTAAGGAACTTAAGTGGTTATTCACTTATTCTGTACAGAAGCAAAGGTTTCGGTTTGGTTTGAGACCAGAAAAATGATCCTTGGCTATTGATCTTGATTATCGAACAGAAGTTTGTCGGTCAGTACAAATTTTTTTGCGAAGAATAACTTTTTCTACGCAAAAATTTGAATATCTTCAAGACTAATTTGGTGAAGACATTGATGGAGAAGACATTGTGCGGATCTATCTACAAACCACCTCGGGAAACTTAGAGCATCTGTAGTCGTTAAGACTCAAAATTTTCATATTTGAGTTTTAGAAATAGGAATTTGAGTATGGCTTGTCGTCGTTGAAACCCAAAACTTGTTCGAACGGTGGATGATCTTTTTTTTCTTCATTCTCAGCCATTGATAAAAATAAAATAAAAATTTGGATCGAACACATTTGTAAAATAAAACAAAATTGTATGCATAGGAACATATAACAATTCCTATAGAACAGTTCCATCTCAGCCCTTGACAAAAAAAAAAAAAAACCAATCTCAAATTTGATATATATGCATAACAAATTGTATAGGCCCTATTCCATAGAAAAAATCTAAACGTTAAGGGGGTATAGAACGGAGGCAAGAAGGCCTTGTGTCTGTTCTAGGATTTTATTTATTTTTTAATTTCTTCCGACGCAAAATCATATTGCGTCTGTTCCCTTCAGCAACTTTTTTTATAAAAAAAAAATGGAGATCATCCGACAACTTCAAAAAATAATAATAATAATAGTAATAATCGATCTAAGGCAAGATCATTTTGCGTTCGACACACATTATTTTTTTTGTATATATTTGATCAAATGCAAGATCATCTTGCGTCCGAGGAATTTTTTTTAGAATGGACGCAAGATGATCGTTTGATTCCCATATTTAGGAGTTTCCTATATCGTCTCTCAAATATAGACTGCTACTGTTCCTATTTTTTCAAAATTTGAAAATATAGGAAACAACTACAGCGTCTCATTCCCTATATTTTTCATATTTTGGAAATATAGGGAACGATTACAAATGCTCTTAGTCTTCTCATTCTTGATGCTTGGTAGTTCTTCTTTGGTTGTTTTTTTATTGTCTGATTTATATTGTAATTTATATAAAATGTTAAACCCCTTTTGGTCCAAGAATTTTTCTAATTTTTGCTTTTTAAAACAAAAAATAAAAAGGGTAAATATAGTAGGTAACTCCCCACTTTTTTCCATCTAAATTTTAAAGTGCAATCATATCCCTGAATCAAACCTTAAAAAGCATGCAATATTATTTAAAGAATTTTTTCAAAAATAGTTTGTTATTTTTTCATTTTTTTAAAAATTATGTGCAATATATTGCACATGGTTATACTAGTATATATTATGCAAATGTAGGAGGCAACTTCCCACTCTTTCTCCATATAAAATTTTGAAATACAATCATATCCTTTAATCAAATCCTACAACGCATGCATGCAATATTGTATTGTTGGTATTAGAGAATATTTAGTTTTATTATTACTTTTTTTAAAAACTATGTGCAATATATTGCACAGGGTTATACTAGTCTCTAATCTCTAATATTATAATTGGAGAAGGCCTTAGTGTCATTTGTAAATCTACCAACATGTGCAACACACGTACACAACTAATGTAAAGGAGGTTTCAGGTTCGAGTCCTCCCTACGTCAGAGTTTTTATTTTTATTTATAAAAATTATTAAAACGTGTATCACACGTGTAAATTACTAGTAAAAGTTGATGCCTAGGTGTAATTTGTAAAGAGTATGTGATGAGTAAAGTGAGATCTCAGGTTCGATGACAGATTATTTCATAGTATTTTTTTAAAAAAATTTTTATTAGGATGTACATCGTAAGTGCAGGTTACTTGTATATATATAAACAAAAGTGAGAAAAAGTTTAAATTCTTTCTTTCTTTCTTTCATCCTTTCTTTTTGTTTAATTGTTGGACAGGAACGCACTACCAAAGTGAGAAAAAGTTATAGATGATGCTAAAGTTACACCAGCATTTTTTTCTTAAACTATGGATCGGATTTGATCAAAAAGTGGTTTGTTAGGTTTTGATATGTGCAAGTGAATGTATGATATTCACTTTTATCTCTTCCTAAAATGATAGTTGATGCGGTTTATTTTTTGGAGGCGTGTGGATGCACCAGGTGTGAGTTCTTACTCGATTTGTATTGGTGGAGGAAGCTCCAGTGCGGTCGACCCTCAGCCGGGCGAACGGTACAGAAGTAGGCGGTAGTGAAATGGAGGCTGAATGCTTGGCTCGGATCCGAGGTCTCGTGTACCTGCAGACGGTCTAAGAACACTGGGGTTGGTCCCAGTGGCAGACCCTCCGATGATCTAGTTAGCTACTGAGAGAGAGTAACAGTAACTAGGTTTTTGAGTGGGAAAAATTCATTACCTGGATAAGGGGTGGAGGGTCTGGTATTTATAGGAGAAGCCAACTAGGTCTGGACCAGTTTGGGGCTGGGTCTAGACTCGGTTGCCCATGGGCCTGAAGCGGTGGAAGCCCGAGCGATATAGAGCTGACGTGGCAGAGGCCTGGGCGGTTTCCAGGCTGACGTGGCAGAGGCCCGGGCAGTTTTCTAATGCCGACGTGGCAGATCCGGATGATCTGGCGATGCACGTTTCCTGAGGAGATCCTGTGGCCCAGGAGGGGCCACGTCATCCGACCCATATCACAAGCCCCCCACGCCTGGAAGGCCAGGTGATCCAGCCGTGTAGGAGTGGTTCTTTGCCTCTGTAGGAAGAGCAGGGTGGTGTGTGCGGCAAGAAGATAGGATTTGTTACTTCCAGGAGAGGCTAGGGGGTAGGAGGAAGGGATCCCCTAGTGGAGCCTTAGGGTCAGCAGACGAGCCTCGAGGGTCGACAGGCGATCCCCTCGCTAGTTGGAAGAGCGAGGGGACGTCGAGGTCTGTCGGGTTGGAGCTCGGTTTGCCGAGCGTATGGGGTCGGCAGACGAGCTCCGAGGGTTGGCAGATGATCCTCTCGCTAGTTAGAAGAGCGAGGGGACGTCGATGTCTGTCGGGTTGGAACTCGGTTTGCCGAGCGTCTGGGGTCGGTAGACGAGCTCCGAGGGTTGGCAGACGATCCTCTCGCTAGTTGGAAGAGCGAGGGGATGTCGAGGTCTATCGGGTTGGAACTCGGTTTGCCGAGCATCTGGGGTCGGTAGACGAGCTCCGAGGGTCGACAGACGATCCTCTCGCTAGTTGGAAGAGCGAGGGGACGTCGAGATCTGTCGAGTTGGAGCTCGGTTTGTCGAGCATTGGGGGTCGGCAGACGAGCCCCTTGCTTGTGGGATCGAGGAGGGTTTTGGGGCTCGCGATTCCATCTGAGCTCCGAGCCTCCTATGAATACGGAGGGCTTCTGGGACTCGCGGTGTCATCCGAGCTCCGAGCCCCTTTGAACAGAGGAGGGCGTTTGGGGCTCGCGGTGTTATCCAAGCCTCGAGCCCACTATGAATAGGGGAGTGCTTCTGGTGCTCGCGGTGTCATCCGAGCTCCGAGCCCCCTTGAATAGAGGAGGGCGCTTGGGGCTCGCGGTGTCATCCGAGCTCCGAGCCCCCTTGAACAGAGGAGGGCACTTTAGGCTCGCGGTGTTATCCGAGCTCCGAGCCCACTGTGAATAGGGGAGGGCTTCTGGTGCTCGCGGCATCATCCGAGCTCCGGGCCCCCTTGAATTGGGGCTCGTGATTCCATCCGAGCTCCGAGCCTCCTGTGAATAGGGGAAGGCTTCTGGGGCTCACAGTGTCATCCGAGTTCTGAGCCCCCTTGAACAGAGGAGGGTGCTTGAGGCTCGTGGTGTTATCCGAGCTCCGAGCCCACTGTGAATAGGGGAGGGCTTCTGGTGCTCGCGGTGTCATCCGAGCTTCGAGCTCCCTTGAATAGAGGAGGGCGCTTGGGGCTCGCGGTGTCATCCAAGTTCTGAGCCTCCTGTGAATAGGGAAGGGCTTCTGGGGCTCGCGGTGTCATCCGAGCTCCGAGCCCCCTTGAATAGAGGAGGGCGCTTGGGGCTCACGGTGTCATCCGAGCTCCGAGCCTCCTGTGAATAGGGAAGGGCTTCTGGGGCTCGCAGTGTCATCCGAGGACCGAGCCCCATACTCGATGCTTTTTGGGAGTAGAAGCCTTGATGACTGTCGTTGATATCTAGTCTCCGAGCCTTCTATGAAGATTGTGGCTCGCGATGCCATCCGAGCATCGACTCTTCTGTTAAATAGAAGAGGAAGCTGTGTCTCGCGATGTCATCCGAGCTCCGAGCTTCATCCCTTTTATGCATAATCGGGAGGGAGTTTGTGGCTCGCGATGTCATCCGAGCGTCGACCCGTTGGTTAAATAGGAGAGGAGGCTCCGAACTCCGAGCCTTATGCATAATCGGGAGGGAGTTTGTGGCTCGCGATGCCATCCGAGCGTCGACCCTTCTGTGGAATAGAAAAGTGATTTGTGGCTCGTGATGCCATCCGAGCTCCAAGCTTCATGCATAATTGGGAGGGAGTTTGTGGCTCGCGATGCCATTCGAGCGTCGACCCTTCTGTTAAATAGAAGAGGAAGTTGTGGCTCGCAATGCCATCCAAACTCCGAGCCTCATGCATAATAGGAAGGAAGTTGTGGCTCGCGATGCCATCCAAACTCCGAGCCTCATGCATAATAGGGAGGGAGTATGTGGCTCGCGATGTCATCCAAGCGTCGACCCTTCTGTTGGAATAGAAAAGGAAGTTGTGGCTCGCGATGCCATCCGAACTCCGAGCCTCATGCATAATCGGGAGGGAGTTTGTGGCTCGCAATGCCATCCGAGCGTCGACCCTTCTGTTAAATAGAAGAGGATGTTGTGGCTCGCAATGCCATCCAAACTCTGAGCCTCATGCATAATAGGGAGGAAGTTGTGGCTCGCGATGCCATCTGAGTGTCGACCCCTCTTGACTTGTCGAAAAAGTCTGCTTGTTGGAAAAATGCCTGGGGGGTAGTTGGGTAATTTCGCGCCCACTGCTGACGTCATGAGCGCAAGAATCGAAGCGACGCCAAATCGTAGCGGCCGTTAGATCTAGATGATTTAAGATCCAACGGCCAGATTTGATTGCGGAAATCGAGGAGTCGCTTTCTCCGCTATAAATCTTCCCCCTTCCCCACTTTTCTTTTCTTCATTTCTTTACTCTTACTTTCCAATTTCATAAGAACAGGGTCTCACTTTCCGTCGGTGAGATTTTCCGGTGATCGCGTGGTATATATCTCAGGTTAGTATTCTTGCTTAGTCATGTCGCGCTCTCAGTCCGGATTCGAGGCTAGTTCGTCGGGCCGCTCCGCAGAGGAATCAGAGTCAGAGACGTCTTCATCTCTTAGCAAATATATGGTTAAGGAGGAAGTCGTGACAGACCCCGGGTCGGATGGAGGTGATGATGTGGTCTTCGTAGTGTCGCTGCTGAGATCCCGAAGGCCGGGGAAGGAGTCCGTGGACGAGGGCGAGGAGGTGGAAGAGGAAAAGGGGGATAAGGAGGATGAGGAGGATCAGGTTGCCGAGGGTGATGAAGAGGATGAGGAGGATCAGGATCCCAAGGGTCAGGGTGTCGTTGATGATGATGAGGATGATGGAGATGACGGGGAGGGAGCTCAGGAAGGTGCTGGCGAAGGCACAGCAGGAGAGGCGGTTGGGGTCGGAGATGACCTTCCGCCTCTACCACCTTTGTCGACGCCATCACCTGAGAGGAAGGCTCGTTCTCATCGGAAGAAGAGGAAGTTAAGCTTTCTGGACAGTCCGCCTTCTCCGGATAAATATGCCCCTAGACCAGGGTTCGAATTCCCCCTGTATCCTTTAAAAATCCGGGGTCGATCAGGATGTACCCCGACGATGTCAAAGATATCGGCCCTCTTCCTCCTGTACCGGGCGAGGAGAGTCGGGTGAAGATTCGGATGGACGGCATTCCGTGTATTTTGAAGGCGGACTATCTTCATATCCTGAGGGCTGCCTACTTCATTCCTCGGGAGTTTAAAGTCTTTATTCTGAGCCCCGGCATTCGACCCACCACAACTCTTGCACCAGGCTATTGTATCTTTCCCGAGGATGCCTTCGTCTCGGGACTGAGGCTGCCACTGCACCCCTTCGTCAAGAGGGTTTTAAATTAGGCGAAACTAAGCCCAATGCAGTATGGCCCAAACTCCTGGAAGCACTTGATTTGTTTCATTCTGAAGTGCCAAGAGAAGGGCGTAAAACCGAGGTTGACCTACTTCTGAGCCATCTTAGGGATCTGCTCGCTCGGCGATGCGGAGGGGATATTTTACTTCTCTCCTAGGCTGCATAAAAAGGTGATGCACGACCATCCGGAATCCATCAAAGGGTGGAAAGAAAAATACTTCGTGGTCCGGAGCGAGAAGTCTTGGGGGATTCCGACCTCGTGGAATTTCTTCAAGCCGAACCACAAACCTCCAAAGCGTAGTGACTTGACGAAAAGGAGTGGAAGAGGGTTGAGAAAATTGTTGGGGGGCACAGCATAGCGTGGCCTCGAGTGACGGAGCTACACCTGGCCCGGGCCGGACTGAGCCCAGCCGACTCTAGTATGTTTTCGTTCTGAATTTTTGCATCTTTCTGCCTTCATGTTAACGATAGCCCCTCTTCTTTTATTTTTGCAGAGATGACTTCCCAGCAGGTCGATGACAGGCGCGCCTTGTTAGCTGTCGCCGAGAAGGCGAGAGCGGAGAGGGCGAAGAAGGCGGAGCAGGAGAAGCTGGCCGCCCAAGGTAGGGGGTCCGGCAAGGGACCAACCCCGGTAGCCGAGGAGCCTTCTCCCACGAAGAAGGCCAAAAGGCATCAGCCCCATACGCCGAGGGCTCCTCGGAGTGCGGGGGGCAGTTCGAGCAGCAAGAAGACTGTAGAGGCCCCGGGGCAGAGGCTTCCCCCACCTCGGCCCACTGCCGAGCAGATGGTGGGGCAACAGGGGCTGCGACCCTTTGCCCCCGACTGGTCGATTGTTCAGGGGGACTCCCTGCTCGAGGGTCTTGTGGCCATCGAGTTTGTCAGGAAGGCCGCCACCGAGTGGGATCGGGTGGCGCTGGCAACACAGACGTCTGAACAGGCCTTCATGCGCTGGTCTTAGGCATCGATCTCGGCAAGTGCTGAGACTTTGTATTTGTATTTGGTTTGGATTGCGACGGTGTTTTCTGACCTTTTCTCCTTCGGACAGGCGATGTTCCACGGGCAGCACTTCCAAAAGTGCTTGGAGAAGGAGGTCATTGTGGAGAGGAGGAACGCGGAGAAGTATCTCTGCGAGTTGAACAAGGTGAACGACGATCTGAAGGTGGCTCAGAACATGGCGGTCATCCACGAGGCCCAAATGGCTTCAATCTTCGAGCATCACAAGAAGGACGTGGATCGCCTTAAGGAGAGGATTAAAGAGGAGGCGGTGAAGGGACGGAAGGCCTTAGAGAGGATGCAGGCTGCCTCGGCGGACGCCCTGATCATGGCGCAGGACGAGGCATACGACCGGGCCAAGGAGCATTTTCAGAGGATTTATCCAGAGCAGAATGTGGACCACCTCCACTACGGTTGTGAGTCGGACCTTCCGCCGACTCCCGGTGGTGAGGAGATGGGGGGCGACCAGGCTGATGAAGAGGTACCCCCCCAAGCATAGACTATGTTTTTCTTTCTTTTTTGAATGCATATGCCTCTTGCGGACTGGCCACCGCAGTTTTGTATCACCATCTTTGAAAGTAATGGAAGATAGTTTTTTGGCCGAGGCTTCGTAACTTGCACATTTTCTAGTTCTCCTTTGTGATTGTTTGTTTTCTCTCGTCTTTTGATAGATGCACGAGGTCTTGGTTGTCGACCCTATTTTCGCAGAGGAATCCCTGGTCCGAGCTGGGAAGGAGGCCTTGGAGGCAACTCTGGCTCACCAGCGAAAACAGGCTCGGGACCGAGCGGTCGTAGTCAATTATTTCTTGAACAAGTCTAGGGAGCTCGGTCTGGAGGTGGCTCGTCTGAAGAAAGCTATAGCCGACCGGGACTGGTGGGTAATCGAGACGGACTGGTCCATCTCAGGTGCCTCGAGTGGGCGGTCAGCTTCGGAGTCTTTCCTTCGTGAGGCCGTTGTTGAGAAAGAGTTGGATATCCGCAGACTGAAGCTGGTGTTGGGCGTGGGTTTGATCGAGGAGGCGAGCAACTCGACCCTGGGGCGGTCTCCGACATTTTTATTGGAGGGTGCCCAGCCTGAAGATGCGGGAAGCTCGGTGGCAGGGTACTCTTCCCTGGTTGGTTCAGCCGAGCATGAGAGGTGCCCTGAAGGGAGTGCCGAATTCGAGTTTTAAGCCGGATGTGAGTGAGTTGTAAGCTATGCATTGTCTTTGTACCGATGTTCATTGAGTTGTAAGCGATGAGTATAATAAGAACATTCGATTTTCTGAACCCTGATAGTCTTAGTGGGCGAGGATGGTCGCCGAACTCGGCACACAGGGGGTCACCGCCAAGGTGACCTGGTGCAGCGGGCGCCTACGCAGTGGCTTTGATCGTTTCGATAGTCATTAATGGTGACGTTTCGCCTCCCAATAAGAATTAATGGCGACATTTTGCCTTCCGCCGTTTGGGATTCCCAGGTGCAATAACTGCGCGTCTTAGGGGCTATATAACCCCCACCCCCCCTCGTTGGTTGTCAAGAAGAGTGGCTGATCTGTCGCTTGACTTGGGTGCCTGCCGAAGGTGGGCGCTCTGAAATCAAAACTTTTCCGAGGACTCCGGATTGGAGGCACACCAATCACCCTCGAACAATTCAGGGTTTGGGTCTCGAGGGCCGTAAGACCCCGGGTTGTTCGTTGGTGAGTGGTGGGCTACCAATTGGTTCGGAGCATCGGAGAGAGCCGAGGGTTGGTGGCTCCCCTGCCATCCTCGAACAATTCAGAATTTTGGCTTGTGAGGGCTGTAAATCCCGGGTTGTTCGCGGGCGAGAGGAGGGTCAACGGAAAGACTCGGGGCGTCTGCCGATGGTGGACGCTCTAATCCTTAATGAAATTTTGCTGATGTATGGGCGTGGCTGGCAGTTGCCGCTGTGCGCTTGGGATGGTCGGCTTGAAGAAGCCCAACCCATGCCAGGGGCAGATGCCGAGCTCCTACACCGGGGAGAAAGCCAGTAATGGGTGGCGGAGGTCGCCACTGAGTGTATCGACCGAGCGGCTTTGAAGAAAGCCACTGCCTTGCTCGGGGCGGACGCCGAGCCCCCACACCTGTTCTCAGGAAGACGGTATGGGTGTGGTTGGCGGTTGCCGCCTCGCACACAGGTTGGTGGGCTTGAAGAAGCCCCAACCTATGCCAGGGGAAGATGCCGAGCCCCCACCCCAGGGAGAAAGCCAGTAGTGGGCGTGGCTGAAGGTCGTCACCGAGCGTATTGGTCGAGGTGCTTTGAAGAAAGTCCCGGCCTTGCTCGGGGTCGACGGCGAGCCCCCACACATGTTCTCAGGAAGGCGGTATGGGTGTGGCTGGCGGTTGCCGCCTCGCGCACAGGTCGGTGGGCTTGAAGAAGTCCCAACCTATGCCAGGGGCAGATGCCGAGCCCCCACACCCGGGAGAAAGCCAGTAGTGGGCGTGGCTGAAGGTCGTCGCCTAGCATATTGGTCGAGGTGCTTTGAAGAAAGCCCCGACCTTGCTCGGGATCGACGGTGAGCCCCCACACTTGTAATCAGGAAGACGGTATAGGTGTGGCTGGCGGTTGCCGCCTCGCACACAGGTCGGTGGGCTTGAAGAAGTCCCAACCTATGCCAGGAGCAGATGCTGAGCCTTCACACCGGGGAGAGAGCCAGTAGTGGGCGTGGCTGAAGGTCGTCACCGAGCGTATTAGTCGAGGTGCTTTGAAGAAAGCCCCAGCCTTGCTCGGGGTCGATGGCGAGCCCCAACACTTATTCTCAGGAAGATGGTACGGGTGTGGCTGGCGATTGCTGCCTCACACACAGGTCGGTGGGCTTGAAGAAGCCCCAACCTATGCCAGGGGCAGATGCCGAGCCCCCACACTGGGGAGAAAGCCAGTAGTGGGCGTGGCTGAAGGTCTTGCCGAGCGTAATGGTCGAGGTGCTTTGAAGAAAGCCCTGGCCTTGCTCGAGGTCGATGGCGAGCCCCCATACTTGTTCTTAGGAAGACGGTACGGGTGTATCCGAGCGCCGAGCCGTAAGCCTGTAAGGGAAGCTTTTCTGGCTCGCGAAGCCATTCAAGTGCCGAGCCGTAAGCTTGTAGGGGAAGCTTTTCTGGCTACGGTGTTATCCGAGTGCCTAGCCAAAAGCTTGTAAGGGAAGCTTTTCTGGCTCGCGGTGCTATCCGAGTGCCGAGCCGTAAGCTTGTAAGGAAAGCTTTTCTGGCTCGCGGTGCTATCCGAGTGCCGAGCCATAAGCTTGTAAGGGAAGCTTTTTTGGCTTGCGGTGCTATCCGAGTGCCGAGCAGTAAGCTTGTAAGCGGAGCTTTTCTAGCTCGCGGTGCTATCCGAGCACCGAGCCGTAAGCCTGTAAGGGAAGCTTTTCTGGCTCGCGATGCCATCCGAGCGCCGAAATATGTTTTTTAATGGGAATCAAAATGAAGCAAAAACTTGTTTTAAGAAAGCTGGCATATTTACAAGATTTTGAAATCTTACAAAAATAAGGCACGACGTGCCGATTACATTCTTCATAATTTACATGGGGTGGAGGCTAATCCCCTCTTCCTAGGAACTTGATGAGGTGCTCCGCATTCCAGGGCCACTTGATGGCCTTGCCTTCTGAGTTGGTTAGGCGGTACGTGCCCGGACGCACGACCTCAGATACTCTGTAAGGGCCCTCCCAGTTTGGGGCCAATTTCCTTTCTGGCCGGGATTGGATATCGCTAGCTTCCGGAGAACGAGGTCTCCGAGTTTGATGTCGGTGGGACGCACCTTCTTGTTGTAGAACCTTTCGATCCTTTGTTGGTAGATGCTCCTTCTAATGGCGGATTTTTCCCTGACCTCGACTATGAGGTCCAGGTCGGCCCGCAGCTATGGAGAGTTGCTCGCCTCGTCGAAGGCCATGAACCGGGGCGAAAGGATCCCGATTTCCAGGGGAATGACAGCCTCCGTGCCGTAGGTCAGATTGAATGGCGACTCTCCCGTGGGGATTCTCTTCATCATCCGGTGGGCCCAGAGAACGCTCGACAGCTCATCGACCCATAAACCCTTGGATGAGTTGTCGAGTTGTTTCTTGAGGCCATCAAGGATTTGGCGGTTCGCGTTTTAGGCCTGACCGTTGGACTGGAGGTGGCATACTGAGGAGAAACACTTCTGGATCCCGAGATCTTCACAGAATTTACGAAAATGCTTACCCGCAAATTGAGTCCCATTGTCCGTGATGAGCATCTGTGGGATCTGAACTGACAGACGATGTGTTTCTAGAAAAACTATTGGGTCTGTTGCTCGGTGATCGTTGCTAATGGCTCTGCCTCGATCCACTTTGTGAAGTAGTCGATCGCCACTATGAGAAACTTCCTTTGGCCCGTTGCCTTCGAAAATGGGCCTACCAGATCCATCCCCCACATTGCAAAGGGGGGCGGACTGGCCATGGAACGGAGATTTTCTTGCGGAGCCCTCTTCACGGGGGAGAACCGTTGAAAGGGACTGCACTTCTTCACTAGGGCGAGGGCGTCTTGCAGCATAGTGGGCCAGTAGTACTCGTGATTCAAAGTCTTTTGCGCTAGCGAGCGGCTTCCCATATGGCATCTGCCGATCCCCTCGTGTAGCTCCTTGAGGGCGTACTTTGCTTCATCATGGGTCAGGCAGCGGAGGTAAGGTCTGCCATCCGTTGTTGTGTAGGACCTTTTGAAGAGGGTTGCGTCAATTATGGCGAACCTTTCTGAGTGGACCTTGACCCGCCTCGCTTCGGCCCGGTCTTCGAAGAGCTCTCCTTTGATTAGAAATTTCTTGATAAGAGTGGTCCAGTCTTCGGGAGGAGCTCCGTCTTCAACGCATAGAGCCTCAGGGAAGTCTGTGCTCGGCTTCAGCAGGACTTCAATCAGGACGGTTCGGTCTAGGCCTTCAAAGGATGAGGAAGCTAACTTTGACAGGGCATCGGCCTGGGCATTCTGCTCCCTGGGGATCCTTAAGACGGCCGACTCGTCAAAGGACGTTAATAGCCGGTAGACTACGGCCAGGTATCTGATCATCCGATCGTCACGGGCCTCGTACTCCCCAGTGATCTGGTTGACCACAAGCTGAGAGTCACTAAAGGCCCTGATTTGTCTGGCACCGGCCTGATAAGCCAAGGTGAGCCCGGCAATCATGGCCTCGTATTCGGACTCGTTGTTAGAGGCTGGAAAGTTGAGGCGGAGGCAGTATTGAAGGAGAAAACCGTCTGGACCCCGCAGAATGATGCTTGCACCACTCCCCGCTTCGCAAGAGGAACCGTCGACGTAAACTTCCCACGTCTGGTCGGCTTCCTTGCTTGTCGGCTGCTCGGAGATGGTGCATTCTGTGATGAACTCGGCGAGGGCCTGCCCTTTGATGGCCATCCTTAGCTGATAGCCGATGTCATACTGACTGAGCTCAATCGACCACTTGACTTGTCGTCCCGAGCTCTCGGGCTTATAGAGCACAGCCTTCAGGGGTTGATTCGTGAGCACCTAGACTGAATGTGCTTGAAAATATGGACGGAGCTTCCGTGCGGCCATGACCAAAGTGTATGCTACTTTCTCCATCCTGGAATATCTGGTCTCGATGTCGAGCAGGACCTTGCTCTCATAGTACAGAGGCTTTTGGACTCCTTCCTCTTCTCGAACGAGGACGGCACTGAGCACGTTCTCTGAAGCCGAAAGGTAGAGCCAGAGTGTCTCACCTGGTTCGGGCTTGCTGAGGAGAGGAGGATTGGCGAGGTACTCTTTTAATTGGGTAAAGGCCTCTTGTTGCTGAGTACCCCACTCGAACCCTCCGGTGCCTCGCAGTGCCTTAAAGAATGGAAGGGACTTTTCTCCACAATTGGATAGGAAACGGCCGATGGCCGCCAGTCTTCCCATTAGCCTCTGGACTTCTTTGATGTTCCTGGGAGGGGCCATGTTTATTATGGCCTGGATTTTTTCGGGGTTTGCCTCGATGCCGCGCTGGCTGACGATGAACCTGAGGAACTTTCCCGAGGAGACACCGAATGCACACTTCGCCAGATTGAGCCTCATGTTGTGGGTTCGAAGGACCCCAAAGGCCTCTTCCAGGTCGGCGACGTGATCCCTTTCCCGCTTGCTTTTGATGAGCATGTCGTCGACATACACCTCCATATTATGCCCAATTTGATTCTTGAAGACTCAGTTAACGAGTCTCTAATACGTAGCACCGGCGTTCTTTAGCCTGAAGGGCATGACCCGGTAACAATAAAGCCCTTGGTCCGTAACAAAGGATGTCTTGGCTATATCGGGAGGGAACATCCGAATCCGGTTATAGCCCGAGAAGGCATCCATGAAGGATAGGAGCTCGTGATCCGATGTGGCATCGATAAGAGCATCGATGCTGGGAAGAGGGAACGGATCCTTGGGGCATGCCTTGTTGAGGTCGGTGAAATCTATGCAGATCCTTGGGACACGCCTTGTTGAGGTCCCTCTTCTTGCTATTGTTGTTGGTCGGCCGAGGGGGGAATTGCACGAGGTCCCTGTCTTCGATTTCTAGGAGGATAGTTGATACGTTCTGCATCAGCAGAGTGTATCTCTCGAAGCGAGGGACTGGGGGGACCCTTTTCGGGGTGCCCCCATCTCTTGGGACTTTCTTTGCTGACTCGGCTTCGTCGGCATTGCATTTCCCCTTCCCGAGAATTTCTTTTGAGTCTTCCGGGTTCAGGGCCTCCTCAGCCCGGATGTATTTTTCGACACGATTCAGGAGGTCTGGGAAATCTATCGGAGGCTTCTTCGCCAGGGAGGCTTTCAACTGGCCATACCGGACATTGTGTTGGAATGCTGCTGAGGCAACTCCTGGGACGAAGGAGGACACCGACCTTGCCTCAGTGGTGAACCTTCGGACGAATACCCGGAGCGACTCCCCTTCCTTCTGCCGGAGGCTGAGTAAGGACGCACTTGTCGTTTCGGCCTTTTGGCTAGTCACAAAGTAGGCGAGAAAGTTGCCCTCCAATTGGTCGAAGGAATAGATGGAGCCGGGGGTGAGCTTGGAGAACCATTCCCGAGCCAGACCCCGGAGGGTGGCGGGGAAGGCTCGGCACATGAGGGGATCCGATGCACTGTGAATCATCATGAGGGTTTTGCAGCCCTCCATGTGATCAGCAGGATCACCCTCACCGTCATAAGTCTGAAATTGAGGTGGACGGAAGTTCCGAAGTATCTCTGCCTACAGGATGGGGGTTAAGAAAGGAGGTTGAATGGGCCTGTATCCCTGGGCCGGCCTCGGACCGCCGTCGCCGAAGTGGTCGAGGCGGTCTTCCATTTCTTGGAGGCGCTTCAGGATGTCGTTGTCATACTCCGTTAGGACTGTGGGATGCGAGATATGTTGGCCTCGGCATTCGAATGTGTGTGAGAGCGATGGACCGTTTCATTGGCGGAGGTCCCTCGGATGGCCTCCATGATTTCTTTCCGGAAGTCTTGGAACTCCTGGTGAGTGACAGGAGCTTGCTCAGCTCGATTTTGCTGAGCCTGCGGCCGCCGTCCTACGCGGCTGAGTGCCGGTCCCCGCCCTAGGGACGGGGGTATGGGATGGTTCGGGGCCAAGTTGAAAGTAGCCCCTCCCCTGGACAGACTGGCCTGCCGGTTTTGGATTATCCCTCGGAGGTCAGGCTGGACTGGTCGGGAGGCACCCGTTTGGTGTCCGTAACTGACCCCCGGGTTGTTGGATCCATGAGCGTCGGCGGCGGCACCCTGAGGAGGAGCGTCCTGCCGACGCGCAGAGGTAACGGCTTTTCTGGCCTTGGGTGCCATATTAGGTCGGGTAGACGGGGTACCATTGATGGCTGAGCTCGGGTCGGCATATGCACTAGAAATTTTCCACAGACAGCACCAACCTGATGTGGTTTGTTTTTGGGAGGCGTGTGGATGCACCAGGTGTGAGTTCTTACTCGATTTGTATTGGTGGAGGAAGCTCCGGTGCGGACGACCCTCAGCTGGACGAACGGTATGGAAGTAGGCGGTAGTGAGGTGGAGGCTGAATGCTCGGCTCGAATTGGGAGGCTCGGATCCGAGGTCTCGTGTACTTACAGACGGTCTAGGAACACCGGGGTTGGTCCCGGTGGCAGACTCTCTGACGATCTAGTCAGCTACTGAGAGAGAGTAACAGTAACTAGGGTTTTAGGTGGGAAAGATTCATTACCTGGATAAGGGGTGGAGGGTCTGGTATTTATAGGAGAAGCCAACCGGGTCTGGACCCGTTTGGGGCCGGGTTTGGACCCGGTTGCCCGTGGGCCTGAAGCGGTGGAATCCCGAGCGGTATAGGGCTGACGTGGCAGAGGCCTGGGCGGTTTCCAGGCTGACATGGCAGAGACCCGGGCGGTTTTCTGATGCTGACGTGGCGGATTCGGATGATCCGGATATGCACGTTTCCTGAGGGGATCCTGTGGCCCAGGAGGGGCCACGTCATCCGACCCATATCAATAGTCAATAAGTGGTTTGTTATGCTGCGATTAAATTGATAATAGAGGCACATCTCTCAAATTGGGTATTTGTTATGCGATTTTGATGTTATAGATGAAGTCACAGTGTATGTTTTCCAAGGGTATAGGATGATGTCTATCCTATGTTTATCTATGTTTATATGTTTAGGGTTATACTCATTATCCTCAAGAATTCTAGCAATACTGCACTGTACTTAAAATCACATTTTTTTATCGTTTAACGGTGGGTTGAATGCCCCTCGCATTCCATTAAAAAGAATTTAACAAAACATACAACCAAAAATAAGGCTTATGAAGTTCAGATCCTAACAGGCTGGGTTCTAGAACTCATACACCCCAACCAACAAACAAAAAATACAGGGCAGTCTAATCCTACTGATCGGCCGACCTCGTTAGAGCAATTTTTTTGTTCCAATTTGAGCTCACTCTCTCACTCTGTCTCTCATTTGTAAACAGTTTATCCCCCGTAACTATCGTGCGATCGCCTCCGTCGCCCCGAGCAGTGACCCAAACGTCAACACTATGCACCATATGAGAGACACCGCAGGCACTCCACCAATCTGACATCTCTGTCCAGATTGAGTCCTCGTTCTCATCCCCTCACTTAACCCTTGTTGACTTTCACTGCCATTTCGCAACGAAGGCAGACTTTGCACCTAACCCCTTCAAGCCCCCTGACATGAGAGAGTACAAAGACACCCTCATTTTGACCAGACCAAGTCAAAATAGATCCCAAACTATAAAATTGCCTGGCGCCCACACCAACTAGAATTCATTTCACTGTGAATTGTAAATCGGTTGTAATTTGGATATTAGGAAAACTTAAAATCACCTTTTGAGTACACAAAAAGGGGTATTTGTTATGCAATACTGTGACATCATCAAATAACTAGAAATAAGAGTACCAAGGTCTATGCAATATTGTACATATTTATATGTTTATATGTTTATATGTTTATCTATGTTTATCTATGTTTATATGTTTATATGTGTTTACATGTCCATGGATGTATCTATGTTTATATGTGTGTTCCTTTTTTTTCTTTTTTTATCGTTGTATGTTTATATATTATACCATGCGAGACCATTATATTATATCTATATATTATGCAATTTCAAAGGCCTATTGTTAAATTTGAATATTGAATAATCAAGAGATTGGTGTTATTGACAAATTTTCAACTATTTTGTTTGTAACAGTATGTGTGAAGAATCAAAGATATAGTGTCACGCCCCGCTTCCCAAAAACACGGAATACGAGCGCGTGACAAAGTCCAGCAAATAATTTTCATCATTCATGAGCCGTAGGATCGACTCAGCATCATAACAAGAATATAACAAAATGTACACAACCACGCATGCATGAATAATTTATTAAACAACAAAAAATAATTGAAACAAAATAATAATATCCCAATAGTTTTTAAGTCTGGATCAAAAGATAAAACTCGGTACTATAAGCACGTTACAAGGTTCATACAGCAGAAGAAATAAATAACACAAAGAAAACAAATATTTTAAGCAAGTCCTTTTCCCAAGCAAAGCCTAGAATACCTGCTCACCAATTTCTGCAGGCAACTCGTCTCCAAAGTCTGTATATATAAATATAAAAAGGAAAAAAAATAGAGAAAACAAGACAAACGCCTTTAGTTCAAGTTAGGGTCGCAAATAGTAAAACAAATACAAGAAATATGGAACAAAATTTGGAATCAAGAATGTAATAGGGATGCAACAAGTAGTAGGAATTCAAGAAATTAGCTAGCAAGAAAGACAACTCGAGTGACAAGATTGGGTAACAAATACTAGTAGTAGAACAAGTGGCTAGTGAACATGTAATGGTGTCAAGCATTAAGTAACAAATATCATGTACAAGTGTTGAGTAACAAGTAACAAGTCTCAAGTGTCAAGTTGTCAAGTACAAGTATCAAGTAGCAAGTGTCAAGTATTATGCTCAAGTATCAAGTCTCATGTATCATGTAATCAAGTATCAAGTAGCATGTATCATGTTCAAGTATCATGTATCAAGTCTTGTAGTTATTACTATCTAGGTAACACTTCGTGTGCCATCCTTTTATCACATGGTTGCTACAGTCAATGTAATTTCGTTTAGGCCTACTGGTGGATTTTATAGAGCGATATACTCAGACATCATGTAACGAGAATTATATCATGTCATGTAATTAGTAATGGATTCTAGAGGTGGCTCCTGTCAACCCCTGACGTGACACTTAGTTCCACGTGTCACTTAGTTCCATACAACTTGTAATCATGTAATGGATTCTAGATGTGGCCCCTGTAGATTCTAGAGGTGGCCCTTGTCAATCTCTAACGTGGCACTTAGTTGCATATAACTTGAAATCATGGGAAACACGAGCCCCCTTCCGAGTACACTTACCTATATTGTCCACTACTATGGTCTTTCCCTTAAACCCTGGCTTGTTATTTATTATTATTATCAAGCAAGCATGGAAGTGTGCAAAACAAGTCAAGTAAACAAAATCAAGAACATGGAACAAGTCTAGGTTAGATAGGGTACATGTTCGAGGGTCAAAACAAATCAAAGTATCAAGAACAACGAGAATTCCAAATCTGGACAACATGACATTGCTGTACCAAAACTTCGATTCCCATTGCTAAAAGATAGCAAATGTGGACCCGTTAGAAGGTCTAGAAACTAGACTCCTGCTCGGTTCCAACGCATATAATTAAGGTACATAAAAGTTGCGGTGACATGTGTCAAAACAGCAAACTATACAGTATTTGTGTTCAGCTAGAATTTGTAAAACTGAGTTTATACATATGAAACAGGGTTGAAACATCATTAATTAATTCTGAGAAAATTAGGAAATGTTCTGTAGGTTGTCCAGTATCAGCATGCAAAATTTCAAGTCATTTACTTACTGGTAGCATAATTAAAATAATTGTAAACTAAAGAGCTGCAGTAGTTTTTATGAATCTGCGATTACCGACACAGCAGCAGTAAAACTGCTATATCTCCTAGACTGTAACTCGGAATTCGAAAATTCAGGATTTTATTGGAAACTATACACTTAGAGCTACATTTGATATTCAGGACTCAAGTTCAGATTTTGGTTTTATCGGGGTCGAAACAGCAAGGCAAGACAGAAACAGAAACCAACGAAAACACTTTTTGTATGAAATGAATCAAAATCTTACTAGTTGTGAACAAGTGTATCAACGAAGATTTGTGACTCTTAGATCATGTAATAGATAAGGCAAAACATGGTATTATCAACGATAAACAAAGAGGAGTCACATTTACAATCTACTTGCAGTATTTTCAAAGAAAAGCTTGTACTAGAAAACAAAATGTAAAAGGAAATGCTTGCCTTGGGGTGTAGACGATGAATCCGAAAAAAGAGCAACGGGAATGGATCCCGGGCGACGTGCACGATCGGCACGGATCTCGATAATGATCAAGATTAAGATGGAGATCAAGCGAATCCAACGGTCGAGATCAAAAATAAAACCTATAAGAATTAGAAGAGTACCAAAAGAGTAACTATACCATGTTTGACAATTGATGAATAAGAACAAAAAGTGAATCAAATGTTTAACTCACCAAGTAGAAGAAGAACGAGACGATCGAGATGATCAAGGGCCGAGATCAAGTGTGATCGATCGATCGGACGTCTGAGATCGAAGATCAAGATCAAGATCAAGATCAAGATGATGATCACGATCGCTATGATCAAAAGAGATCCGACGGTCGAGATTAAGATCTTGATGATGATGATGATGATGGTGATGCGATCAATGGCCGAGATCAACAGATCAAGAAGACGATGATCATGATTGTGATGAACGACGACCGGACGGCTGAGATGCAATCAGATGGTGATGATCAAGATGAAATGATGATGATGGAGATCCGACGGCCAAGAATCAATCAATTAAGATCACAATCAACGGACGGCTCACAATCAATATGATCAAACCCATGATCAACCAGCAACGGAGCATCGGTTTGGCTTGACGACGGGCGGCATGATGGACAGGCAGTGCACTGGATGGCGATAGAGAGGGGACTGCCGCAGGTGGCTGCGATGGAGGGGAGACGAGCACAGGGAGGCAGGCCGGGGGGCTGTTGCGATCAGTGCAGGAGGCACGAGGCAGACGGGGATGGCTGGCGGCGGCTAGAGTCAACAGGGGGAGGTGCACTTCACAGGGAGAGAGAACGGGAGAGACGAAGGGTGAAGGAGCACCAGGAACAGAGGTCGGGGATCGGGGGGGTGGCGCTGTGGTGCAGCGTTGCTGCTGGCATCGGCTGCGACAGGAGACTGTGATAGAGAGGAGGCAGTGCTGCTGGTGGATGGCTGACGTTGCTGTCGAGGAGGGCGGATGAGGTGGAGCACCATTACCGGCGCGACAAGAGGAGGATGGGTAAAGAGAGAGAGAGCGGGAGGTTGAGGAGAAGGGAGAGGAAACGACTGTTGTGTATTAGGTTAAAACAGTATAGGTTAGGGTTAGGGTAGGTTAGGGTTAGGTTTAGTAGGGTATTTATATAATAGGGTTGTGGGTAATGGGTTAATGGATCCAATACGAAATAGGGTAGGGTTTACTTAAAAGACCCAACAAGATAATGGGTTTGGACTTTAGGAAAATACAATAACTAATTAAAATACACAAATTGAGATTTTATAGAAATTTTTATTAATAATAATAAAAACTATAGCAATAAAAATAATAATAGTATCAGCATTAAAAATAACAGTAACAATAATAATACTGAGGACAATAATAATAATAATAATAATAATAATAATAATAATGATAAAAATAATAATAGTACTAATAATAATAATAGAAATCAAAGTGTTAATAACAATAATAAGATTTACAAATAAAATTATCGATCGAAATAGATTTTAATAGAAGATCCGACAATACGTTTTGACAAGAATTTTGAAAAACCGAAAAAAATAATTTGCAAAAATTTTAAATACAAAAATACACAAAAATATGTTTTTGGGTAAGAGGGGTTACATATAGGGAGATTTCTAGTTATTTTGAGGCAAACAAGAACTTTTACATTACATCAGGTATGTTTTATACATTTTTCTGATTTAATCCCTATTATTATTTTTCTCAGTATGTAATGTTCCTTTCTATTGAGATTGTGTTTGGAAGTCTTATTGCATCAAATGCTCGAGCTTGATGTTTGTGTTTTTTTTTAGATTTTTACTACATAATCGTTAAATGTTGATAGATTGAATTATAATTATACAGGAAAAAAGTTGTATATGTGGATAGATTCTACCGAATTTTTTATTGAATGGTATTGATGTTTTATTATATCTCGATAAAGTCTGTGCAATATTGCACAGGGGGTATACTAGTTTATATAAACAAAACTAAGTGCAGTCCCGAGAGAGACTGAGAAAATTAAGGAGAAGACCATTTCACATAATTTAGCTAATTATCCGGTGTCACACACCGCTTCCCAAAATACGGAATACGAGTGCATGACGAAGCCCAGCGAATGATCTTAACATCATTCATAAGCTGTAGGATCGACTCAGCATCACAACAAGAATATAACAAGAGAGGTATATATATAACCAAGCATGCATGAATAATTTATTAGCAACAGAAATAATTGAAAATATGATAATAACATCCAAATAGTTTCAAGTCTGGATCAAGTTAAAACTCGGGAACAACAGCCCGTTACAAGTCCTTAAATAGCAAGAAATAATAATTCAGGAAAACAAATGATTCAAGAGAACAAGTATTCTAATCAAGTCCTTTCTCCACTTGAAAGCTAGAACCTTTGCTCACCAATTCCAGCGGGTAGCTCGTCTCCAAAGTCTGCTTAATAAATATAAAAAGAAAACAGGGAAAAAACAAGAGAAAATGTCCTTAGTGCAAGCTAGGGCAACAAATAGTAAAAACGAGTACAAGTAATGGGGAATTGGAATCAAGAATGTAACAGGGATATAACAAGTAGTGAAAAGAACCATGAACTAGCTAGCAAGAGGAACATCTTAGTAACCAGGTTGGATAACAGCTGCTAATGGTAAAACACGTGTCAAGTGAACTTGTGGGGGTATCTAACATCAAGTGACAAGTCTCAAGCCTAGTGTCAAAATTTTATTTCAAGTGTCAAGTCTCAAGTAACAAGTCATTGAGTATCAGGTAACAAGCCTCAAGTTCAAGTTTCATATTTCAAGTTTCAAGTATCATGTTTCATGTATCATATCATCAAGTATCAAGTTACAGGTGTCATATTTAAGTTTCATGTCCAAGTCTTGTGATTATTACTATCTAGGTAGCACTTCATGCATCCATACTTTTACTACATGGTTGCTACAGTCAAATCAGTTACGTTTAGGCCTAGTAATGGAGTCTGTAGGGCGGCGTACTCAGGTATCAAGTATCAAGCAAGTGATCAACCATGGAATCTAGAGGTGGCCCCCGTAGGCTCTAGAGGTGGCCCTCGTCACCCATGACGTGGCACTTAGTTCTACGTGGTACTTAGTTCCATGTGATCTCAAGTATGTCATGTAATCATATAATGGGCTCTAGAGGTGGCCCCCATAGGCTCTAGAGGTGGCCCCCGTCACCCATGACGTGGCACTTAGTTCTACGTGGCACTTAGTTCTACGTGGCACTTAGTTCCATTTAACATAATATTATGGGAAACACGGGTCCCCTTCCGAGTACACTTATCTATGTTGTCCACTACTATGGTCTTCCCCTTAACCTCGGCTTATTACTTTTTATTATTTTATCAAGCAAGCATACATGTGTGCGAAACAAGTCAAGAAATCAGGGTCATGTACATGGAATAAGTTTAGGGTAGTTATATGGCATAATCGAGGGTCGACCTAAATAAAAGTAACGCGAACAACGAAAATCCCAAATCTGGATAGCACGACGTTGCTGTACCAAAATTGTGATTCCCATTGCTACGAAATAGCAAAAGTGAATCCGTCAGGAGATCTAGAAACTAGACTCCTGCCCGGTTCCAACGCATATAATTAAGGTACAAGAAAGTGGTGGGAACATGTGCCAAAACAGCAAATTACACAGCTAAAGTATTCAGGCAGAATTTGTGTATTTGTATTTATACATGTGAAACAGTATTGAAATAATGTTAATTAATCCTAAGAAATTTTGGGGAGGTTCTCTAGGGTGTCCAGCAACCGCATATAAAATTTCAAGTTAAGCGCCTGCTGATAACATGGTTAAATTAATTTGCAAAGTAAAGGTGTGCAGCAGTATTGCGAATCTGCGTCTACCGACACAGCTGCAGTAAAACTACAATAACTCCTAGACCGTAACTCTGAATTCAAAAATTTCGGAGGCTATCGACATCTAGACATCTAGAGCTACATTTACTATTCCGGAATCGGGTTCCAATTCTGATGTCAAAGGGGTCAAAACAGCATAATAAGATCCAGGACAGTAACATGTGGAAATATCTTACTAGTATAGGTTACATGAAAATTGGTTATTAGGCGTCTAGGTTAATGTGTGATATAAATACAGGAAAATGGTTATCAAAACAGCAAGTAATAATTATTTTTCAAGTCAAAATGGTTGCAAGATCATCAAATACAAGATATAACATATGTTTACAAATCTAGGGCTCCTTAATTTCATGTGTCCATGTGTTCAGGGGGTAAAATGAGTCCAAGTAGTTATAATATAATACAATGAAATTATTGTGACTCTTAAGATTATAAAATTGAGGAGGTTTAATATTTGATCAACAACGACAGTCAAGGAGGAGTCACAATTTCTAACTATTTGTAGTATTTTCAAGGAATGCTTGTACTGATCAAAAATGTATACAAGAGGAATACTTGCCTTAATTGACGACGAATAGATCTGTTAGTTGAAGAAATAGGGTCGAAAAATCCCGGGCGAAGTCTCCCAAAAGCACGTGTGAAAATCAACTGTAGAGTGAAAATTTCTCCACACCAGATCGGCCAAACAGCGTATAGCAAGTCGGGATTTGGCGCGGCAAAACAGCGAACACCGAACACAATGAATCAAAATCCTCCTATGCAGCGGATCTGCGCCATAACAGGAAACAGCGATGCTGGATTCGCTGTGGCCGAACACCGAACAGCTATCAGACTGGGCTCGATCGCATGGATCTTGATGCGATCCGATGGTTGAGATCGAATCCCGCCAATCCCGTTCTTCTTCTTCTTCGTTCTCTTCTTCGACGAAACAGAGAACGAGAGAGAATGGCGACGGCGGGGTCTTCGACGATGGCGCTACGTCGAGGAACGACGCGGCGATGGGGTAGCACGGCGGTGATGGCTGTGGCGGCGCGACGTCGAGGAGCGACGCGCGGCGATCCTGTTTGTGGGTTTCGAAACAGGGGAGGAACGAAGGAGTGGTTCGGGGAGTGATTGCGGCGTGGACGGAGGTGGAGAGGAGGTCGAGGGAATGAGGATGAGAGGGTGAGGGGATGGTGCAGTGGTCGGAGATGGTTAAATGGGTTTCGGAGGTCGAGAGTTGGGTTCAGAGTTTCGATGGCGTATGGTGATGGCGGTGAGGTGGTTGACAACGAGATGATGGTGGGTGTTGGCGATGGTGTTGACGAAGGTGAAGGGGACGGTCGGAGTAGGGGAAATGGATCTGGCGATGGGTATTTTGGTCGAGCGGATTGAGAGAGGACGAGGGAGGAAGAAAATGAGAGGGGCGGGGATGATTAGGTTAACACAGTAGTTAGGGTAGGGGTTAGGGTTAGGGTAGGGTTATATAGTTAGGGTTTCGGGTTTTGGGGTATCTGTTTCGAGAGGGATCCAACTGGAGAATTGGTCAAAATGTGATAAAATGGGGAATTAGAGATGAATGAGAAGAAATAGCCATTTCTTCATAAATAATGACACAATGAGCACACAAATGAATTCGATAAAAGGACCAAAAATTGAGTCGAAAATAATTTAATGGTTTTATTCAATCAGAAACAAAATACAGGATGTCAAATCGATGAAGGAGTACAATGAGGCAAAATACAGTATAAACTACAAATACGGAAAAATAGGAGTTACATCCGGTATCCCACATCCCAATTATCTAAAACTAGTATTTTTCACGTGCGATGCACGTTTTGATAAAGAGTTGGAGTTAAATGTGCGATACAAGGAAGCCAACAGTAATTAGCACGTGCAATAAATGCTTAATTTTAAAAAAATGGAGCTGAACAGGCGATGCACATATTTTTTAAAAATTAAGAAGAAAAAACTTTGATGTGTACGTGCGAAGCACGTGTTGAAAAATAGATTTAAAATTGCACATGTGATGTACATGTTTATTTGATGACAAAATTGGAGTTTCTTTTGAGACAAAATAAATTTAAAAATTATTTATTTGTGACAAACTCTTCCATTAAATAGTATGTAGATATATTATATTATAGATAGATAGATGGATATTAATTTACACATATGACGTATATTTAATATTAAAAATTTATATAAGTAAAAAACCTGACATAGTGAGGACTCAAACCTGAGACTTCCTTCATGTTAGTTATGCACGTGCAATGCATATGTTGGTAGATTGACAAATGACACTAAGGTCTTCTCCCATTATAATATGTGACAAAAAAAAATTTAAAATTTATTTATTTGTGACAAACTCTTCCATTAAATAGGAAGTAGATATATTATATTATAGATAGATAGACGGATATTAATTTACACATATGAGGTATATTTAATATTAAAAATATATAAGTAAAAAACCTGACATAGTGAGGACTCGAACCTGAGACTTTCTTCATAGTAGTTATGCACGTGCAATGTACATGTTGGTAGATTGACAAATGATACTAAGGCCTTCTCTCATTTTTGCCACTCTGTAATTACACATACAGAAAAAAATAAATAAATAAATAAATCTTGAATTACACTCCCTCCAGAGTCCAGACATGCTGATGTAGCGTCTTGCTGCTGAACCGAGGTGTAATCAGAATAGGACTTATTTGATGACGGATCCTATTGTCATGTAACTTAATAGATGAGATGAAGTTCGTGCTTGCACATTTGACAAAGGTTCACTTTGGTCTTCCTCTTTTGACAGGCAAGCTACTCAGTCGGATGAGCTGATTGGAGATCGGTTATCAGGATCACTCAGTGCATCTTAGCTGAGCAATTTCGGAAGAATACTAAGAAAAAGCCAGGAAATCATCTCATGCTTATCTCTGTACAGGTTCAGTGATGACTTGAATGAGAACTTCCCTGTCATAGTAAATGCCTCCCTCGAACAAGAACCATAAATAGTCAGATTATTTAAGCCTAGGAAATGTTTCCGGGTAGTCTTGCTACATTGAGGGTTCAAGAATGATGCATATATATGTTGCCGTTAGTTTATTTCTCTCTTCAGCAAATGTGAAATATATAGTATAGGAGAATCATGAGGATAATACACGAATCAAGTTATTTGTCAGCTGTAAATTACTTGATATGCTTTAGAACTTCGCAGTTCGAGAAACAGAGTTTTCAAAGGTCAGCAAGGAATGAGAAATCATACTATGGTAGTGTATTAGTTAAAACATCATAAATGTATTGAAATACAATATGAGATCAAATTAAACATCACTAGAGTGAAAAGATTAAGATCAACATTTCAAGTATATTGCTTGTATGAGCTCAAAGCTTTATCAGCTCACAGAATAAAAATAATTATATTATCTCAAAGACACTTTAGAAAGAGAAAAAAAAATTGATATTAATTATATTTACCGAAACCTGAGAGACTTCCAGTCTACTTTTCTCTTCCTTGTGTTAGGGTTTTGGACTCAAATACACATAGCCACTGAGTACTTAAAGTTGGAGAAGAAGATGATGAAATAAAGATGCAAGAGAAGACAAGCAGCGAGTAGAAGAATTAATGCAGGCTGGAGAGTTGCGGTCGACCAACCTAGTCTGCTGAGAATTCTTCGAGTGTAAAGGTCCAACAGAGGAGAGGGCGGTCGACCGACCTTGGGGGTGCAGTCGACCGGTCAGCTCTCGGGTCTGGACTTACACGTTGCGGTCGACCAACTTCGGCGGCTGTTTGTTTTTTGGGCTTACGAGTTTAAAGGCCCAATTGCTAGATTTGTGTTTATCTTTTAGGATTTACTTGGGGGCTATATATATGACTTGGAATCAATTTCTGTAATCAAGAGGTGAGCCGTTATCATTGTTCAACTTTAAGAGGGGATTGTGTCAAGTGTTTCAAAGGTGAGAGAGAGGGATTGAGAGTTGTAATCTCTTTTGTAATCTTTGTATTTCTTGGGGAATAAGAAGTATTGGTTATCTCTGCATATTGATTGTGTTGGTGTGAGATCTTGCATATATTGTGGTGGCTTGTTCTTGATTCATCTAATCTTTGGAAGTTTCTATTGCTTGTAGTGTATTTTCATTATTAGCACTACGAGTTGTGGGGTAGATCCTCCGACACCTTGCTATAATACAAATTCTCCCTTGGCCAAATTCACCTCCGTCCCTACACCAATGATAGAGCTGATCAAATTCTAAGGAAAACAATCACCATTATCCAAAAGGAGGAAATGACAGAAGAGTGGAGCGAAACTAATATCATAGCGAACTAAATGAATCTCCTACAGTCCAGGAAACCAATATGACAAGAAGAAAAAACGGAAACTCTCTCTCAATGTATAAGACAAGAATATTCATCAATTTCTTACTGTTAAACTATATAGGTATGGAAGTTCAATGTCCTGAAACAATCAGAACTCTAACGGAAATCTAATGTAATTTACACTGGAAAAAATTTAAACACAAAATAGTTTGTCTATACATAGCAAAAAGAAATACAAGAAACGAAATTTGAGCATAAGAAGTGAACAGTTGTACACTGAGCTATTTTTCTAAGAAGCATGAAATGGTGGTTCAGTTTTCATTTAGAACTTGTAGGTATAGTAATATAACATCTTCCTTATAGAATAGATTGATGATTATGATACCAATTCTCCAACTGAGACTAGCGGTTCTAAGTGTAGTAGCGCTTTGATGAAGCAGGGCGTGACAAGCATGTATGGATTAGCGAGTTAAAAATATCATCAAGCAAATAGTAACATGCTCTAAAATAAGAAATTCGACTTTATAGTAATAGTAGGGAATGAGAACAACGGTGATCAAGGTAGGGGATGATAACAAAACCTCAATTTGGACATGTTCAGGTCATATTGGTGGGTGTCTGCGGTATCTCTCGTGTTAAAGAGCTTGAAGTTGGTGTTTGTGCTATCGCTGGGGGCAACTGCGGTTGAAGTTGCAAGTGGCGGCAACGACAAACGGTGTACAAGCGAGGGGATAAGAGAATGAGCTCAATGCTTGACTTATTCAAGTTAGATTGGGTTGGCACAAGAAACTTGTTTTGGCGAGATCGGTCGACAAGATTAGATTTTGTTGTATTATTTGTTTGTTAGTTGGGAAGTATGAGTTCCATGACCCAGCCTGTTGGGTTTCATGAATTTCATAATCCTATTTTTTAGTTGTATGTTTTGTTAAGATATTTTTAATGGACCGTTGGGGGGGGGGGGGAGGGGGGGGTTTTCTTTGACCCACCGTTTAAAAAAAAATCTCCTAATGATTGTAGTCAACTTTGGCCAGCCTTCCAACAAATTGCAGACTACTCTCCTAATGACTTACATCCTCGATACAATTTTCATCACTAACAGAAAAATTAGCACAAGTTCAAGAGTAAATATTAATTCAAAAAAAAAAGAAAACTGAGAGAGAGAGAAAGAGAGAGAGAGAGAGGGAGGTAAATGAGGGACAACAGCAGCGACGACGAGCACCGACACCTACGAAGTCAACAGGAGCCGGTTGCTCAGTGAGGGGGTGGGAACAGGGAAAGCCACAGGGAGAGATCACCGGCGAGGCAAGGGGAAGGTAGATGGGTGGCGGGATACTCTTCTCCCAAAATTGGCATCGTAACATCCCATATTCAGGGGAGAGGAGGCGGTCACCAAGGAAGAAGAGAGTATCACTATTAGAAGTCACGTTCGTTGGCAACGAATCCCAAGCATACTGCTCTAGCACAGCCTCGATCTCCTAGCAATGGAAAAGGTAGAGGCTTTAATGGTGGGAGAGTCTCCCCAATCTTCATCACCGCTACCATCAACAATCACCACACTGGAGCTCCCCGATCATTATTAAATCACAAAATCCTCCCAAATTGCCTAGAAACATTTTGGAGCAAGAACTCCTCTCAGCACTTCGTGCGCTACGACACAAAGAAAAGCAAACGAATTGGAGGGAGGAGGGAGAGGAGGCTCCTTGGGAAATCTATCGGTCTCGATCCACCAAGAAGCAGGAGCAGCTTAGGGCGAAGGCGAGGGGGGAGATGTGTATGTTTTGCAGTGATTTTCATCGCTAAGAGGAGTGCCTGTTTGGCGTCTTCGTTTGTTTCGAATGTAAAGATCTAGGTCACATGGTTCAATCCTATGCCATTAGAGGTGGGAAGGACACGGGAAGCATGCAGAGGAGAGACGACCACCAGTGAGGAAGGAGTACAGTCACGCAATCATTTCAGTCACAACTTCGATGAAAGATAACCAAGAGTGGCTAAAACCGAAGTTAGGGGTTATTAGGGTGGTGACGGGGTGGCCATCAACAACGGAGGTGATAACATGGTTGAGGATTCTCTCTGGCTCCTTTAATCACCGGAGTTGGGAGCTCCATAAAATACGTGAATATTGGGTTGCGGAGTTTCCAACGACTGACGGGATATCTGCTCTAGCAAGAAGGGACGAAATCAATATCATCGAAGGATGGTTTGGGATTAGTATTAAGCCAAGGGCGGGAGAAGAGGGGCAATCGATCAAGGCTTTCCGGTGGAAACTTGGATAAAATTGGTCGGACTTCCACAACACTACTGGGAATTGGGTGGGTTCCAAGATATTGTTTGAAAGTTAGGGCACCGAATGGGGAGGGGCCAGTTAGTAACAGACTTTCTTCCGAAGACAACAGAAAGCGGGAGGCAACTTGGTCGATGGTGGTCTTGGGCAACAAAACGGGAGGATACAGGGAAAGAGTTGGGTTGATTCGAACAGTGGTGGTTTTTGAACCGGATCGCAGCAGGTAAGCAGCTCTGTTGGATTTAGTGAGGTGTGAAATGAGAGGAGATCCGAAGGAGGGAAACTATAATACCCCAGATTTTTAAATAATGCTTTTAAAATTAATAAATGAATTAAAATGATTTTTTATAATTTAATAAATATTTTTCTGAAAATTTACCTTTTTACACGTGCAAATATTTTATTGGGAAGTTCAAAATCAAAAATTATTTTGGAAAAACTCATTATTTATTATTATATATTATTTTTGAACTTTCTGGATTTTTCTGATAATTATTTGACATATTTGCAAATATTACAAAAAAATAGAACTTTTGTGCAAAATTACCACTTGGAGTGAAAACTCCAGATTTTCGAATTTTTGGGCTGAGCATGATGCCTAGTCAACTCAGGTAAAGATTTTACTTTTTGTTTTAATAAATTTGATTTATTTTGCAAGTTTTGATAAAGAAGAGTCTTTTTGCAAAATTGCCATTTAAAGGGGCAAAAGCGCAAATTTGTTTTTCTGGGTTTTCAAACAATGCCGGCTGATGCTAGAGGGTACTTGTTTTTGTTTTTAAATCCCAATTAAGTTGGTTTTATTTAACTTCCAAGTGGAATGATCTATATATGTAAAGATATATTTTAATAGATGTATTTTGCAAATCTATTCAAAAACCCTAAATACTTGGATTTCCAGCCTATATAGGGTGTGGTGCAGCCGTTTCTTTGCTGCACAACACAAAGGAATTTCTTATTATTATCTTTTTGGAGTTTTAAAGCGAGGATTTTGGTTTTCTTGCGAAAGGAGAGATTTTCTTATTTCTTTATTACCTTCGGTTGATTCTTCAATAAGGTGAGTGACTTGTATTTGTTTTCTTATGATTCTAAGCATGTTGTATGTGATGATTTATCTATTAGAAATCCTGTTAGATGATGGTATGAAGATATAATGAGTTTTGATGAATAAATGAATTAAAAAGTGAAACTTTTTATGAAACTACACTATTGATGACTAAAAACCTAATTTGATGACTTGTGATTGCTAGGAACCTAATATAAATCATGTGTATGTTATTTTCTATCATATGCTTACTGATTTTGATCATGTATATTGAATTGTATGAAGTTATTGTAAGGAAGTAAACAAATTGATTTAAAATGATCTTTACTGTGTGTATATACATATATGCTCTGTTTGATGTTATTGATGAGTGGAACTTGATTATTTACATATTATATTTGCACATAATCATGGACAAGTTAATCTAACCATTAGTAGATGTGTATAACATGTTGGAAGAGGATCTTTGAAGTCTAAAAGATCAAGTTTAGGTTTTTAAACTGGGGTTTGATTTCGGGTCTGATGGGTTTCAGCCGAAAATGTATTTTGAGTTTTGTTAAGCTTTCAATCGAATTTTGATTCATACTGGTGCTGAGATGGAATTGAACTTCATATTATACATGTGCAATGAGATCTTGATGTTACTGATACACAAATACACATACATTTACACCTTCACATTTATATGCATACTGCTTTTGAAGATTTTGTAAATTTTGATGGGTTTTGATTGGATTCTAAATTGTTTGGCACTGAGATGGCTTAACACATTATCCTACCCTTATTTGACGAAGTTTTGATGATTAACTAATACTTAAATTCTTAATCGAATATATACTTATATACACTTTTGCTTATTTTGAAGATTTTGTGAAAAGTTCCTATTTTGAGATCTTGATGAGTTTTGATTAGTTTTATAAAATCCTATATGTTATACAAGTTATATCCAACTATCTCAGGAATTTGGCTTTTACAAATTTGTGTTTTTATGAAGTAAATCAATGTATCAGTAAAACATGCACAACTTTCAAACTGCAGTCTGTAGGGGTCGACAGTCGACTGCCATTTTCCAATAGTCGACTGTCACTGTCCTGAATGATGGTTTTCTTGAGTTTTCGGATTTTTGCAGGACAGTCGACTGGCACTTTTCAATAGTCGACTGTTACTGTCCTGAATGATGGTTTTCTTAAGTTTTCGAATTTTTGCAGGACAGTCGACTGTCATTTTTCAACAGTCGACTGTCATTGCTTTGGCTGATGGATTTCTTAAGTATTCCGATGTGCTTCTTTGAACAATTATTTCTTCAGCATTGAGGGTTATTAATCTATTGTTTTTAAATGACGTTTTGCTACAAATTACCATATTTTACAGAAAGCTATATTTTGTTTCTAATAGAATTTAAATTACATTCTTATGACTTTATTAAGTGAGTTATATGTGTTCCTAACGAATTGATGTTTTGGGTAATATTCTACGACTTTAAAATATGGTTTTCTGTTATTTAATGGTTTTAATATTTTATTTGAATACTAGAATTTTATGAGCACATTAAATGAATTTAAATTTTGTTGATTTAAGAGGTTTACTTATTATAAACATTTTGATGATGGATTTGTAAGTTTTTATTGAAATTTTGGGTATTGATGGTTGAGTTTTGAGTCTTTAGAGACTGAGTGAGACCCTAGACACCGGCAGTTGAGTTTTGTGGTTTGGCCAGTTGTGACTGTGTTGTTGATTAGTTTAGTTCAGTCTGGTAGGGTACACCAACTCTAAGAGATTCATAATTAATTAATTAACTTAACAAGATAAGGACAGGCACTAGATGGTGATTTGATGAAATGAGTGCAAACGTGAGTTATGGACTCTAGGATGATCCAAGGAGTGAGATATTCTTCAGTATTCCAGGACGATGGACGTATGGGCCACAGAGTGATCTGCGGAGTGGGATTGATCTCCAGTATTCCGAGGACGAGAGTGATGCTCATGGGAAGTTTGTGCAATGAGGGTTCCAGGATGACCTGCGGAGTGAGACAATCTCCATTTCCAGGACGATGGACGTAAGGGCCACAGAATGATCTGCGGAGTGGGATTGGCCTCCAGTATTCCAAGGGGGAGAACCAATACTTGCAGAATGTCTAAATCTTATAGTAGTCATAGTAGTAGGATTAGTTGCATAGCGGGGGATTTAACCCTATCAAGTGGAGAACGATAAGGACTTGCACCGGACCTATGTAGAGTGGGATGCATAGAATCCGACAAGTATGCATTAGAGGGTCAGCATATAGCATTGGTGTTTTCTTGACCTGGTTTGTGCATGTTGTTTCCTATTTTTCTACAATTGACACTTAGTCTAGTTTCACTTGATATTTTCATGTTTTATCTATTGTTATTTCTTATTTCATTTTATTCTTGCTGTTAATACATGTTGTTTATGATTCTATGTTTTATGTTTTATTTATGTTGCATTTTTTTTATGTCACTCAAACTATTATGGCTGACCACTATAGTTTTGGAGGTTATGGTTATCTCTAGCCTCATATTTTACAGGTAGGTACCTATAGCTTGGGATTTGGATGCATGAGATATAATTGATGTTATGGCTTATGTAAATTATAAAAGAATGTGTTGTAAAATAAAGAATTTGTAAATCAAGTTGTTTGTTTTCCACTATACTTTGTAAACAATTAATGTAATAAAATTTGAAAATTTTCTCTGTGTTTTGGCTATGTTTACTATTACAATTAAGGTTGAAGCTAGAAATTGTGCCACGTATTTCTGAGATATTATATTGGAAATTCGGGACACTACAGAAACAATCAGCACGTCAACAAATTCTCCTTTGGAAAAGACACTCGTCTAGTCCATCTTCAAGTGGGGCCCATCTACACGCCAGGTCAGCAGCTAGCTAAGTTGCTGACTAAGCACATCGAACCCAATGCAAAACTGCGCGAAGTCTGCCTCCGCACGTGGTAGGGCCTGCCCATGCATCTGGTCAGGAAGTCACGTCCTGCATTGAGCTTCGGGAAAAGCAGCAGGCACCTGAAGTGGGTACGAAAGCAAAAGTGACAAGACAGATGTCACTCGAGCAGTACGAGGAATTTTCTCATAGTGAAAAGACAGGGGTCTGGGTTTGAATTTGAAAGAAAAAAAATCAAAAACTAATCGGCCAAGAAGAGGATATATCGGCCGAAAGATAAAAGAGAAGGCTTCGGGTATAGGCTACGGCCAAATAAAATAACAAGAAAGGGTCTACAATAATTTGGGCCAGAAAAACAAGAAAATACCAAATATTTTGGAGGTGGGGGAAATTCAAGCCGACAATGAAGCTGCCACCGGACAGGGAGACGACGGTGATGAGGAGGAGGAAGGTGATCTTATTTAGAATATGTTAAAGAAGGAAGTGGAAAAAAAAAGTGCAAAGGGGAGGTGAAGAAGAGAGCCAAGGCTATGATAGGGACTTAGGTTACTAGGGAAAAAAAGAGATTTGGAGGGGTCCACATTCGAAAGAAGACAGAGGTCTGGAGAATATATCTGAACCTGCGAAAAGAACCAACAGTAAAGAGAAGAATTGATAAGGCCAAGGAAGGACATAGACACGGCGACAGACTGTGTAACAGGGGGAAAAACTAATGACAATTTAGGAAATCTATCAAAAGGTAAGGAGGCAAAAAAGCAAAGAAAACCTCGTAGGTAAACATGCTCCTCTATCAATTTTTGGTTCAATTCCTGATTCCATGTTAATTCAATTAGCAAATGTTTATAGTATCAATTTGCATCATAACCACTGTGCACACACAAATTACATTGACACAATTAGGACTAGGGAAACAGACAATGTTCGCCAAGTCCAACAAGTTTTAAAGGGGGAGACGGATATGAATTGCTTCTCCCGGGACTTGGTTGAGCAGGTGAGCGCTCATAAAGGAGAGGGGGAGGTAATTATGTTAATGTTTAACGTCCTCTTTTGGAACGTTAAAGGGTTTGGCAAAGCAGCAAAGCGTAGGATGGTTGAGGAGGTTATTAAGGTTAATAATAATGATAATGTTTGCTTAGAGGAAACCAAGTTGTCCCAACCAACAGACATGTTTCTTAGGGATTCAACATTACACCATATTAAGGAATGACGGTTTAAAGGCACTCTAGGAGCGTCAGGGGGGTAATGGTCGGTAACAATACCAGTAATTTCGACTTACTGAATTGTTGGGTAGGTAACTTCATCATATCGGTGGTGGTCAAAAGGAAAGAGGACGAGGTAGTCCACATCAAGGGTAAGTGGAGCTTGCCTTGGCTGTTAGGTGGGGATTTCAACATAGTTAGACGTGCATGAAAGAAAAGGGAGGATAATGGACACACCAGGAGAAAGTTCAATCAGATCATCTCCAGCTTCGTGTTGATTGAGATACCGATCAACGATCGATGCTTTACGTTGCCTAATCATCGTAACTCATCGGCTCTTGCATAGCTTGATAGGATTCTTGTTTCAGATGACTGGGAGAATAAATTCCCGTGGGCAAGAACGTTGGGACGAGGTAGTCCACATCAGAGGTAGGTGGAGCTTGCCCTAGGTGTTAGGTGGGGACTTCAACATAGTCAGATGCGCATTAAAACAAAGGGAGGGTAATGGACACACCAGGAGAAAGTCAATCAGATCATCTCCAGCCTCGTGTTGATTGAGATATTGATCAACGATCGACGCTTTATGTGGTCTAATCATCATAGGTCACCGGCTCTCACAAAGTTGGATATGATTTTTGATCAGTTGATTGAGAGACTAGATTCCCATGGACAATGACGCGTCGTGCATCCGCTTTACATCAGACCATGTTCCCATTATCATCAGCACAGGAGAATAGGAGAAACAAATGATTAAGATCTTCCGTTCTAAGAAGATGTGGCTAAGAAACGGGGATTGCCATGGCCTGGTCAAGGCAAGCTGGGAAGGGGAGGTAAACCACGCGGAACATGCGGCAAGACTTATGAGGAAGCTCTCAAGACTCGGTTAAGAAAATGGAACAAGGATACATTCAAAAATATGTTGCATAGAAAGGAGTCCATACTGAAGGAGATTGAGGAGGTTGAGAGAAAGGGGGAAGTAGGTGGCTTGCAAGACAACCAATTCCGACGGCTGGCCGCATGTAGGTAGGAAATTATAGAGACTTATCGTAAGGAAGAAGCCATGTGGCGCCAACAGTCGAAGGTGAGATAGTTAAGAGAGGGGGACTGTCATGCCCTGCTTCCCAAAAACACGGAATACGAGCGCATGACAAAGCCTAGCCAATAATTTTCATCATTCATGAGCTGTAGGATCGACTCAGTATCATAACAAGAATATAATAAAATGTACACAACCACGCATGCATGAATAATTTATTAAGCAACAGAAAATAATTGAAACAAATAATAATATCCCAAATAGTTTTCAACTCTGGAACAAAAGATAAAACTCGGGACTATAAACCTGTTACAAGCTTTAAGTTGCAACAAATGAAATAAACTCAAATACAAGATAATTATAGCAAGTCTTTTTCCCAAATAATGTCGAGAACGTCTGCTCATCAATTTCAGCAGGCAACTCGTCTCCAAAGTCTGCTTGTAAAAATATAAAAAAGGAAAAGAATAGAGAAAATAAGACAACGCCCTTAATGCAAGTTAGGGCCGCAAATAGTAAAACAAGTACAAGAATATGGAACAAGATTTGGAATCAAGAATGTAATAGGGATGCAACAAGTAGTAGGGATTCAAGAAATTAGCTAGCAAGAAAGACAACTCGAGTGACAAGGTTGGGTAACAAGTACTAGTAGTAAAACAAGTGGCTAGTGAACATATAGTGGTATCAAGCATCAAGTAATAAGTATCATGTACAAGTGTCGAGTAACAAGTAACAAGTCTAATGTGTCAAGTTATCAAGTACAAGTATCAAGTAACAAGTGTCAAGTATTATGTTCAAGTATCAAGTCTCATGTATCATATAATCAAGTATCAAGTAAGCATGTATCATGTTCAAGAATCATGTTTCAAGTCTTGTAGTTATTACTATCTAGGTAGCACTTCATGCATTCATACTTTTACTACATGGTTGCTACATACAATCAGTTACGTTTAGGCCTAGTGGTGGATTTTATAGGGCGGTGTACTCATGTATCAAGTATCAATCAAGTCATGCTCATGAATCGGGTAATCATATAACTAGTTCATGTATCAAGTCATAATCAGACAAGTCATGAATTATAAATATACTAGTTCATGAATCGATTAATATACTAGTTCATGAATCAATTAATAATATACTAGTTCATGAATCAGATAATATACTAGTTCATGAATCGAATAATAATATACTAGTTCATGAATCGGATAATATACTAGTTCATGAATCGAATAATAATATACTAGTTCATGAGGCATGTATCAAGTGGGAAACATGGGCCCCCTTCCGAGTATACTTACCTATATTGTCCACTACTATGGTCTTTCCCTTAAACCCCGGCTTATTATTCATTATTATTATCAAGCAAGTATGAAAGTGTGCAAAAAATAAGTCAAGTAAATATAATCAAGAACATGGAACAAGTCTAGGCTAGGTAGGATACAAGTTCGAGGGTCAAAACAAATCAAAGTATCAAGAACAACGAGAATCTCAAATCTGGACAGCATAATGTTGCTGCACCAAAACTACAATTTCCGTTGCTACAAGATAGCAAATGTGGAACCATCAGAAGGTCTAGAAATTAGACTCCTTCCCATTTCCAACGCATATAATTAAGGCATATAAAAGTTGTGGTAACATGTGTCAAAACAGCGAACTATATAGCATTTGAGTTCAGCCAGAATTTGTGAATCATAGTTTATACACATGAAACAGGGTTGAAACATTATTAATTAATTCTGAGAAAATTAGAGAATGTTCTCTAGGGTGTCCAGTAATAGCATGAAAAATTTCAAGTCATTTACTTACTGGTAGCATAGTTAAAATAAATTGTAAACTGAATAGGTGCAGCAGTTTTTGTGAATCTGTGACTACCGACACAGCAGCAGTAAAACTACGATATCTCCTAGACCGTAACTCGGAATTCGAAAATTATGGATGTTATCGGCAACTAGACACTTAGGGCTACATTTCATTTTCAGGGCTCCAGTTCAGATTTTGGTTTTATTGGGGTCGAAACAGCAAGTAAAGACAAGAACAGCCGCAAGTGTGAATTTCTTTTATATACAAGTTGCATGATAAATGACTATTATGAGTCTAGATTAGTGTGTGATACAAATACGGATGCATTGGGGATCAAATCAGCAAGTCACATGTATTTCTCAACTCTAAAGAATATAAGACTAACACAATACATCACACAACACACGTCCACAAGTCAAGGGGTTCATGTTCAAGTAGTTAGGAGATAAAAGGGTCCAACTAGTTTTGTAAATATATCAACGGAGGATTGTGACTCTTATGATTATGGGATCGATGATAAATAATTTAAGGTCAACAAACGATGAGATAAGGAGGAGTCAACTACTATCTATTTGCAGTATTTTCAATTAAACGCTTGTACTAGAACAAAAATTTATACAAGAAGAATACTTGCCTTGGGGTGTAGACGATGAATCCGACGAAAGAATATCGGGCACGGATCTCGACACGGACACAACGAACGGATCGAACGAACTCACGAACTAATCACAAACACAAACCAACGAACGGATCACGATGACGATCAATATCAAGATGATCAAACAACGATCGGACGGATCGGTACGGATGAGATCAAGATCAAGATCAATATCAAGATCAACAAGACCAGACAGTCCAGATCAAGGTGATGATGAAGTTGATGATGATCACGATCAAAGGGCCAAGATCACCCCGATGGTGACGATCAAGATGATGATCAAGGTAGATCCGACGGGTAGATCCAAGAGCAATGATGATCAAGATCGTTCGACGATCGGACGGCCAAGATCTAGGAGATCAAGATCAAGATCTAGATCACCAAGGCGATTGGACATCTCACACACAGTGATCATAACCCAACAAACAGTAACTCCATCAATGGCTCACCCACTGGCTGTCGGAGGAAACCTTGTACAGGGGGTGCTGGTGGCTGGCGTTCGGGAGGAACGCCGGGGGGCTGCCGGCAAGGGCTGGCTATAGACGAGGAGTCGCGCAGGCGGGGTGAGGGCAGTGCAGTGCAAGGGGGGAGAGCATGAGGGTGGCATCGCACTATAGGGGAGGTAGGAGGACGAGGTCTGCTGGCTGAGGGGAGGTCGCGGCGGTGGGTGCGACGCAAGACTGGCAGCAGGGGACAGGGCAGGGGGAGAGAGAACCAGAGGGGAAACAGAGAGTCGGGAGGGATGGACGGGGGTGAGGACAGGGGGGCGGGAGTGCTGGCTGGCCGCTGCGCTGACTGAGTCGCGGCGGAGGAGAGAACGGGGGAGCGCTGTGGAGGTGCAAGAGCAGAGGTGAACAGTTAAGGGGAAAATATTGCGACTGGGAATAAGGAGTGATTATGGTTAATAGGGTATTAGGGTAGGTTTAAATATATAGGGTAACGGGTTGAAACGGGTGTGGGTATGGGTTGTTGGGTATTATGGTGTATATGATAATGGGTATTAGGTTTATAGGGTATTAATGGGTTAATGGGTATCCAATAGGGTTTTAAAATCCACTAAGAAAATTATAGGGTTTTAGATTAAAATAATAAATCAATAACAAATCAATAGTAATACCATGGTATAAATAAATCAAATAGTATATAAAATCCAATAAGAAAAATAAAATAACTAATATGATATAATTTATGAAATAATGTAATTTACATTACAATATAGAATTTATTTAAACAACTACAAATATAATTTATAAATAGAACTAGATTGATAATAATAATAATAATAATCTTAATATAAAAATTGTTTGAAAATAACAATAAATACAATTAATGAAAAGAAATGGATTCTAATAGGAGATACAAAATTATTTTTGAAATAAACGAATTTAAGAAAACGAGAATTTTTTATAAAGAACCCAACTCAGATTTTACACAGAAAATATGAATTTGGGGAAACAGGAGTTACAGGGACGCACACACTAAGTACTTCCATAAGGTTTGCAAGCATGTTATGTATGACCAATTACATTCACACTTGGATATTGTGGGGACGATAGTATCATAGGAATAGATTATTGCTCAGCATATTCATGACACTTACAAGGAGTTGTTTGGTAATACAAGGGGTGGGAAATGCGAGTCTGCCGATGACCTTTGGGAGGCATTAGACGAGGACCTTCTGCGTAGAGTTACAGCACTACAAAACCCATTCACTATGGAGGAGGTCAAGGTGGAAGTTTGGGGCATGGGTCAGGAAAACGCATTAGAACCGGATGAGTTCTCGATCTTCTTCTACAAACAGTTCTATGTCATTGTAAAGAGGGAAATTATGGCTGTCATAATGCTTTTTATGAGGGAACACTGGTAATGATAAGAATAAATTACTCCAATGTTTTCTTGATTCCGAAGAAAAAGGTGGTCACTGAGATCGGGGATTTCCGGCCAATCAGCTTGTTAAATTGTTCGGTCAATATTATTTCTAAGGTTTTGGCGAATAGGCTGAGAGGCCTAATTGAAGACATCGTCGACGAGTATTAGACATGGTTTATAGCAGGAAGGGACATCTTAGAAGGCGTGGCACTAGTTTAGAAGGTCATCCAGGATTGCAAAAGGTAAAGGACGGTCGGGTTTCTTCTAAAGCTAGATTTCAAAAAAGGCATACGACAAAGTATAATGGAACTGTTTGGTGGGGATCCTTAGGAGGTGAGGATTCGAGAATAGGTGGATTGGATGAATAGAGACTTGGTTGCATATTGCAAAGGTGTATATACTAGTCAACGGGATACCGAAAAAGGAAATTAAATGTCGTAGGGGCCTTTGACAGGGGGACCCCCTGATCCCATTGTTGTTTACACTGGTAGGAAATGGTTTACATATGATGTTGAAATCACACAGAGAGAAGGAATTGATTAATGAGTTGGGTATGAGGATGGGGGTCTCCATAGTAATGAATGTTCAATATGCGGATAACACTTTAATTTTTGGGGAATGATCAGGCTACTCTTCTTAAGTGGGGGTTATATCTTTTTGAGGATTAGTCGAGACTAAAAGTGAACTTCCATAAAAGCACCATCACCTTTTTGGGAGACACCGAGGAGAACGGTCCTATGGTGGAAGTTATTCTGAACTGCCCAATTCAGACGTTACCTTTAAAGTACCTAGACTTGTCAATAAGAAGCTAGACCCTAAGAAGGGAGGATTGGAATGAACTCATAGAGAAATTTGCTAATAGGTTAGAAGGATGGAAGGGGAAGATGCTTTCTTTCCAAGGTCGCCTGGTTATGCTTAACTCGGTGATCAGTTCAATACCGTTCCACTTTCTGTCGTTCTTTGAAATACTGGTTTGGGTAATAAAAAAGATAGATAGAATAAAACATCGGTTCCTTTGGCATGGGTCAGGGGCAGACGAGAAAGGATATCCGTTAATCAAGTGGAGGATGGTTTGCAGACAAAAGAAGTTTGGAGGGCTGGGAGTTATCAACCTTCGACAAATAAACCAAGCGTTACCATGTAAGTGGTGGTGGAAACTCAGATTGCAGAAGAAGGAAAAGTGGGCAACATTAGTCAAGGCATTTATCTTATAAACAAAAGCTTGCACCAAAAGCAGAAGAATATTGCGTCAATGTTTGGTTTCTGACGGGGAATCTCGTTCACAAAAAAACATTTTCATAGTAAAAATTACTTTTTCCATTGGGAATGGAGCAGAGATATGCTTTTGGAAAGATAGATAGTGCGGTCCTGTTAACCTAAAAAGAAGATTCCCGGAGGCGTATAAGTATGCTGCAGATAAGAACGATTGGGTGGCAAGACAATGAAGGAAAGAAGCTTGGAGGCCGAGAATGTCTGGTTGATTGAGCAGAGAGGTAAGGAACAAAAAAGTGACCTCATTCAGTTCTGACAAGACTGGAAACCAACAGGAGAAGAACATCAAGACTAGATTGTCTGGGGTGAGGGAAAAGATGGAAAGTTCTCGATAAAATACGCATATGAATTGCTTAACGATGGGGGAGTGCGGGTGCATGAACAAGTTTGGAAGGCTAACGTCTCGTTAAAGATTCGAGTATTCAATTGGTAGGTTATTAGGAACATTGTTCTCACTAGGGACAACTTAGCGAGGCATAAATGACAGGGGCCGGGAGACTGTGTCATGTGTGACCTTGATAGGAAAACGGTGGACCACTTGTTTATGACATGCCCTTATGTTGTACCATTATGGGAGGATATGTTGTGCAGATTCGGTATTTCTGCTCCATTATCAGACTCCATTCTTGCCATTTGGGGAGCTTGGAGGGATGTCAATGTTTACAGGAGCAACATTGACATTTGGGGGATTGGGGTAGCGACCACCTGTTGGGCAGTCTACCTAGAAAGGAACAGTAGAATTTTTAGATCAACACACAAACATCTCATGCATCAACAATTATCAAACATGGTTAAAGCTAATATTATATTTTGGTTACAAACAACAAGTACTGAGGCTACAAAGAAGATCAAGAAAATGTATGTGGATGTTATTACCACCACATATGAGGTGGACTCTGAGAATAGGGTGGGGACATCGGACGATGAGTGATCGATAGGAGGGGATTTACTAGCCTCATGCATGGGTTTGAGATCTTTTTGGTGTCGGTGCAGTATTGCGCCGATTTATTATACTATATGTGTGTAGGTTGTTATTGTTTTTTGGACGGGGAACTCTCTTGATGGGACGGGTTCTCTTTTTTACGGAGAATGAGTATCATGATCTAGAATGTTGGGCTACATAAACATCATACTATGTTTTTTATTGTATGTTTCGTTAAAGTCTTATTAATGGAATGCGGTGGATTGTAGACTCTCACCCATTAATGATCCCCCCCCCCAAAAAAAAAGGCGAGTAAACATTTTTATAAATAAACATTGAATATCAGCTAAAATCGTGATGGCAGAAGCTTTAAAAGACCTTATAATTATATTGCACGGTTGCAAGGGATTTTGTTTCCCCAGAGGCATTCAATTGAAAATTTGGACAGTGAACAATAAGTGGCTGCAATAGTGAAGAAGGGAGCGGTCTGGATTGCTTATGGAAAGGAGCGGAGGTTGGAGTCACTATGTGGAACAAAGAAAAGGTTTCCGTTCTTTGGAAGTGAGAACTAATATTCCATGTCAATCAAATAAAATTAAATATAAATGTAAACTTAAAAACAAGGACAAATAACTTGAGAGTGAGAGAGAGACCTAGAGGGGTGGGTGTGAGGCCAGTCCTAGAAGGATGTGAGGCCTCTCAGCCAGCCTGGCAATACTCTCACTTCTTGGCAACTATATATTTTGAGATAGTGGATTGACACGAAAAAGGGTCGAGAATCTTGTTTTTGTTGTTGCTGCGGCTCCTCTTCTTCTAATTCCATACCAAATATGAAATCGAGAACATCTCTCTCTCTCTCTCTCTCTCTCTCTCTCTCTCTCTCTCTCTCTCTCAGATTTAGGAATTGACCATGTTGAAATAAGCAACACTGGCCCAGTAGCCAAGCCAAAATTTATTGCTCAAATCCAATGCTAATTTAGAACCCAGTTTCTAGAAAGGCTTTTATAGTGAAATCCTTAAATAATATCTAGATATTTTTTAGACGAGAAGAAAAGTAAAAAATTCTAGAGAGAGATATTTTGGAGAATAAGATATTTTGGTGGAAAGATCTAGTGGATCAATTGTAACAATTAGATTAAATGTGTGTTGGCACAATCCTAGCCATAGCTTAAGGATGTGCCACTAGTATAATAGAGAGTCGGTTCTTCCATTTTGCATCAAGAAGTTGTTTATTAATGACTTCTCGAGGTATGTGTGGGTTTTCTTTTTGAAAGAAAAATCTGACACATTATCAAAGTTTAAAGAATTCAGGGAGACATTTGAAGGAGAAGTAGGAAAGAAGATTTGATGTTTGCGTATAGACAACGGGGAAGAATATAGCTCGGGCGAGTTCTCTCAGTACCTAAGGGACTGTTGAATACGTCATTGGTATACTTGTGCTAACACGCCGCAAAAGAATGGCGTAGCAGAGAGAAAGAATCAACATCTTGAAAAGAACAAAAAATCGGAGTATGTTACACGCAAAGAATGTCCCTAGAAGGTTTTCGGCTGAAGCGATGAGAACTGCAGCCTTTGTGATCAATAGACTTCCCCAATGCATGTTAGGATTTATTTCACCCTTTGAGAAATTGTGGGATATGAAACCTACAGTTAGTTATTTCCGAGTGCTCGGTTGTGTATGCTATGTATTTCTTCGTAACCATTTACGTAGCAAGTTTAACAAGAAAGCAGTCAGATGTATCTTTGTGGGATACGACAGCCAGAGAAAGGGGTGGAAATGTTGTGATCCTACAACTGAAAGATGTTATACATCACGAGATGTGGTGTTCAACGAACCATCTTTTTGGTGGTCATCAAGAAAAGAGGAGTTGCCAGACTCGAAAGAATTCTAGGACAAGCTGCAACAAAAGATGGGGTAGCACACTGTCCAAATTCAACCAAGTTGAGATGAAGCTGGAGATCCGTACGATTATGATGATGATCAAGGGTTGGCTCAGAATTCTTGATAAGCTGGTGTGTATCAACAATCAGATCATCCCGATGAAGTAAAAACATCAACTCCACAATCACAACCCAGAAGGTCATCCAGAATTCGTAAACCAAATCTCGAATATGCTAATGCAGCCATAGCTAAAGAAGCAATTGCTAAAGAATCTGAGACATATGAAGAAGCATCACAGAATTCTGAGTGGATTAAAGCTATGAAAGAAGAAGACACAGTACTAGAGCAAAATCAGACATGGGATCTAGTGCCAAAGCCAAGAGATGTGAAACTCATATTCTACAGATGGGCTTACAAGATAATGTGTTGTCCAGATGGATCGATTGAGAGGTACAAGACTAAATTGGTGGCTCGAGGGTTTTCTCAATAGTATGGGCTAGACTTGTTCATAAAAGGATTGAGTACTGGAAAGTTCGAAAACTTGCGTCGTCAGCTTGACATGGTGCAAAGAGTGAGAGGTAGTGTTGAAATAAGCAACATCGGCCCAATAGTCAAGCCCAAATTTATTGCCCAAGCCAAATGCAAATTTAGAGCCCAATTTCTAGAAAGACTTTTCTAGAGAAATCCTTAAATAAAATTTAGGTATTTTTTAGATGAGAAGAAAAGTAGAAAATTCTAAAAAGGAAGATATTTTGGAGGAGAATAAAATATATTGGTGAAAAGTTCTAGTGAATAAATTATAACCATCAGATTAAATGTGTGCTGTCAAAATCCTAGTCATTGCTTAAGAATGTGTCATTAGTATAAATAGAGGTTAAGTTCTTCTTTTTTGCATCAAAAAGTAGTGGCAAAAACAAGTAAGACAATAAATCTTGAGAGGTTTTGAGAGGTTGTAAAAAGTGTGAGCATTTGTGAAAATTGTGTTCTCTTAAGAGAGTGTTATATTTCTCTTCAAATTGAGAGCGGTGTTTTTTTCTTTATTGTGGGTATAATACAAATAATCTATTTACTTGTTTTTTTGTTTTTTTTTTTTATTTTTTTTTTATTTTATTTTGAAATAAAAGTGACACCTATCACCTGTTTCATTAATGAACAATTAACAAAACTAAGAGTACGTATTTACTTGTTTGTATCCAATATTTGTGCAATTAGAGTTGTATGCTCCAAACTTTTCTCAACAGACCATTCCTAAGTTATATAGGCCATCCAGGGAGAGAGATTTCAAAGCTGGGAAATAAATAAATAGTAGTAGAACTAGCAGCAGCAGTTGTTGTTCAAGTTGTTGTTCCTGTGCTTGATTCCCCATAAAATTCTGCTTCTATTTTCTCTAAACCCATCAACACACGATCTTGAGACTGCTCAATTATGGCAATTGACCTGGTGGTGGAAGGCATCCACATCTACCTGGTCCAATATTACAGAGTTTAAGGACCACCAA